>LR737402.1:498516-645181 GCA_902655005.2 Marronus borbonicus
TTCTATAATATTTTATCATCGCGTAGTGTTTGAAGCGCTCAAACACGCAGATGCATCCACAAAAAAAAAATTTATTTATTATAAATAATGAATTATATGGGCGTGGCTAATGGCCTAGATGCCAAGGTCAATAAAAAAAAAACCCTTGCCTACGCTTCAGTTGAGCGATAGCCAAACATAGCTGAACAATCGGAGCAGGCTCGTCAAAATTAAGTAAACTTAATTAGGTGTACACAAGTCACAGACGTATAATGTTAATCGATGCTGTTGTTAGTTGGAAGATTATTTCTGCCTTTATATATGCAGAGAGTTGCTTCTAAAATAAGAGGTTTTGCACCACAAAGTAAGGCTCCGTACGCTAACCTCGATTGTATTTCTGCTTTATGCTCAATAATGTATCAGCACTTAAAGCTTATTGAAGACTTCTAAAGAGAAACGCTTTAGTTTGAAGGATGTTGTTAAATTTAGTACAATGGTGTCTTGTACGGTTACTTCTAAACTCTTCGTGCTATTTAACTATTTTGTCGACTTGTATGTTGCAGTGGACGATTTGAACACGCCGATGTGTGTGGGACAGTAGAAAGTATTACGGTTTGATGGGGGTTTTTACCTCTCAAGTAGTGCATATTATGAAAGTTCAAAATACCATCGCGGCTAAAACCTGCTTCATCGGTGAACAAGATTAATGAGAGAAAATGTTGCCCTTGATTTTTGGGGCGAATAATCCTGTTCCTAGAGGTGAGGAATTTTTGGGAAATGGAGTGGGCGAAGAAGCTGTTCTTTGAGGACTTATCTAACTGATTCACAGTTAACATTCCGCACAGATGAACTCATTTCTCTGGCGTTTATTTTCCGATTATTTTCTACAATTTTTGCAAAACAGCTTCTTCGTTTGCAACAGTACGTAGAGTTCTAGTATGCCTACTATCGACTCTTGCTTTTTGGAAATAGCCATTTTCTCCCAAACACCTACGCATGTAAATAAATGTTTTAATATTAGCGACTTATCTTAATGGATATATCGCCCGATAGGTACATTGAGATTTGCAAGAATTTGATCGAATTTCGCCATACACATAATCATGTCCCTGAATTCTTTAAAAGTGTAGAGAGCCATTTTCAAAAGGAATTTTAGAAAACGGCAAAGAACAGAATCAAACAAAAACGACAGGAACACGACAAACTTGAATAAATAATTACAATATTAATTTAACATGTGAGTTTTTCAACGCGTTGAAAATAGACCAAGGCAGGTGAAATTATTACTTTTTTGCAGCGACTAGACAGATTCGTGTCTATTCGTCTCATAAGAAAAAGTTCGTGTTGCCTACCGGTTTCCCCGAGAGTCGACAAAATTTTGGTTAAATAATGCCTTCACAATCGGAAGAAATTAAAAATAAATAATTTTCTGAAAAATTTCCAAGATCCTGTATCTTGAAAACAAAACACTTGCGGATATTAGTGCTTACGACCCTTTTTTTACTATTTTATCGTGCCTTCTATCGTGTAATACTACGTATTGTAGTCTTTTTAATGTCATCCGGTACGTTTTAAAAATAAAGTGAACTAATATCTGCGCGAAATAAAAATTGGAGATATAAATAAGAATATCTATATGCTGCACGTATATTCTATAAAAAGGATTTTTTTTTGATTATTTCGTGATAACCTGCGGAACACTATAGTTAAAATGAATTGTTTTTACAAAGAAAAATCTGCAATGCATAGTGGCGTAATGAATGTGGCAATTTTCGTGAGAGCCTGAGACTGCTAAAAATCTAGGGTGTGAGAGGCGACGCTATTGGCAAACGATCAATTGGCAACCTGCTTCGTTCACACGCATTGCCTAAGCGGTGAGAAATAGAAATTGGGATCCGAGAAGTTCTTGAATTTCTCATTAGTTTAAACTCACCTTATTTACATGTATTGGAAGTCCATTCTTTGGCTCTTCCTTTTGATGAATACTTTTAATGCCTTTTTGTCAAAGCCCAGTGCAAGTAGATCGAATGAATTTCTTCTCTACAAATAAAACTGCAAATGCACAAAGCCTGTTTGTTGTTATTGCATTTCTCAAGAATATTTTCATATCCAATATTCTCTTTAGTAGATGTCAAGTAGATTTCAGTTTTTTTCTAATTTACCTTTTCCATCGTTTGCTATAAACGGAGACATCATAGTCGCTTCTGTGTATTTATATTAAGATTGGCGGCAGCATCTGTTTAAATTTCTGAAGCATTTCTATTCGTTACTTCTGCAGGGTTAACAACTTCAAGTACTGTTAGATTAAGGACCCAAGTAGAAGCACATATTTGCTAAAGGACGGCAAGACATCGAATTCGTATAGGAACATTGGTCCGATGTCTCGCCGTCCTTTAGCCAATGTGTGTACAGACGTAGGTCCGGCGTCAAACGATATGGTTTCTTTTGATATTAATCTTTTTTTTATCTCAGAAGTAATGGAGTACTACGTAACTATTAAAAAGTAAATGTAAAGGCTTAGAAAAAAAAAGTAACAGTTGCCTTTCTAATTTGCAGAGTCAATTGACGGCGGTACTTTTTGATCTTCTATCGCAGTTGGATGAAATTCTATTTTCTGATACTAATATATCATTGTTGGACTGACAACGCCAGTCCAATATGGGCCAATGGGGATGGTGAGAGGAAACTGCGTGAAAGGACAAATTATGTTGAATAATTTTATTATAAACATTAGAAATAATAATATGATACAAATTATTCCAATTTCATCATTTTTGCTTTTATGAAGTTCTTATGTCCTAAAATACATTTCGACTGATGAGCTGTGCAGTAATTTTCAACTGAAAAAGCTCCGTTGATCTCTATTTTTAATTACGTTCTGGTTTGGCTAAAAATAATCAATTTGTTGCCTGCAACTATTTAGTATGAAACGATTTTGATGAATTCTAGGAAGATGTATCTTTCTAGTTACAACACTATGAAATGTTCGCATATTGATGTTGGCGCGATATAGGGAATGTAGCTCGCGCCAATTTAGTACCTATTTGTAGCCGACATCGGCCCAATCTAGTGATTCTATTTGGTAACAGGAAAATTTAACAATATAAAAAGTTTAATTTTTTTAAATATTCAATTTGCGTATTGTTTCTTTTGTTTTGTTGTGGAACTTTCTGGTTATTGTACTAAAATACAAGCAGATTTCTGGTTATCCTCTTCCACGAATTATTTAATTTGACTCAATATGGCGTGTGTAGCAAACAACGAGATTCCAATGTAAACGGTAGATTGAAAGATGTGAGCGGCGTATTAATCGCAGTGTCTGCTCGATACGTTGAAGAATGGTCTACAGGAGGAATTTGAGATGCGTGGATTACATTTCCTTGGATTACATGCGCTATTTAAATGTGTCGTGTGTGTTTGGACCTCCTTAAATTTCTGTTGCTGATTTATGTG
Organism: Marronus borbonicus; assembly: GCA_902655005.2. Taxonomy (NCBI): domain Eukaryota; kingdom Metazoa; phylum Arthropoda; class Insecta; order Coleoptera; family Scarabaeidae; genus Marronus; species Marronus borbonicus. The sequence continues at coordinate 501,949 of LR737402.1, forward strand.
CGACGCCAAGCATTTTTGCCACCAAGCGCAAATACCTCCTATACCCGATAAAATGTCTGAAAAAGGGCTTTCACTTTAAACTTTTTATCAAAAATATTTTTTATCATAAACATGTTTATAGCAACGAAGCTTGCCTTGCTTTATTTATTGCGAAATCTTTAATAATTTGATCCATATAATTTCATATATTTCAGATTAATTTGAATTAATGCCAAATTTTAAGCTTCTCTTGGCTCATCGAAAATCTTTGGATTTTGAAAATGATCTGCTATTGAAAGAATTCTAGAACTTCCGTAGGTTCTATAGCTGGAAGAATCTATTTTAGATTTAAGGGGTTCAACACGAATTTTTATTGTGTGTGCCACAATTTTGCGTTACGCAATAGTGTGTTGCTCGATCTCTGGTTTCGATAATTGCCTTGGCATTGCCTCAAAGTACGAACAGATAATATCTTAAAAACTACCATCCATTCATTATTGATGAGCTCCCTTAATTCATTTAAATCCCTTGGGGAACGCGGGTACCGCCGTACCTTTCGTCCAATGAAATTTCATACATTTTCGATGGGCGAAAGGTCGGTTGATCGGACGCGCTATAAGAGAGTTTCTATACTGTTCTCCCCAAGAAAGGTTAATGTTATTCCTGACATATGCGGTCGTGCGTTATACCGTTGCTTTGGGTATCCTCCGGCGCAAAGGAAGCACCACGTACTGTAAAACTGTCCCGATGGAGAAATATTGCTTCTAATATTAACTAAAAGGAGCCTGCTATTAATACTGATCTTTTCGGCGCACTAATATTCGTCAACATCGTTTTTAAGGCAATTTTCTGGCAACAGTAACAAAGTGCGATCTTGCAGGCCTGTTTATAAACTTCGCTAGCGTGAAACAGACGCTGTGTTGTCAGCGCGATCGCCACGTGTTGTCGGTCAAAGGTGTTCCGTACTATATTCGGCAACTCTGCGCGATGTATAGTTTGCACGTTGTAGTGTAACATTGCGCAGATGTTCGTCATTTTCTGCTGACTTGTTTTGCAGCGCAGGTGGTTTATTTTCGCCGCGATAAGAATACAACTATGGGCTTGGTGACGTCGTACATGTTATATTTTTATTTGGAATAAATATTAATAATTTAAAGTATAAAATACTGTTTCTCGTCAATTTAATATTCTTGTTTGGGAAGAAATAACAAATTGAACCTAATCGGAATCGAATAATAATTTCCGTTGCGGTTGTCGGTTTGATGCCTACAGCATGAACAACTCGTAGAAAATGTTTTCAAAGGAAAAATATTCGGGGAGAAGTTCTGCACAATATAAAATTATGCTCAAGTATACAGGCTGTTTTCACCACACGATGCAAGTTTAGCTTTTTAAGTGGATCACTGTGTTGTTGGATCCACCTCTCCAATTTATATCAACTTTTAACATTCTCCATACCTACATACCTCGGTTTTTGAGACAATTAAGATAATTTTTGTGACGATGCACAATTGATGCAAGAAAATTTATTTCTTTGAAATTTTCTTGTCCAAAGGTATCGTCTTGATAAAATAAAAAGACTCCTGAGTATTGTGGGCAGACCTTCAATTAAAAGGCTATTGTGGTCAGCCTTTTAATTGTTTCTATTTATCATTTCCACAAACCGCACTTGCCCGTCTTCTAGAACCTTTTTTTTAAACATTTCACTATGATTTGCCGGTTGACTGATTTGCAAAGGCTTACCAGTACCCTTCCAGTAATGTTGCGCTTAGTCGTAGCTGGCTCCGCATACATCCTGTTCTCTACATATTGCGGTGCGGAATGTCGATACCTTTATGTTGTTTGCCATACTACGCCACAGTCCTTACTATCATTATTTATTTTTAAAATTGTTTATGATCTTTTATGTTCATTTGATGAATGTAGTAATTGTCAAATTTAATTATTAACCTTAGGCAAGTTTCGGTACATTTGTTATTAAATACCACAATAATGCTAGCAAGGACTGTGGCAATAGTATGGCGAACGCTAAAGTATCGGCATACTCCGCATCACATTATTTGATTAAATTTGAAACACCTCCATATATTTTGCATCTTTATGGAGTAGTCGCTATTGATCAAATTTTGGATACAAATTGAAACATTTTTTCTTGTCATCTGATTGCTTTTCTTACAGAATTATTTTCCAAATCTGCAAAATTGCTCAGACCTAGTAAGTATAGCCGTGTTGATATTTAAGAATCTCGCCGCGCTATTCAAGCATAACCAATTTATGATTATTATTACTATTATCTACCCAGCAACTCGTATCTCGTACAATGTCGCTTCACAACAGCTCCGTGGGCGACCTACAAGGTCATCTAGAACAACAACGCTCGACCGAGCTGACACCAGAGAATATCGCGAAAGGCTCCTTATCTTACGGAAGGAGATTAGACTTACAATGCATCTTTTTCTTCAAAACGTTCTCTTCTAAATCGTAACATCTAACGACTTTTAAATAGCAACAATTATAACTGTTACTTATTATACCGACGTAAGATAATTGCAACACTGTATATCGTTTCTAGGCAAAACAAGAAAACGTAAGATCTTTCAGTGTAGCCAACCTCAGTTTTGTTTAAATCTCTTTGATTTTAATTTGCTTGTGTATTTTATTTAATTACAGCAGGTAGGAGCGGGGTGGGTTGGCCAGAAATATTCCGTGAGCGGACCAGTTTTTTTTGGAACGAGTCAGGTCGTTCACTGTTAATTTTGAATATTCTTTTTGAAACTCAAACTTGTTCTTCACACTTCACAATGAAAAAAAATAACCAGATATTCTTCATATGCTCATTCAAAAGCAGCGGCGGTTGATCCACTGTGACTGAGGAGTTGTAGAGCACACCAGGACAATGCTTCGAGTTCTTCGAAAATTTTTTTTGATATGTAACGGAAATACACGAGGATATCGAGCCTTGTGCTCGACGTCACCACCAGCCGTCAAATATTTAATATATAAGGATCTTTTGTGTTATATTATCATGTGTTATGACCAAGTCAATGTGTTCGTTAAAGAAGATGATTCTAAAATATCGTTTTGTCGGTTAAAACGGGTTTATCGGGGGAAACAGGTTTGTCGGACCGAGCCGGCTTGATGAGTCAACAACCGGCGAAACTGACGGGCTTACTGCTAACAATTACCCATTATATTCTAATGAAACAAAAAAGAACAGCGATTGCAGCTCTACTCAGAAGCCAGGTCTACTTTGAAGCTTTTGTATCTATAATAAAAGAATAATGCGGTAAACTCCAGAGTAGTCACAGATAGAAGAGATTATAAACCTATGGACGAAGGTCTAGAAGAGATAAAAGCGCTGATGTTTTATTCCGATTTAAAAGACATCCTAGATGAATTAAGAGAAATAAGTACCAAGGTAATGATAATAACTGATTGGAATGCGTGAATGGGAGATTATGTAAGTTTGGGCTTGGGATGCTTAGGAGAATTTGGCGAAGGAGAAGGAAAGAAAGAGAAATTTTGTGAATGAGAAAATCTCTAAGGCAACCATACTTAAGGTACCTAGCAAAAGAATCATGCAGGAAGAAAGAAGTGAAAGAAGACTGTAGGAGAACAGATTTGTAGAATATAGACGTAAAATATAAAATAAAAGAGAAAAAACAAGCATGGAATAAGTTCCAACACGGAAAGATCACGAAAAGGAGCATAGCCAAAAACACTGTTAGAAAAACAGAAAATTGAAGAAAATGTGGGGAAGGATTTAATAAATATTATGGAATCGATATTTGAAAATTCTAGAATAGAATTAGGCCACGCAGAAAGAAGAAAAATTGAGAAGTACGTTCAATTAAAGGTAAAAATAATAATATTCGCATGGAGCCTATAGAAAAATTAAGAGTTCGATGGATGGAATATTATACAGACAAATGCAGCAAACAGAATGCGAAGAATCGGAACTATTATTAAAAGGTTTATTAAAATAGGAAAAACTGCAGGAGGAGATGGATACCGAAGTGTTAAGCCGAATGGGAGATAAAGGGAAGGAATGGTTACGAGAGATTTGTAAGAAAGCGTGGAATGACGAAAATATATCACGCGATTGGAAAAAGCTGTGATAGCTACAGACCAATGCGCCTTTCCTCACTGAATCCTAACATCTATATTAGAATCGTAGAAAAACGGCTGAGTATCGAATCTGAAGGGAAATTAGATGAACAAGCTGCCTTTAGACAATGCTTTGAATACTTGGGAAATGTTCTAACGCAGGACATAGAAAATAGGAGCGGATATAAGCAACATGAATTATGTGAGAAAGGGAGTCACAAATCACAATATATTAATAAATTAAAATAATGTAAAAAAAAAAGCAGGTTTGGACACGCAGTGAGGACTGGCCACAGATAGGAAATGGATGAGAGACAACTAAAAACATCAGTAAAGTCGATACTCTTTGGGTACTAGAGTCTTAAGATAGAAGAAGAAGAGGCGTCTACGAGATCATAACGGAAATAATTATAACATCACAAGTATAAAAAGTGAAGAATAAGTTACACAAAGGAAGTGAAGAATATGTTTGATTTGAGAAATAACAAATTTATTTAATTAGAAATTTGGAGCTTACCTGCCCTAAATTCCAGTTTTAAACATAATAGGTAGGCTTCCAAAAATATCTAAGTTTCGTGGGATATAGACTATTTAATTCATAAGCTACAAGAATACTTCCAATTTTAAGAATTTTCAAGGAAAGTTGAAAAACTTATTGCTAAGTATTAATTATTTCAACTATTTCGTAGATACTAATATTTGTTAATTTTTTTATAGCTTGTTGATCCGTTTCCCTTGCGTTATACGTATTCTTTGAAAACAAAGATGTTATTATTAACTAATAAATCGTTCGTTCTGGAAACTGAAGAATAGAAAGTACGCACACTACGAGCAGCAAGCCTGAGTACATCGAAATTCAACTTATGTAGCATATAACAACAATCAATAATATTATGTAAGACGTTATGCAGGAAAGAGAGAACAATATTTTGAAGTTTGGTAACGACGAAAGATATTGAGGATCACAATGACCAGAACTTAGCCATGGCATCTCTGAGATCAAATAAAATGTTGAAAACTGAACAGCTTCACTCTGCAGAGTAATAGTTTTACAAGGAGCTACCAAAGTTGCTCACAATCTCAATATTGAAGCAGATTTCCTACCAATACTTTTCGTCTAATAGGAAAGCCAAGATACTTTCAGCATGAACAACGAGATAGATCCCAGATAAAACATTATTCAATATTAAAAATGCATCTGCAAAGACTAAAGCAATTTATTTATTGTTGAGATGAATTTTTCTTGCTTTTGTCAAGGGCGTTCAAGCGGCTAGCGCCGGACCTGACCGTTGGTGTAGGAGAACGAAGATAGAATGATATGATTCTTTACAAATTAAAATTCCAGGTACTAAACGGAGATTGCAACACGAAATCCTCTGTAGATTTTTGTATTTATGGCTTTTAGCCGAGCAGTAGCAACTGGGATCTTTGCTGGTAGATGATGTTCATCTTTTCCTTGCATAACCCGCCTTCCCATGAAAATACATATTATTATTTTATTTGGTTGGCAAGTCCTTGGCTAAAAAGAAAAATATTTATAAATACATAATAAGATGAGGGGGCAAATCTTCTAAAGAAATTGGGAGAATTACCCCAATTCGAAGGAAATTCCTTCATTTTCTTACGTATAATTTTTACATAAGCGGAATTTTAATTGGTAGAAGTAGATTAAATTAATTAATAAATAAAAAATAATAAATAATAATTAAATTAAATAATAGTAAAACCATGCATATATTGTACGCAGTTAGTTGAACATCGGCATCATCTAGTACGTCGTAGCTGAAAGGCTATTCAATATTAAGCAAGTACAGTTTGCTTTGTTTAACTTGAAAAGTAGATTTCATACAAAAACCGGATTACAGGTAAATGTAGCAGGGTGGATTCCGGTTGGAAGATGTGGTTTAGCTTTCATACAGCAGATGGCTGTACCGCTCTCCTTCTACGGAAAAAATCAACTTGACCAAATAGAATTAATTAATATTAAAAAATATGACGCTACGGAATTTGATCCTTTCAAACTGATCCTTGACATTTATAAAAAATTAGATATCTGTCATGTCATGGTTAATTCGAACACATCTTCCAAAATTATGATTGTCGTCCCTTGATACACCTAAAAATGTCCGAAATAGAAAACAAATTAGACGAAGATTACCTATTTTATTTAGGATTTACAACCAGTTTCCTCCATCGCGTCACTGACCCAGGCGAGGTATCGAAATGTCAGGTACTATCCCGCTATAGCTGTTTCATTTTCCTTGGATGATATCCGAAACCTACAAACGGATATTTTAGGTTTGGATGGAAAGGCTATGTGGCGCTCCGTGCCTAGGAGTGGACCAGAAGAGGAACAGGAATATCTTCCTTTCCAATCTAGTTTTGGGCATGCAAGAAGGAAAACTGACCGGACCCTTTCTGGAAAATCCGCAAGAAGTTGATCTATCCGATGTTGCGAAACACTTTGGTGACGTCAAAGTTAACATCGAGGTAATATTTGCAAAATTTTTTGTTCTAGAATAATACATTCTTTTTTATACAGCTGTTACTTGAATAATAACGTAGGCTTTCACGGCCAGAATCAAACGTTGCGAAACGTTGATTTTTTTATAATTCAATCTAATCAGTTGCCATTATTTTTTTAAAATATGTTGACTTTCGTCGGCGAGTAGTGAAAAGTCGGCTTTTCTTGGTTTCTTTAGCGCAATTAAACTAAGTTAACGAAATGAAAGTTTTATTGTCTCCGGTAGTATTCGAATCTACGGCTCCCGAAATTTAAGTAGGTCAGAGAAGCTCAGAAAAGCCGATTTTTTTAAACAATTATTATTTCTTTATTTTCCGTGCATCGATTAAGATAGATTTAGTGAAACTGAAAACTGGAATACTTTAATTTTCGAATGGAATTAATGTAAGGCAGCTGCAAAATGTAGAAATGCATTTTCAAGATACCCCGGATCATTGTTTCCCGGCTTCTGGAAAACAGTTTCAACATTTCAACAAGAAGCTGCAAAAATCAGTGTCAAACTCAAAACTGTTTATTTTAATATGTAACTAATTTTTTAATTGTATATTATGATTGCCTCTCCTTCTGCAAGGTACCCGATTGGTTAGACGAAGTAGTAAGCGGAGGAGGTGAAGTTTTGGACAATGATGAGGCCCGCAAAGATGGTAGGACGTACGTTGCTACTCGTGCAATGCCCGGCGGTCAAGGTGCGTTCGCCTACGTTGCGATATCGCTGGCGGAAGAGGAGCCTAAATGGTTGGGAGGCGGTGAAGGGTATGAAACATTAGCATTAAAATTGAGCTGCTTTTCAACATTTTTGAAAAAGTATTTTTACGAAGTTTTCTTTATTAATTGTATGTTAAGCAACGGAAAGAGTGCTACTAGTTTCTTAATTTACTGATTTTGTAGGACCAATAACAACGCAGTAGTGCCTTGTTAATTTGGATCGCTCGGCCAGTCGATAGTTTAGCAGAGTCCATTTATGTTTCTGTTTAGCACAACTTTTGGTAGAACACAGCATAAGTAATTTTTGAATAAATTCTTTGGATTTCTTTCAGACTTCATCTCGTTGATGGAGAGTTAGTTAAGACGTGAGGCAATTTGTGGAGTTGCTCAAGCAGAGCGTAGCCCAAGGCTCTAAACTCGGCTCCCTTATGTTCGTCATCTTCATAAACTATGCTCTCATTCTATAAGCTAGACTCAGTAGCCCTTGTGTTATTCCTTCGTTAACTGTAAACTGTCTTGATTGCTAGCTGCTTATTTTTAAAATTTGTGTTATTTTGGTGCATACTTTCAATTTATTTCCAACACCTCTTCTCTTTAGATTTTCCCATATTATATTTCTTGGTATGCTATTAAAAGGGTTATTCAGGTCCAGACATGCCACTTAGATCCTTCTGTTTGATGATCCTTGAATGCTAATTCTGCACATATGAAGTACTTGTTATGTTATAATAGCTATTAACCTCTCAATCTGTTGGGTTAATAAATTTCATTTTACCTTTAGAGGATGACTGGGCTTTTATAATCGAGCAGTTCTACTATGATGTCAATATTCCATCATTTTCTGAAAGCTTTATCTGCACGTCTCTTTTTATTCTTTCGCTAACTGCTTACGCACCGTATCTACATAACGTTTTCAAAAAACGAGGCGTAATATATCGCTCTCGGCCGTACACTTAGAAAGTGATTTATTTTTATTTATGTGTAAGCATGTATCAGCCTTTCACTGCTTTATTTAAATAGCGGTTTCGAAGCCCACATGAAAGAGAAATTCCAAGAATACGTCCCCGAGCCGACCGAAATGGAAAAGATCCTCGCGAGGCGTAAGGACCCCAAGGAACGCGAGCGAGTGATCACCTTCTATGATATCCTGATACAGAACATCAACGATGAACTGGACGGCGAATTGGAGGCTGAAAATAATGAAACCGTTAACGGACTGCTGGATCAGATGATAAACGATCTCAGGAGCAAGGGAATGTACGCTTCGTACCAGATGCTACCTGAAAAGAAACGGCGTACCGAACTTTTATTGATGTTACACGATCGGGTCTATAGTCGTAGAGAGAAGGTAACGTTACATATGCTTTTAGACGAGAGGCTGGGTCAATTATTATTATTCGAGGGTTTATTGAAAACAAGCGCGAGCCACACTGAGAAAATATATATTGTAACCATACCTTTACCTTGAAACGTAACGTCGGAATTTCTTGTAAACCTATTATTGGGCAAATTTTTAGCGATTTGCGCGACAGATTCCTAGCCAGATAGACGGAGTGGGGAAGCCGTGGGGTTGGCGAATGGTACGCAGCGCGTCGATAAAGACTCATCATTTGCAATATATTCGATGGTTGTAAGGATTGCGAAATGAGGGCGGCGGAACCGTCGAAGCGCCTTAGTATTAGGGAGACCTTTTAAGTTTTTACAAAAACAATGAAGGAAAATCGTTTTATTGTTTTTGAAAAAATTCGCCATAAAGATTTACATACCTTAGCATACGTTCATCATGTACAAAAATCAAATATTTTGAAAAAGACAGTAATTCCCTAAACAATTACTCTCAATACCTAATCTATTCGTGAACAGTAACGGTAAGCTACCGAACTTCGGTCCACCTGGTGGTGAGAAGAAGCACTAGATCAGTGTACAGAATAAATTTGGAGAAATTATCAAAAAGAGTTGTATGAAAGAGAAAATTTATGATTTTTATATTAAATGTGCTTCCTCGTATCCTGAAGCTTAAATTTCTTTAACAATTGGAAATAATTTCAGGTGAAAAAACGCGAAGAAGTGTTGGACAACATAGAGGCGACGTTACCGAAATCCTTCTTCGACACCTCCCTGATGCAGCAGGATAAGTACGAACTACCGAGCATAATGTGGGAACAGGCGATAAACAAGGCGCCCGCAAAGAAGAACATGTCGAGTTTGCAAGAACGTTATCCGGAATTGGTTAACAGAAAGTAAGTCCTGCCTGTGATTAATGATGAATGTTCACGTTATTCTTTCGTTTGACGTGCATTACCGCCAACCGCTGCGTTTCTGTTCCATCGTTGCACATTTCAATTTAACTTCTCATATACACTGTCGTTGAGAGAAGTTCGGTCGGTAAAAAACATGAAAAGGTTACAGAAACAAACGAAACTAAAAACAAAATGCAATTTTATTGTATGTACAGGTAAAAAAGACAAAAATAAATAAATAAAAAATTATTCTGGCCTAATATAACATACTGAACATTATTTTTTTTTTTCATCGAAAAAACCTCCTTTGCTGTTAATCACCGCTCGAACTATTCTAGGCATTCTTTCGATAAGTTTTGTTAAAACGGATTGTGGAATATTAATCCATTCATGTTGCAGAATATTCCGTAAATGTTCTTGTGAAGTTGGGCATATTTTTCGGATCCTCCTCTCCAGTTCATCCCACAACAACTCTATAGGGTTCAAATCTGGGCTTTGTGGGGGCCATGTCCTTACTTTCAGGGTGTGCTGTTCTTCTTGCTCCTTTAGATAGTTCTTACACACTAACGCAGTGTGTGTTGGGTCGTTGCCATGCATGAATGTAAAGTTACGGCCTATTATACGCAATCCTGATGGCACTGCATGATTCTGGAGTATTGCAAAATAATTTTCCTTCCTCATTACACCCTGCACTCTGCATAAATTTCCCGTCCCAGCAAAGGAGAAACATCCCCACACTAACACAGAACTACGCCCTTGCTTCACTGTACGCTCAATGCAGTTCGGGATCACTTTTCGGTTTTAGATCTTCGGACATAAGCTCGTCGATTTTGCCCAAAAAACCTCAAACTTTGACTCGTCACTCCACAGCACGTGTTTCCGATCATCTAACGACCAATCTAGATGAGAACAGGTCCACTGTAGCCGTTTTGCTCTGTTGCCCCGACGTAATAAGGGTTTTCGAATGGCAATGCGTCCATGAAGGTCCGCTTGTTGAAGTCGACGTTTTACCGTACTCGCCGAAACTTGTTCTTCGCGGCCGCGATTGACTTCGGCTGCTATTTGTGGCGCTGTTAATTTTCTATTGCGTTTGTTTAATAATACAATTCTCAAATCTTCAGCTTTTGTTGTTTTCCTAGATGCTCCAGGACGAACACGATTTTCTATAGTTCCAGTCGTCCGATATCGCTTTATGATGTCATTTACTGTTGAACTTCTCATATTTATTTTTTCAACAATTTGTCGCCCCGAACATCCTTCTTCAAACAGCGTAATAATGCGTGAACGTTTTTCTACACTGGTAGGCTTGCCACGTGCCATTTTGAAGTGAATTTTGATGCACACCAACACGCGTTTAACAGTAAAATGAAGCAAATTTATATCTTTACGCCTGTGATAAATAAACAAGAATGATAATACGGTATATTTCCTAAATGTATTGTTGGTTAATAATCCCCAAACGACCCGTTTCAAAAGATCGGTACTTCCGAGAAATTCTTGGAATGATAATAAAAGGGACTTTATTGTGGTCGTCGCAATATTTCTACTTTACATAATAATTTATGGCTCTAATCCCTTAGAAAAGAGTGTATGCTTAATATTTTTCTAATTTTCTGTATTAATAATTGTATACAGTGTGATATAATAGATTTTTATTGTGTGACCGAACTTCACTGAACAGCAGTGTACATGGTGTTTAAACCTTCTCATTTATTTGACACAATTCAATGATATAATTGAATTAAATGCTCGACAAGTGTACAACATCTACTGTAAACTTCTAGAAACATGAAGTTGACTGTAATAAATTAATGTCTCCAAGCTCGGCGACATCAGCATCAATATCCTTATCGACCAGATGTTCCTCGAAAATTTTCGTTCTAATCTAAACTTCCATATCGCTATTTTATTTCATTTCTACTCCATATAATCCCTGTACCTATTATGTAATCCATAATTACATGAATAATTGAAGCTCAATTTATTTCGCTTTGTGTTGTTTCGCTGAAAGGCGAATGGCTGGGCAAAATCGAATTTTTACGTCGAGAGTTCGTAAATAAACTCGCTGATAAATTATTCCGTCAACAAATTTTAAATTACCAATCCCAACGGCATTCAAGTACCTTGAATTGGGATCCCTTCCATCTCCATTACTTTATGTATAATTTGACCTTAAAACATTGAATTTAGGCCTGTCGCTAAAAATCGCCGGGCTCTCGTAGTTACCACGTCAATTAAATTTTGCACGCACGAAACTTTCTTTTGATCGTTTGAAATACCGCAACCATTTCTGTCGAGTCCCTACGCGGAATGCTCTCGAAAAACATTACAGTGGATGACTTTTTTTTTCTTCTTTCTCTTTTTTTGTTATTCGATTTTGTTTAACTAAAAAACAGGATAAACGGCGCTTGTACTATTGTATTGTTTAGTTGCTTTCGCTTTATATGCAGATGCCCTACCTTTTTGGAATTGCCTTGTTGAGTAAATAGTAGAAATCACAATTATACTTTTTATATCAAATCTTAAATTGGAATAATGATAGCAAGGACTGTGGCGTAGTATGGTAAACAACACATAAGTATCGGCAACCTCGCACCATACAAGTTTAATTAATTATGTAATAATATGAATTCAAAAAGATGAATTGGTATTACTTTCTAAAAGAAAGATAAATAAAGGAAGTAATGGTAAAATAGCTTTCCCATCGTATTGGTGGAATCATTTAAGGCAAAAGCAATAAAGAACGCACATATTCCTGCCTACTCGGTGGATCCAAAAGAGTTTTTTCTTCATTTTGTATCGCTGTCTGTTTCACAGTTAATACTGCAACTTTCGAAGACATTTTTCGGCGCTCTATAATCATGCCTGTCGTTTAGAAAGCAGCGATAAAAAGTACTGTCGCTGTTTTCTAACATGTAACAAATAAAGCGGCTGCTTGCAAAAAGTTTTAAATAGAATGATATGTTTCTTTTCACGCGGAAAAGCAGGGAATTAAAAACTTAAGATGTCAGCGAGACCCGCGTCTCGATTTCTTTCCTCTAACCGGAGATGTTAGCGAAAAACTTAAAAATTTGCTGCACCTGGACGATACGGTTTTGGTGACTATTTGCCATGTTATTCAAACTAAAATATAACCATATTAGTAAAAAAATTTTCAAATATAATTTTTTATTTAAGTGCCCCATAAATATGGAAAAAGCTCTTCGTTTAGACTGATTTGTTAATGCTTTTAATCATTCTTTGCCGCTCTTATGAATATAATGCATGATATGGGTTTATTTTGAATGAGAAATTCAACAGTGTATCGACAAATGAACAACAGGAAGTGTTCATTTTCCTGTGAATAGAAGACGTGGTGCAGGTCGCAGTGAAGAAAGCGTTATTAACATTTTGGCCTATGCAGAGTTCAATTCGTGTCGAATTATCGTTTAAGATGTTCTTAAAGACAAACGAAAGAGTTGTTGCGGTCTGCTATAAGGATTAGGTGTAAAATTCATTCGTCGAACTGACAATCGTGTTGGTGCAGCCGGTAGTCGCCCATTAATCATTTAAAATTGGAACGGTCGTTATCAATTTCTAGACAATTTATTTCCTTTTAACGGCGTCTACTTGCAATAAATAGTGTTTAATGAGATTTTCATAGAATGAGAGATATACCGAAAGATGTGCTTCTTTTTTTGTTGTTGTTTTATCGTGAAAAATTAATCTTTCCAAATTCAATTTGTATCCATGCGATTATTATTCTTCATTAGCATTGCTACTGTTTCGCATCGATGTTACATGTTACATGGTCGCTCCTTACATTGAAGAGACACAGTTTCCGTATTGGAAGTTATTTATGTCCATCCATGCTTGATACGTATTTTCCTTTTTTTAATGTAAACTTCCCGCCAGTTTAGAAACGCGCTGTGTCACCGAAAGGACATAAATTTACTTTATTTCCCTTTTTCTACATTTTATATCCGGTCTGGGAAGAAAGCTAGATGTATTTCTAGTAGTTCCGTTTCGAATACGCCATGTACGATGGTGGAAACCTTTCGATGGGGATACCTCATCGTGATTGATTATTTTTCTTCCAAAAGGTGTCGTTTTCCAAATAAAAGGAAAAAAAATCGCTTTTTTGGCCATTAAGCAGACACGTTGTATTATCTAGAATTACTAAGTTAACAATAATGGGAGGATGTCGCTTTGTACAACCTTGCATTATTCGATATCACAGTTGACGATGGAAATTTGCACCGCTAATTAATGCAAACACTTTCGGTGCTTTTGACTTCGTTTTCAAGGCATCTACGATTTTGTGCGTGACACTCGAACCTGTGAAAAGGCACAGCGTTAGCCGTGAGCCTTAAACTCCATAATAAACATTTTCTTAAGCGAGTCGTGTCGTTAAATTTGCGAATTCATCCAACGAACTTCGACTTAAATTACGATCGAGGTAAGATTGCCGCTTATATAGAACGGAAATTATGCTTTAACTTAGATTGAGGCGGAAAGTTTGGTGTTAGGGACATTTCTGATACAATGTCTCGAATATTTTGTAACAAGTAAGCTTACCTGTGTGTTCTTTTAATCTGTGCCAAGGAACTTAAAGCAACATTTTGCAGCATTTCACATAAGAATTTATCAGATAAAAAAATTCGAAGAAATCAATGAAAAACCTAGGTAAATTAAGTATTGATTTTATCGACAATATTTCTCAATAAATAACGTATTAATTTATTTACTGCATTATCGACCAAATTTAATAGTTGCGTTCAAAAACGTATTCAAAATATTTTATCTTTTAAATTAATGGACATTGTCCATCAAAGGAGATCCGATTATAACAATTTATCGGTTCGATACAATTTTCAATATGTAGCTAATCCACGCGATATTCGTATCATATTAAGCCTGCAGAAACGAGTACGCTTCACGAAATTAACAGAGACTAGACAGACTCGTGTTTTGTCGACTTTCGGGGAAACCAGTAGGCATTCTCGTGAGACGAATAAACACGAGTCCGTCTAGTTTCTGCTAATTTCGTGAAGCACAACTCGTTTCTGCAGGCTTATATCGTGTGTAATACAGGGTTATTCAAAAGTAAGTTTCGGCCGTAACTGTGTTCAATTTTTGGATTCTGCAAGAAATAGAAACACCGAATTGTTCATAAAGAAATGGGGTAGACTTAAACTGCTCCAGCGGGGCGTTGGAAATGTTCACTCGAATGCGCTTTTGGCCCTGAATGAGCAAACGTAGCTTGCGTAACTTTTTCATGTCTAAATCTTCAACCAATATATGACAAACACGTTCTTTCGAGAAGCCCCCAGCCTCTGCTATCTCTCTAACCTTAATTCGACGGTCGCCTAGCATCATTTGGCGAGCTTTTCCTGTGTTATTAATAGCGGTTGCAGTGTTTGGCCGGTTCGAACGTCCATCGTTAGCTAAGCTGGTACGATCACGTTTAAATTCAGGTGCCTAAAATGTCACTGCGTGTGCGAGAAATAATGTTGCCAAATTCCGCCATCACCGCTCTAATTTATTGCTTTTCAAACATATGAATTTAGAAACGGACCGATATTCGACTTTTTTCAGCTTTATAGAGATATATTAATGTTTTGACGGGTCTAATATTCGCCGAAACAATGAATGTTTTTATTGTCGTAATTATCATTATTATTTTCATATTTCCTTTTCACTTTTGAATAAAATGAAAAGGAAATATAAAGTTGTGCTCTCAAGGATCGAGAGACATTTTCCTCTGGTATATATAAGGGAAGAATGTGTTTTCTTTCGACCCGAAAGCGTCACGAGCCGTATCCTATTGTGCAATATTTGAAATTTGTTCCGTATATATTGTTTTTATCACGCCAGGTTTTTGAGACTGCTAGCCAACCAGAAGGAGGAGATGGCGCTGAGAATGCAGAGACGTCACGATAACATCGTATCGCAGATGAAAAAGGAGTTGAGAATCGAAGGGGAGAAGCTGGTCAAGTGGGTCGAGGTAGATATCAAAGCTTATTCACTTTTTTTTTATTTCTTTTTCTTATCTAAATTCGCAGAAACGTGTTATGTTTTACATTCGGATTGCCTCCGCACAAAGAAATATGATTCGGAGATCCCGTTGTTTTTTTTTGCGTTCTACCTCAAAAGGGCTTCACCAAAAGGAAACGTTTGTGTTTCGTATTTAGCTTTTAAGCATCCCTGTCTCTTTTGATTTTTATTTAATTGTATAAGTAGATGTTTGAGCGTTTGTCTCGGAATAAGCGTTTTAATATTGCCTCTGAAAATTATTATAAAACCCATCAAAAACGTCTTTGAATTATTTCCAAGGTACAGCAATATGAATAACAAGAACTCAGACTTAGGATGGAAACTGCGGATTTCATATTTGTGCAAGTAAAATCTCGAGAACGTTTGTATAACTTCAATAAAACGGAACACCTATAATAATAATAACAACAGACACTAACCTACTCGGCATCATCAGCGATGTGCCGAGAGTGTGGGAAGGGTCGGCTGGAGGATTTTTACTTCGGGGCTCACGCCGCCTCTGGCGCCGGAAGAGCGGAAATAACAAAGTGCTAGGAAAACGTAACAAATTTTAAAACTGTAAGCACCATAACCATGATCTCATGAGCAATAAGGAATATGATCAAGGAAAAGAGGCAGGAGGTGGAGATATACAGAAGGACTTTACGTCGACAGAATAAAGACACTAAGAATAAACAAACTAAATAACGAAGTCAAAAAGGCACTGAAACAATTTCGGATGGAGGAATGATAAGATGTTGTTGCTATTGATTAGAGACAATTTTTTCTAGAGAGTGAACCGAGCGCTTAACGGAAATTGCTGGAAAAGTGTTGTTAACTCGCTATCCTCGCTCGAAAGTGATGCTCTAGCTCCAACAAACTTCGAAGAGATTAAAAGCATCATAAAAAAACACCGCAAATGGGAAAGCACAAGGGTTCGACTCCATCACGAACACCATGCCTAAACCTTTCCCACCGGCGACAATGACGGAACAGGGATGTGTTGCAAGACCGAAATGTTGTGCAGGCAATCTTTATGGAACTAACAAGAGCCTTCGATACAATATGGCATCGAGGTTTGTTCTATAAAATGATCACTCTAAACATCAACGCAATGTAGTGCGCCTAGCTTCCAATTACTTGAAAGATCGTCGAGATAAGACATCTGACCGACATCCTGTGGCGTTTCCCAGAGGTCATTGTTAGCTCCAGAACTTTACTTGCTGTATACTAACAGATCTAGCAATTTATGTGGATGTCGTGAACATCTATGTCACCGGTAAGAACGAGGAGGACTATCTGTTCAAAAGACTCCCGACAGCTGTAAGTAAATTCTCGACCTGGGCCAGGATTTCGAAACTATCTGAACATTTACGGCACACAGTTGCAATGGCAAAAATACCTGGCCTTGATCGTGGCTAGAAGAGTTACCTGGATCATACCAGGGAGGTTGCGAAGAGGGCAAAAAATACACAACGGAATAAGATCCTAAGACCTGGTACAACAGACACCAGCAGTTGTGCACAGAATTGGAAATTTCATCAATGCAAGATCACATTACACAACTTGCAAGGAACGCTCTTGAACGTGCCAGAGATTCCAGTCATCCGCTCACCAAGGAAGGGATAAAACCGGTCGCTTCACCGAGGGTCCAATTCGCAGAATCAAAGACGCAATAAGGGAAGCTGAAGAGGAAGAAGAGGAATAGCGGGAGACTTATTTGATACCAGAATAATTACATAGGACGATAAGAAAATTCCCAAATTACTGACACAAAAACAACTAATAACGAAAAATTGATCGTCCAATATGGTTGAAATTTTCAAGAGTAACACCATCTTCATGTTGAGGCTTGAAACTCATCAATCTTCTTTGTTCTTAGTAATAAATTTCGAACAAATTAACATCTACATATTTTCTTTTATAATAATAATAAATCTCAAAAAATCCTCTAGATATAGTGCTAGATATTTCGTAATGAAAGAGAAACAAGTGTAAGAAAGACAAAATAAACAAAATCTTCCTCTTGGTTGAATTTATCCAGTTTTGCGTGAGCGTAATTCCATCTAATACCCGTCCATCATACACAAGTTCCCCTACAATGCACACACATATCTCACCCATCTGACAGTTGCTTTGTACGTAAATTAATTTTCTTGTGCGTTGCAGGAAGCACGGGTGGCTTGCGAGCGTGCCCTGGACGTCCTGAAGGCGGTACACGAGGCGCGCAAGCACCAAATACAGAGCGAACTCAAGCTGAAACGCAAGAAGGGGGGCGAAACGGTGAAGACGATGCTGTACGAGCAGATGCGGCAGGCGCTCTACGATCAACAGCACAACGTCGAGAACGAGGCCGAGATTGGACGTCAGCTGACCGATGAGATCAACCATCTGAACGCCGAAACCGAGATGATGCACCAGGTGACCAACGATAGTATACTGCAGAAGGAGGAGGCCAACATGGCGCTGATGCGGAACATCAAGAGGATGCGGATGGCGGTCGAACAGAACGAGACCCGTCTCAAGCAATTGCAGATGATGCATGCGCTCAAGGATACGTCGAAGAAGCCGCAGAAGGGGCAGGAGTTCTTCTACTTTTAATGCAATAGCGTATACATGGATTCGAAACTGAATGTTAATTTAGATGATCTCGAGGGGCGCTTTTATTTGCGAAATTTATAGTTTTCTTCAATTTTTGAATAAGATAATCACATAGATAACGCTAATTAAGTGTAAACCGGCGAAAATATAACGGAAATAAATATATGATTTTTTCTAACAATTAATTTTTGTAATGGGAGAATGAAATCGACAACTCAGATTGGTATTATTTCCAAATTCACCATGCAAGACTGAGCAAAAAATAAGCCGCTCATTGCATTAAGCCAATTGGATGATTTTAAAATTTTGTTTATAATAAATTTGTTTTGCACTACCACAAATCCAGTCACCCAAATCATACAAAGATCTATGGACATTGCGGAGTACTTCTTTATTTTTGTCATTATTAGTTTGCCTTATTTTAATTCTAGTAAAAGGCGACCGTTTCTTTTCAATTCTAAACGTTTCTCAACAAGTAGTTCGTTAACTTCCAATTTATTAAAATGTTCGAGCATTTAATTATGGATTAATGTGCTAAATCTCTGAATAATGATTTTGTGATGTCATTAGTCACCATTAAAGCACTATAATCAACGATTAAATTAATTCGTGATTAAAATCAAACGTCACTTTGATATTTGCCAAAATTGATGATAAAAAAGGTATTGTCGTTAACACACCCTAATATAATTTTGTACTGCTGGTCACCCTAAATGTTGTCATTAATCAATTAATGGAGAAGCCCCTGGTTTTAAGGTATATAGGCGATAAAAGTAGGTATTCATAGATATCTGAGTAGGGATTGGAACGAGGCATTAAATCTCTCTTCGTTCGGTTGTACGGTTGACAATGGGAATCCACGCACTCCCAAAACAATTGATCCAAATTAATGAAATATCTTATGGCCTTAGCGTTTATCTTCAGATGCAGTATAAAATTGTGGCATTAAAAATTAATATAACACGTACATTCTGAGTCAATCACTTCGAAAATTTTTTTAAGACAACGGTTAACTGCAGCTCGCCAAATATTTAATTGATTTATAGTTGCGTAGAGATGCATTCTCGTATCGATCGTACCCTTCATATTTTTGCCATGTTATTGAAAATTATGTTCGATCTTAATGTCACGGCTGTAAACTACATCCGTAATAATACGAAATAAATTTAGCGAAGGAATTACAACTCGCACATAAAACAGACGAAAATGCCACCATTACAGTTCACAACGATTGGGCGATGCTAAAGAGGATGTTTGCGGCTTGTCTGGCTATGGCGTTCTATTCGAAAGAGGAAGCAAAAAATCGAATTTCTTCGATTTAATTTGCGCGCTAGCGAAGCGTATGCTCCTTAATTTGCATTTAAAACGCCTGAATTTGATTTATGTGCCATGAGGCATATTGCGAGGTTGAAGGCGAATTGGCACGTTGATTATAGGAAAGGCAGTCCTGGAAAAATATCTTGGTTTGATTTGTTCAACAGCATAACAAGCGAAATAGTTGTTAATTCATAAAAAAATAATAAATTTCGCTTATTTAAGGAAAAAAAAAAACAGAGAAACCAGGAACGGAATACGTAATGTTTTCCCCGTCGAACGTGCGAATATCAATATCGCTTTTTGTATAGCGGACTGTGTGCTTGGGATATTCTCGGCGCATATAGCGACAAAACAGATCAAAGGTGTTCCATTTTTTTCGCCGACCTTTCCCGATCTTCCAGGAAGATAGTCTGCCATCTGCGCTACGCCTTATAGTTACAAAGCTTTGAGCAGGTGATTTTTATTTCAAATATGTCGCACGCACGTGTAAAAAAGGTTACCCATGTAAATAACGTCGCCGTGTGTGTTTATATCTAAGGTGGGAAGGGTCTTTGTGCCGGTAAAAACAATTTCATATTTTCATCTTTGGGGATGTTATTCGAATATTTTATTTATTTTTGAATCTTTACAAGCAGAGCTGTGCTAGATCACATTGAAGTGTTTTCTTTTTTTTTACTATTTTTACCTATCAAGAACAAAGCTTTTCAAACAGCCTCTTGAACTTGTTTCTTGAATTGTTCTATATTTAGTTTCCTTTAGCCATAGTTGCTTAGCAACTAGCATTTCTAAGCCAGCAAAATAATAAAACCATTAAGAAAAATATAATCTAAGAAATAGTTGACGTAATATCTCTGTAACAAAAAAAATAAATATATTGGCTGTTCGAAGGCATTGATAACTTTGTTATTAACTTAGATTATTATTTTTTAAACAACGGCTACATAAAAAAAACGAGAGTTATATTCTATAGCCAAACGTACAGGACGTGCTTCGCTCTATTGCTAAATACTCTTACTTGTCAGTTGGTCCGTAGCGTTCACGAGAAACCATTGCAGCGGACCATTTTCCTGAAATCACTTCCAACGCTTTTGGTGATTTTACGATGGCAAACATCAAATTCTGTTGCTAGTAAAAGGAAACAGCGGTAGTAACAGCTTCAATGCTTCGGGAAGCTGTAGGTTAACTCGGTTCAAACGCGGCGAAGTATCACTTGAAGACGAAGCTCGCCCCGCAGCGTCAAGAATTGGAGCAAATCACTTGAATTTCATGGAGTTTATGCGAAAGAATCCTAACTGAAGATTTGAACATGAAAGAAGAGGCACAAACTAAACCTGACTTTTTGCCAGAAGTCATCCCAGCAGATGAATCTCGGTGTTCCGGAAACAAATCAAGAGTCCTGCTAGTGAAAAATATCTTCATCGCCTAGACCAGGAAAACCACAGCTAGTGTGAAATCCATGATGGTTTGCTTTCGCCTCGCCCGACCTAACCCCTGTGACTTCTTATTTCCAAGAAGGAAGAAAAGCCTAAAGGGAAAGCGTTTTCAAGGTAATGAAAAAATCGCTGAAGTCAATTGAAAGCATCTAATGGACAGCATTTATGATGTTATCTTAAATAAAAAAATTTTTTTTGTTACCTACTCGTATGTTTAAACATTAGATCAACGAAAATGAAAAATTTTATCATATAAAGTTGTTGGAGTTTATATCATGGGTTGTCAACCGCAGACGTACATGCCTCTGAGCTACATTTTTTCCATAGGGGATTGGAAAAAAATGTAAATGTTAAATATACACAGCGTTAAATCAGCGCAGAAAGATTTACTACACGGGCTACTAAATTTGATCAAGGGAGTAAACCTGCTAGAAAGGAATTAAAAAATGGAGGGTCCTTAATGGTTGGTTATTGCAGCATTACATATGCGGAAGACTTGTGCATAACTATTTTTTTAGCAAATAAAAATGTTGAAATTTGAAATAAATTTTGGGGGTGGGCGTTGTTGCTGGTAATCGATAATTGCGAGAAGCTGTCCTTTGGTACTATTAAAACAGTTAAATATTTATCTTAACTTTTTTTTGTTTTTTAGGCGATTTAGCAGCTAAGATCGTTACCATTATTCTTATATTACATCAGTCCATAAACCCACCAACCTTCATTTAAATCGCTGAGGGAGGCCTGCGTTCCTGTGCAAGTCCCGCACCTACATAAAATATTAAGAAAAGATGCATTTAACATACAGGCGCGAAGCAAAAAGTTATATATATTTAAAATAAATACATTCCGAAAAATAAATAACTCGAAACCATTTCTGTCAAGAAAAAAATAAAAATATGAAACTGATAGCACCGAGATTGAGCTAGGGACATCCACCCGATGGCGCTCTCAAGAGCTTGTGTTGTACCACAGAAAGCTCTAAAAATGTTTCCATATAAGGTCTAATTAGTACGAAGCTTAACCCGATAGAACATGAAGGGCAGCTTAACAATGATGTCCGTATTCAAGAGTGATCCAGCGAAGATCACAATTTTACTAACCAGTTGATTATGGGAGACGAAGCCCATTTGCATCGAAATGTTTTTATCAACAGATAGAACACTAGATTCTGGGGTATTGAAAATCCTATCTATCTAGTTATATAGTGCGGAGTTACATCAAAACGTGTGACCTTAGCAAAACTTACGACGCGTGCGCTTTCTCTAGATTCAGCATAAATGAAAGTAGACGATTTATTAATCGTTTACTTATTTTATTTTTAGAATACTCTCTTAGCAAAAGTCAACGGGAAATCTGCTACAGATAGGCTAGCAGACAGGGTGCTACAGACTTGTGAAATTAGTGACTTATTTCGGCGTCGAGCGCTGCCTGCATCAGCATCTACCGAAGGTAGCTGAATTGTTCAGAGTTCATAAAATAGATCAAATTTAATAACATAGAAGAAGAAACCGATCTTTATTCCTTTGCTTCAAAATAGTTCGGGCCAATAAGTGGAAATGATTTCTTAAAATGAAAGGGAAAACTCAAATTTGAGCGATTCATATAGCAGACTCTGGTATGACGTTGCACTTTTTGGCTCATATCAACACACAAAAAATTACGTAAATTACGGTTCGGCTGATTTGATGTCAAAATGTATACATTGCAGTTCAAGATTATTTACAGGGTTCCTATATAAGACCTCTTTTATACCTTATTTTAGCATTTACGGGGACAGTTCATGGTTTCTGAGAAACTAATCGGCGAGCTTTGCACCTTTCCGTAACTAGCGTCGATTCTCTTATCGAATATCACAGCTTTACTAAACACGCGTCTTATAGCAGATACATTTTGCAACAGTGCCCAAGTATTTTACTGGACACTATATTGCGGAATTTTCTACCACGGTACCTCGTATCCTTTCATTCATCGTTTGTTACCTGCCTGTGATTTATACGAATTGAAAACATATCCGATACGAATCTCCGTAGGTCGCCCACATAACCACTCTGAAACTTGCATTTACTACGCCATACCATTGTTTACAAACGCGGAACGTTGCTAATAAATACAAATTACTCCGCTTGCCTTAATAAACACCACCGTCAGTCACGTGCGCTTTGTGTACCATCGGGCAATTTTTACATAGGCGCCTAATTGGAGACGAACGTAAACATAACGAAGCCGCAAAATGGCGAATCGACATTAATCAATCTTGTGTTATGCTTGTTCATAATTTACCCGCCAATTCTAGCGGGTACGAAAAATTCGCTATACAATTGCTCCAATGGATGCCCCTGTTTTTTTTTCGATGAACTACTCTGAATTAAAATTGATGTGCTGCGGGATAGATCGAAGGAAGTTTTTTTGGAATCAACGAAACAGTTCGGTCGAGTAATGCGCGAGGGAAAATATTAGTTAACGGGGAACTGGCGGTATTTTTTTAAAGAAAATCACTAATCGTTATTGATGGTGTGGAAATGTGTTAGCAACGGGGATATCCGGTCGGAACAATGATTTATTACAAGTATTTATTAGATTAATTAGAGCTCCTGGTTTTGTTATATCAAAATAAATTATAACCTTTTGTGCGTAGCAACTTTCATCAATATTCCATACACTTAACTTACAAGGGATCAACGGCTACCTGCCAAATTCATGAAGCTTCAGATAATGAAAGAGTACCTTGATATAAGAGCAACACAATTTTCTTCAGCGACTGAATCGCCTGATATCGGAACACGCCCCCTAATAACCAATAACTGCGAAGAGAATAAGTAAATAGACTTGCAGATTGCGAAATGCAATAATTGCCTACGGGGGCTTCACAGAATTCTAAAATCGAAAGAACTATCAAGGAAAAATAAAAATAAGAATACACAGTGATAGGGCCAACTCTAATCTATGGATGTGAGACATGTATCCTTAATCAGAAAAACTAACAGAGATTAGACATCCAGGAGAGGAAAATACTACGAAGGATTTTGGGCGAAGGAGAGAAGGCTGAACGTGGATCTGTACGAACTATTTGGAGACAGACCTATTGGTCAATCAATGAAATTAAGAAGATTACAATGGTTGGGATACCTCGCAAGAATGGAGACGAATGCAAAAGTAAAAAGAGTAGCTTGGAAGAAACCTGAAGAAAATAGGAAATGCGGTAAATTGAGGAAAAAATGGAGTGAGGCGATAGAGGAAGATCTCCGATTGTATGAGTGCAGCATTCACTATATTGCACTTTGCAGTAATTATTGTACATATGGAGGCTATTGAGAAGTCAGCAACATAAAAAAATTTAACCACATTGCCTATCAAAAACTAACAAATTTAAACAAACCTATCATAGTTAATTAATCGCGAATTTGATAAAGTACAAGAAAATAGCAATAATTAATTTTTAATTATTTTCTCGTCTTAAGCGACTTTTTCAAAGTTCAAAGTTTCTCTGTATTTGGGATCACATATGTGAGACGATTACATTCGCCATCGACATGATCGCGAATAATACTATTTGCACTGGCACACTTTTATTGATCCTTCTTATCGTATGCATTAGCTCCAAGCTGTTGGCGAAATCGAAGCTTTTTTAAGGGCGTGAAGTGTTTCTTTATCCACGCCAAAAACAAATACGCAACACGGAATTCTATTAGAAGACAAAGACGCAGTTCGTTCGATATGTTTGCAAAACATGAACCTAGTTTGTTGCCCGCTTCTCCCTCTTTCATTTTGTCTTTTCCTCTAACAATCACAACGTATGTGAAGGAAACTCTCAATCAATATCGGATTTGATTGCACTCGAAAAAGTAGTTCCATTAAATGAATAAGAAGTGGAAGTTATCTGGCGCTAACCATATCCATTTTCCCATTTGGGGGAAATTACGCTATTAATTTTCTTCTTTTTATTTCTTAACGGAGGATGTTACACTTTAGTTTCTTTTTTTTACGGTTTGTCTGCGATATTAGGCTTGCATTAAATACGCTACATGGCGTGCATAAAACTGATCCTGTCATCTTGGATGTCTTCGCTAAATCCAAGCAACGATTTTAACGTTATGTAGTTATATATAATATATGTGCATACATATCCGTTATTGTAGTTCTATAGAGTGCCTCGATCTCCGCATGCTGAATGAGATTTAATAGCGACGGTATATGTCTTACTATCCTTAGAAGTCCAGCAATAGCGCTGTCTTTATTTTCGGTTGCTCTGTTCCAATGTCGTATTTATATCTATGTCGGCAAGCATATAGCTGTATAACTCCGTATATAAAGATAAAAATACCTTTACACGTATGACATGCAATAATTCGACACTCATCGTAACTATTTACAAGCGGCTGTTTCGATGTTACAGGGCTCGTCAGTGTACTTGTCAGTGGGAGGTGGCAGCTATTCCTAAAATAATCTTGAATAGTTATACGAGCAAGCATTATAGTTGTGTAAGTCGCTCTGTTCTATACGTCCAAAGTATGCGCAGGTACATAGTCCTTAGTTCTTATAAATGTGATTTCATTATATACTTTTCACCGCATTAAATGAAGAATAAACTTACTTGGACCTTGGTTCTCGTTAGTTTTTAGCTCTCCTTCGATCAATTTTTAAGTGTAATTGAGGAAATTAATAAAAATAATATTAATAGGGCTTATGTTAAAGTATCTACAATAGAATTGCGATTGAGTACTTTATTTGCGCTGCGTTTTGAGTTTTAGCTTTAAAAAATGGGCCAAACAATAGCGTTGCTACGAAATTACGGACAGCAAGGGGACAAATTATGAGGGTTGTTTGTTCTTAACGTGCCGGAACTGAAAGAAGTCGTTAAGAGTCAGATCAAGACAGTACGGCGGGTGATCCACTAATTCGACGTTTTGAGTGCTTATAAAACTTAAATGTTTGCGTCGATGTGCGGGGACACGAATTGCCATAGCGGCGTCGAGCATTCGTTTTTCGTACTTCCCTAAATAAAAATATTTTATCCTCTTTTGGTACATAATCCGACGCCAACGTGGTGCGCCTCCCGAATAGCAGTTTTAAATTAAAGGAGACAATTTCAATAGAGAAGGCTATTGCTTCTCAGAGAAAAACTTTTTATAGCCACGACACGACGTCAGTTGGTACTCTTCCTCCTCCTTTATCTTCCTTCAATTCCGGAAACTTCGTCAGTCCAACGCCAACTTTTTACCGGGACATCCAATATCCTTAATAAATCGAGTAACAGAAATCTATTTACAGCGCCAAATAAAAACACATCAAAAGAAACTTTAGACGCGAATGTTGCGCGCTAATTTTACGATCGGTTAACTTTCTTATTCGATTTTAAAATTATCCTTTCTCTGGAATAAAATTCCCTCGGTATCCGGAGATCGAGGCGGAACTCACCTAAATTTTTGTTTCGTCTGTCCGCAGGTATAAATATATTCAGTAACAGTAATTGGATGTATGCGGTAAGTATTAACTCAATTAAGAAGGTCTGAGGTGAAGTTATGCGCTGCTTGACGCTGAAAAGAATTCATTAAGGCCGATTTAAAACCGAAGCGCCTGTCGGAGGTCGGAGAAAATACATAACTTGATTAAATCCGGCAGGATGCGCCGCGCGATGTATTAAGTAACACAAACTTCTCCCCTGTGCGATGTTCATTAGAAGAATGCAGTTTGTCGAATTAGTTACAAGTTATCTTCGGGAAACAAATAGTAAATCTCGTTTTAAAACTCTGGCGTTTGGACTTGGATTCGTAGCGGCAATATTAAAATTTATCACTGGCTGCTATAGTTTCTTCGGGCTCTAAATTTCTTAGACTTTTATTTGAATTTCCAACGATTAAATGCGTCCTAAGTTTTTACGAAGTATCACTAGATGAGGCTATTATTATTCTAGTTGCAGCCACGGAGAAGCCAGTTAAATACGACTAATTAATACATTGATGTAGTACTTCACCGAGCCAGTAACTACGGTAAAGCCATTGGCATTTCGTTTGTTGCTTGTATGCAAGGTACAGCTAGCTGTTTATTTTGTTTTACTCCATTTACTTTTCTTTTCGTCTTCTTTGTTCGTGCGAAATTAACAATCCGACGCAATATGTAATGTTTTCCTTTACATCTTTCCTTCATCCTTCATCCTTCTTTCCTTTTGTAGCAGTTCTTTACTTTGTGTTCTGGTTTAAGGCATACATAGATAGCATTTAAAGCTCCTATCATTTCTTTTTAGATGACCTTGCTTACCAAAACCCGTACTTGCGAGCGCTGTGGTTTCTTCTGATCCTTTACCCCTCTATTCATCAATGAGGAGACGTGATGTTAATTCCTCTAAACTGTTTTTTAACAGGGACTGATTTCCGTGTTGACCTGAAATGTTTATATCCTTCTGGTATCGCTTGTTGTCATCACCATTCTTTCAGACAACTCTTCACCGGCTTGCTTTAATTTATTCTTAATTTCCCCAATCTGAGAAATATATGACGATACTGATAAATTTTTAAAATGTAACGAAAACAACTTCTGTTGTAACAAATGGGCATTGACTGCAGAATCTTTGTCGTAAATTGTTCTCAATTTTGACCACATCTCTTTAGAAGAATTACAAGATAATAAATGAACAAGTGGCTTCTCTTCTATGCTAGTTACAATCAGATATTGAGAAATAGCGTCATCTTTCACTACTTAGCCAATTCTTCAGCTCGTTTTCCGCCCGTTACGATATCGAATAAACCTCTTTCTTTGAATATAATAGACGTCTGGAACTTCCCATATTACCCAATTATTTCCTTTGATTTTGATTCATATTACCTTTTCCGTTTTCCTTTTGAAACTTTCGATTAGACAACTGCAAGTACCCGACCACGAGGTGCTTTTCTTCTTATGCTCTTATCTTCACTCCAACAAACTTTTCTTTCTTCTAGGTAAAAGTAAAAAAAATAATAATGTTTTATTTTTGGTCCATTCCTATAACGTAGTAACACAATAAGTTTGTGGAAGCACAAAGGCAAAGTTATTTAACTTGTTTTCATTTTAATCGCAACGTAAACTATTTGCTTCTTGCTCTATATAACAATACGACTACCAACTTTAAAATTGTAAATTATATCACAGGGCTGCAAATCTTAACAAAAACACAACCTAACAAACAATTGTATAAAACAATAAGCGCCCGCGTACAGTAAAACATCGGCGATTTATGCGCTGCAAGAAAGCAGTAAAACTCCATTCGTTAATATAACTAAGCAACGGCTCCGCAGGAGACAATACTGCTCCTGCAACGAAAGATAGAGACGTTTAGAAAGAGACATTTCCATGTATACATCTCATTTTTCCTAAAATCACTGAACCCCTCATTATCTATTTCTTTTCTTTAAATTTTTGTGTAGAATTGATAGCAGTCTGAGAGCTGCTCGAGGGATGGTTTGTCGCTGCTTTCTGAACGGTAGGTATGCGTTTCCCCAGCATTAGAGGGCGCCAAGAAACGTCTAGTTTGTCCTTTTGAAGTGTTGTAGCATTAACTTGAGGCAACAGCGGAACAGGGTAGAGTTAAAAAAAACTCTCGGCACTACGCTGATGACGCCAGGTAGGCAGAAACATGTTTGTGTGTTAGTGTCCTTATGTTGCTTTTGCCATAAATAATTCCATTAATATCGCGAGGAAGCTATTTTAGCATTATTTTTTTGGTTATTGTTTCTAGGCATGTCCAGTCCACACTAAAATATTAATTAATAATTATTTACGAAGAACTTTATATTACGTGTCGCAAGTATGTAGTTTCTGTTGCGTAAACCATCGAAGAATTATGGAACTTTGATGGTACTTACTGTTACAGTTGACTAAATAAACGCCACTTTCCTTTGTTATATTGGTTTTATTTTTATAATTATTTAATACTCACAAAGCATTATTTACATTAAGTAGAAGATTAATTTCCATTAGACTGCTTGGATTGTAACGCTTTATAGATTATTATTGAGCCCTCTTACACAATTTAAGTAATTGTAGTGCCATATTTTCGCACACTATGTTATTGGAACGTGCCTTTTACCTCTTTTACCTCCGTCCGTCTCCCTCTAAATATTTTATTTCCGTACAATCCACTTTTATAACCTTACATGTAAACCTTACACACCGTGGTATCCAATTTGAGGGAAATATTTTCCCGTTCCGAGGAATGTGGCCGAGCAAAATGTAGACAGTGGAAATCTAATATACAATAAATACCAACTTACTAGTACATATATTTATATTTGGGTATTTTTGGTCTTGCGTCAAAAAAAAGAACAATCTAAATTACATTGTTTTTTATTTATTTATTGCGGTTCGAGAGTGTTTTTCCCTCCTTTCCAAAGAAATTCTATCTTTCATTGTATTAGTTACATACACGTTGGACGAATCTTTGCATATTTTTAGTTAAAATGTTCATGTTGTGCGCTGGGATAAACTAGAGAGCACCTAGTCGCTACAAAATAGAAAATCAATAGGTTTGGCTAACAAAACTAGAGAAATTAGTTGTTGCAATTGTTTGCAATAGAGAAAATAACCCACAATTGTCCTAAGTGCTGCTGTGCTAAGTGCTGAGGAAAATTTGTTCACTCCGAAGGAAATCAAAAGATAAGTCTTAGGATAATTGTAGAATCAAAATAGTCATAACCATGTTCTTAAAATTCCGAAATAAATTACTTTTTACAAAACTTTCGAAATAAGTGTTTGGAGATAAACAAGCAATCTACAAATGACATACAAATAGAGGAACGCAAGTAACCTTTGGCATTTTCCATAAAAGAAATTTATGTAAAAGTAGGCATCAGATTAATCATTATCTGATTAGTGCGGATAGGCAATTCACCCAACTAGTACTTGATTTGGAAGTTTGGATGTAGCTCTTAATACATAGCCATTGTAATTTTCATTAATACCCACTCTTTGAAGACATTTTTGAAAATTTCAGCCATATTTAACACTCAGTTGTTGTTTAGCAGTCATATGTGTTAGTAGATCTTAGTGTTTCTGCAAAAATGGAAAGAATCGAATATCGGACCGTCATCAAATTTTTGCACTTGAAAGGCGGTACGCCTACCAAAATTAAAGCCGAGATGGACCCTGTTTACGAGGATTCTGCAATATTACTTGCCAGAGTAAAATTTTGGACAGTTGAATTCACACATGGTCGTACTTACTTGGTCCGCGATGAATGTTTGGGACAGTCAAAAACTGCAACTACCGATAACATCGGAAAAGTTCACCAAATTGTGCTAGATGGTCGAATTAAAGTTAAAGAGATGGCAGAGACTGTGGGCATCTCCCAGGAACGTATTTGTCATATATTGATTAAAGATTTGAGCATGCAGTGGGTGTAACGCGTGTCCACGGAGGACCAAAAACGCATTTGCGTTAATATTTCCAAAGTCCCGTTGAAGCATTTTGAGTGAAATAAGTTGGAGCTAAGTGCTAAGTGTTGGGGAACAGTTGAAACAATTGTTAAGGCGCTTTGGAGGGTAGAATCACATGTTCATGTTGTTCATAAAATCATTTTCTCTAAAATAATTGAAAAAGGCTTCTGAACCATAATAAGAATGTTTATATCGGATGTTCTATTAGTATGCTTGCAGAAACGAGTAGACTTTCCGCGCCTTTTACGAAATTAGCAGAGACTAGACAGATTCGTGTTTTGTCGACTCTCGAACCCCCGAATAAACAGGAGTCTGTCTAGTCTTTGCTAATTTCGTGAAGCGCAACTCGTTTTTGCAGGCTTAGCTTAGTGAAAACTACCAAAGATGGAGAGATGAGATTTTCTGTAGGCATACGGTCTACTAAGGTTTCCTTTGCAAAATTATTTGGGAATATACAGGATGTTCCAAGTTTCCGTAGCCCTCTTCAACATTTTTATTTTAAACGGATTCTTATATTTTTGCTTAATTATTTTGATAGCCACTTAAATTATCTTTGCTGATATATGGTTATGTGTACTTCATTTGTAGACTTTAACGTTTTAAGACCTACCGTAGAAACGGATGGAGCGTCGCGAGATGCTGTTTTGCTATCAATTTAAGAGCTAACGCTATGTTTTAAGTTGGTATGGCGTAAAAAAATGTATATGCAGAGTGTTAAACATGTCGTGCAACATTCATCAAAATCTAAACACCTCTTTTTCGATCCTTTTAAATAGAATTTATATTGTTTTGATATTGCCAGCAATTACCTTAGAAATAGCACAAATAATGTAATACTTATTTTCAGTATTTTCGAAGATCTCATCTCATATTGAATCAGGAGCAATCAGCTCAGTTTGGTTCAGTTAGGTAAGCACCATGACAAAAAAATATATTTTTTGTTCTATTTTGTCCCGTTAATAAAAAATTGCAGACGGGGACACGTAAACAGCAATATAAAACAACCTACAGCGATAGTACAAGATGCTGATTATAGAAAGGAATTGGAGACGCGGCTTACGAACGATAGCAAGGCAAAATCGGATATTATCTTATCTATTAATCCATCCGTGCTAAAACAGATAAAAGGATGTACAGCAAGGCGAGAAGTCTGGATAGAATCCATATATCAAGCGAAAGGAGCCGCGAGAAAAGCAATGCTTTTAAAACGTTAATTAACGTTGCAACGCTTGGAAGACGACGCGGGCACGTTAATAAGTTTTTCGACGTCCTAGACAAATTGGAAGAGGTGAAAATAGAAATAAATAAGAATTTATTTGCGATAACGTTGTTATATAGCTTGCCTCAAATTTCCGGAAATTTTCGATGTCCAATAAAATGATTTACCAAGTCCCGATGTCCTCAGAACAAAGATCGTCGAGGAAAGCGACGCTCGAAGGAAAAATACTCATTCTTCACATGAGTCGGTTAACGACTGTACTTCCAACGGGAATGGAAGCTTCAAAGGCAACTCAAAGTTTATAAAATGTTGTAAGTGTACACGAAGAGCGTTTACGCTGGAGCAGTTGAAAATGTAAATCTTTGTATTTTAAATGCTCGTCGAGGGAAAACCATACTGGTGTTTAGTCAATGAAGTTTCGTCACATCTAAATAATAATGTGGATTTTATCCAATAACTAGCAAAAAGCTGAATTTAACGAATAATTCATCGACTGAAATTATTCATTTCAATTAAACGTTTGCCTTCATTGCACTATTGAGCTCTATTAGGCTCTTGGCCGCTCTCACAGTCAGATTTGCAACGACCACAAAACATTTCGACGTTTCAACGCGTATCTGCAGAATCTGGGGAATAAGAATAAGGAGTTTTCATTGAGCTTCCAAAATTGTTAAAGGAAATTTTGCAAACCTTAATATCCAGTGAGGAGCGTATCGCCGATATTGGATCGAAAACTTGTGAGGCGATGAACGAATTGGCCACTGGCGAGAGGGTCTGCACGCTAAAGTAATCGTTACGGTCTTCGTCAAGCTGGATGGCATATGAAATTAGATTCCGTATTAAAAGAGTTCGATATAAAACCTTTTAGATTTTCCTTCTAGTGTACTTCACTTGCAAGGTAAGAACGAGTTTCTCACTCAATTGAGTTGTTATTTGGATTTTAGATAATAACACCCGCTTTCATGAAAATATTTCGCATCTTATTAAGAAATCTATACCACCGCTTAAATCTATCTTTTTACATAGGCAACTTTTGGATGAAGCGACAAGGCGACTGCTTTGCGACATATTGGTTTCCTCTAATTTTGTTTTCTGCGACAGCATCTACAACTTTTACATAACTCAGGCCGATGAAAAAAGAATTCAAATGGTGCAAAACTCCTGCACGTTTGATCTATGGAGTACGTGGCAGATGTGGTGTTAGTTCCACGCTATTATCTTTACGATCCTAAACATGAAAAATCTGCGTATTCTGCACTATTTTTTTATGGGGCGGCTGGAGAAGCCGCGTTACCTACATCATAAAGTTCGTTTTAGACATCAAGAGCGATCACGGCATATCCCCGGCACAAATTTATTGTCGATCCACAGACACAAAACGTAAATTTTCAAGCGAAGTTTTAGTTTCAACGTCAGCAAGCTATTAAACAGTTACATGCTGAGCTTTGGATGCAGCTCTTCATCATCTTCGTCGCTTATGCAAAGCCACGGATTTATTACTATAGTGACTATATTTTGTAACTGCCCACCTTGGACCCACAAGTTTGAATTTTACGTAAACATATTATTTCGTTCGTCGTATATATGAATCTTTTTTTCCCTTTCCCTTCATTCTTTATAGGTCAAAGGAAAAACGCTGACAATACAACTGTATTCGAGTGATTTGGTCTTTTAAATTTACACGAATAAACAAGCTGCATTGCGGATCTCAATTGAAAATGATTCGAGCTGGAAGGGATTTAAAAAAAAGTTAACAGGTACTCATTAAAGTCACAAGTTTTGCTGACGTACATACACATAAGGAACACAATCTCACTAACAAGTAACTGCGAAAATACTTGTTTCGAGCGAACATGACTTCGCAACATTATTTGGTTAATACGTTGGCGCAGCGTTTTTCCAATGCTCGTCACGGCAGCAACAACAAAAAGTTATAATGAAATAAAAGTTCACAGGGCTGATAATGCTTGTTTGTTTATTGCCAACGGGAAACCCACGACCAACCCATAGTTGCCGTGACATTGAAAAGCTCTAACTCCTAAAGAATGAATAAAACGACAACATCGAACGCGGGTGGAAAGTTATGTGCAAACTTGCGAAACGAAAACCAAACGAATGTGATTCTATCTTTCTACTTTGAAGTCGCTCATTTTCTTAAATTGGTTCGGTTATTTACATTTTGTGTATACAGGATGTTCCAGCCTTCTGTAATTGTATAAGAACGAACTTAACACATACATCAGAAAATGCCTATAAACAATAACCAAAAAATGTAATGCTAAGATAGCTTCCTCA
This sequence comes from Marronus borbonicus, assembly GCA_902655005.2. NCBI lineage: Eukaryota > Metazoa > Arthropoda > Insecta > Coleoptera > Scarabaeidae > Marronus > Marronus borbonicus. The sequence goes on from LR737402.1 coordinate 535,788, forward strand.
TCGTATTGATGGAATAATTCACAGCAAACGTAACAAAAGGAAAGGAAATTACACTAACTCACAGACATGTTTCTGCCTACCCGGCATCATCAGCGTAGTTTCGAGAGTATTTTTTATCTCTACCTTTTATCGCTGTTGCCTCACAGTTTTTAATACGACAAACTCGATATTTCTTGGCGCCCTCTAGTGCCAAATTTTTATATTTTTTGAGCAAAAAATAATATGTATTTGGTATGTACAAAAACAGGTATAGTGTGCTATTGCGACCGTTGTCTATCAAAGAAAATATGCTTCAACGGTTTGCCCGATATCGGCTTAATCCATGTCCTTAGTACGGGGATCATCGAAGAGTTACAGGGTGTTGCACACTGGTATGAGAAGATTCGCTTAGAGATATCTAGTCGATATCTCGGAAAATTTATTAATTGTCGATACATTATGTGCTTCATATGAAAGCTTTTTTTTATCGTAAAGATAAGGAGGTGTTAATATTCTAGTAAACGGTAGGCCATGTATACATAAACGTAATTGTTTCCTTATAGAACACTCTATCAGGCGCTCCTGATGATATTAACATTGGAGTGCTCAAAAACGCATATAGAGAAGTTGGCATACATCTACTTGAGGAAGCGGAGTTTCTTGTTTCCTTAAAATCTGCACCTGCAATGCTTTACTGAGTATCTTCTCCAAGGTTGTTCGGAAGTTAATTGTGAGCGAGTTACGAAAATACGTTAACAAATTCTAAATTATACAGAAGAATCAGCATGTATTAAAGTTACCTTTTCGATTAGAACGTGTAAGAAGAGGGAAGCTTGAGAGGAACGATTAATTAAATAATAGTAAATGCATTTGAAGTTCAATATCTTAGCGAAATTGTTTAATTAACAAGTCTGGTAATTAATAGCTTTGGTAATTAAGACTTTTTCTAAAGTAATTCGAGACAATTTCCTTTTCAGCTTAGCTCGATCGAAGTCTATAGTTTCTCAGATACCGTTTCGGGAGATTAATGATGCTTTATTTCTATTGGAGGAAAGAAGGTTAAAGAACAAAGCGAAGAATCTTTCCTACCTAATAAGGGAAAGTTCCTCGGTGATAATCACCGATCGGTTTGGCAGATTTCTAGAATCTATCGAGTATTGTAAGAATGGGCTTTCTGTTTCGCCAGAATCTCATATAATATAACATTATATATCCTTAAAAGCGCCTCTAATAGCTCTATGAAACTAGCGTAGATGAGAAAATTAACTGCAGCAGTTGATTTTCCCATTTGGCATGGTCCGTGATAAATTGCTTCTCGGTCAGTTAGTTTCGCTTCGGGCGTAGTTTACACGTTGAGTTAGCGTGTTAACTATTGCCTTTCCACCTTTCCCTCTGCTGAAGAAGCCCCATATGATTGTGGGCGAAAATTCGAGTTTTCGTTCAACCATGACACGATTCGAACTCGGAACACGTTTAGTTTTAACCGACTCTGGCCGAGGAAACCTACGTTATTACGTTTCATCATACTCTTTGTCAACATTGTCTGAATTAGAATGGCTTGTTTCGTTATTTATTCCTCTTAATTGATGTTCTTTCAATTTTAAGCTTCCTGTGAATTTGCTCATCCTTCTTGTGTTAAATTCAATTATAATTGGACCATTTTCGATTTTCTCACTTTTGCTTGTAGCACTTGTTATATGATTTTCTATCTTGATATTCATAATTTTCTTCATTACCTCATCTGTATTTTCTTCATTTTGTTTCTCTGTACTGATGATTACAATGTTATTTTCTAGTTTTTCTCATTCCATCCTTTTATCTGTATTTTCCAGGTCTTGGACTTTCTCCATCAATTTCTCTATTCTTCCCTTCGTTCTCTTTCAGGGGCCGCATGTCATTGCATCTCTTCACATTTCGCATTTATGAATCTCTTCTAAAAACTTACAAAATTAAATCTTTTAGGTAAGGGCCAAGGTATTTATACGTCAGTCATTAATTGCCTAAAAAAAATCATTCCGAAACTTAGGCATGACTATCGTAATAGTGTACATATGTGTCCATGTCAATGAGGAACATTTTAATAGGGAACTTTTGAAGCGTTTTAGAGACGGGGAATCGTGGGAAGACTCTTCCTAAATCTGGAGCACGAAAGATTGCAACTAATGAGGACACAAGTTTGACGTCTTTTTAAAAGTCACTGAAAATCCATATCCTTCTCCACGTCAATTTTCCTCAAATGATGGATTTGGTACATCACATACTGAAGGAAGGCAAGTTTCGCCTTTACAAACCTATCCATCTTAAGAACCATCTTTCACCGAAGTGTTGAATTTTCTTTGAAAATTGTCGATTTTCGATATTTAGACATCTAATAGAGCGTTTCTGTTGTTTTTTCTTTGTTTTCTTTCATAAACTACTTTTTGAAAATTTTTGAAAAGGTTTTTATTTTTTTTTATAATACTTAATTTTGTTTTTATTTTAGCTAACGTTATATTTTGACTGGTAACTTTATTTTGTTTTAATAGGTAAATATTCCATTTTATGCTATTCTATTATCTATTCCAGTCGCTGGCATACGCATGGATGTTGATACGAAGCGTAAACCGTGCGCAGTTGCTTTCGAATTTCGAAAGCGCTCTTTTCTACGGCAGTATTATGTTCCCGTCCGTCCGCTCGATGACTTCCCATCAGCTTCTCACCTCGCGTCCGTTCGGAACTATCGCGCTTTTCGAACTTTCCCCAAAGTTATTCTCGGCGCGATGTGATCTGTTCTGAGGATGGCGTTCGGCTTTGTACCGCTTGAAAATCCCCCGATTTAGTTCGATCCCATTTCACGTAAGTAAGTTTTCGTTTTATTCTTGATGTTCTTGAAGACTTCTCGAGTTTTCTAAAGCGCCCGTTTTCTGTTTTGTTTGGCGTACACTTTTCGTATCTTCTGATCTGCGAGACAAAATTTGTAAAGTTAAAAGGAATCTTATGGAATTATGGGGTAAACTCATTAAATTCGAAGCAATTTGTTTTACGAAGAAGTTCAGATAGATCAATTTTATTTCTGGATTAAAATATTTTTGCATTAATTTTAGATTTATTCTTGTTTTCAAGCAATGGCGTCATCGACGGTTTTATTAGATGACAATTTCCGATATTTTTTTTTTAATTTGATAGATCTAAACGCTACGATCAAAATTTTAATACCTCACATAACAAAACTTTAAAATACATAAATGTTATTAATAACAAGAAGCAAATAGGTAGATGCTGTTATTCAATAAATTAAATCTAATGTTCGCAATGCCATCGATCGGTCTCTTGCCAATAAGCAAATTTAGAGGCACATTAATTTTGTACATAGTGAATGACGTCAGGACTAATTCGTCTTGTTTCATACGTAATTCCGATTCATATCTGAGGAAAGCAGAGTTGTTTAAAAACTCACGCGCATCATCTTGCTGAAATCAAATAACGCCATATGGTATGCCAGGATCATCTTCGTTTAAAAAACTTTCTGGACGAGTGGTTATAAGTAAATTTCAAAAATTTCGTAAAAAAAGATTCTATGGACAACTATCCACGCCCACATATTAACTTTACGAAGGGTGTGCTTAAGTAAAATCCTGCAATTTTGTCGACTTACTGCTCCATTTAGACAAAATGGAGCTTCATCCTGTATTATATCAAAAAACTGCATTCGGTGATTAGAGCCATCTTCATTGAGTTCCTGCAGTAGTTACATTTTATAACAATGGTATTTTTCTGTTTTTAATACACGTAATGCTGACCGATGAGGAACTTCATTGTCTGTTACAATTGATCAAGATACACCATGATCATTCTCATCCATAAAATTACATTTTCTCCCAATTTTTTATTTGTTTTTGGATATTTGGGATTAAACAAATTGTACACTTCTTCTTAAGTTCTGATTTTATCGTCGCCTCCAACAAGAATTAGAATTGCTGTACGCTGAGTTTCACCTAAGTGATTCATACTTAGTTAACTGCAACAAGTTTATTTCATTAAGAGTAAGCGAGTATTTGGCGACATTTCAGGTGCATCTGCTAGTCTTTAAATGATTGATATCCTGAGATGTAGATCGGTAGGCTAGAGCCAATAGAGAAGACCCGTAAATCACCCAGAACTTACGCCCCTTGATTTTATCTGGATGTCTAGTTTTGAAGATTTATGAAATTGAATTAAATATAAAACAAATCGGTTTTGACGTCATTCGGAATGTACAAAATTAATCTGTCTATAGATTGTCAAGAGGCATCCCGATTGAAAGCAAACTATCATTTCTTGAATGACACCATTTTGCTTTGCTTTTTGTTGTTAGTGAAAGTTCTTTTCCGTTCTTTAAATGACTCTTATTTGAAAATGTAACATGGTAGCTTAAAAAAGAAGTCGGGAGTTGTCCTTTAAAAAAATTATCAATTACGTCAATACTTGAAAACCAAAAGTGAGGAAGATTTAAAATTTATGCAAAAATGTTTATTTTTATAAAATAAAATTGATCTGCCCGAGTATTTTTTCGAAAAGCAAATTGTTTCAAATTTGTTACAAGACAATAGAATTGAATTTTATTTACGAGCGGCAATTGTTAATTCACAAAGCCCTAATAATAATAATCTTTATTCATCTCGTAAACATCTTCAAATATCAATAACATCCAATACTTATGCACAAAAAGGGACTAAAGCTGTATTTATCTGTTATATAAAGCAAAATATTCGTCTAAAGGGCATAAACATTCTTGAAAAAGGGATGGTTTGACTGTTACCCATGACAGGATATTTTCAATATTCATGTCTAAAAACTTTAATCCATGAACACGTTTTAACATTCCATCAAAATTAAAAATCATATATTTACTTTTTCCTGCATTTAAAAATAAAGATCACCGAGAAAACAACATGCGCATTTGTTTTAATAGCAAATTAGCATTCTTCCCGCTTACAGTGATATCCGGATCAGATACGATCATTGGCATAAATTAAAGTCTTTCAAACAGTGAGTATTAGAAACAAAACAGGTCCCAAAACATTACCTTGAGGAACACCTTGATCAACCGATATATTCGCCGATTTTATAAAACTGACTTCATTACACCTTATGTTGAACATTACCTTCGCGACAACTGTACGTATATCACAATACTTCACTTTAGCTAATAAAATATTATGATCTACACAATCGAAGGCTCGCCTTAAGTCACAGAAAACCCGATATATGTAAATGCTTTCGAATTCGAGCCATTAATTATAAGCTTGCAGAAGGCCTCGATTGCTGTTAACGTCGAATGGTTAACATGATAACCATGTTGACCTGTTGAGTGTTGAAGTAGTCTGCTCAACCTTGCATACGTATAAAAATATGGTTGTCCCAAAAATATGTTATTTAGTGTTTCTTAATACGTATTTTATTAAACCTTTTTTTCCAGTGTGGGAGTATTGAAACTTTTAGCAATCCCTCACCTCTGGCTATACTACATCAACCTGTACCGCAACTAAAACCTTTCCCAAATCCTGATTGATTTTCAGGGATTAAATTATTGGTGTTTACGTATAGTTCTAAAACTTTCTCCATCAATAGGTAATAAGCTTATGGGTCCTAAGTTCCTTAGATCAATAGATTGTGACATTTTGGGTATCCAGTATGTACAAGTAATCATTGCTGACAAACTTAAATATGGTAATTTACTTCATCTCACTATCTGTCAAGTGATATAACATCGATGCGTCTCACACTTTTGAAATAAATTCCGACCAAAGTTCGGGCCGGCCACGATAATAAATTGTTAAAATTTTATATTCCATCATCCAATTTATATGTCTCGCCGGAATCCCATTATATACGATTTCACATCTCATAACCCTTTCCGGTGACTGCGGCGCGAAAGTTTCTTAGTTCCCCGTATCAATTTAATTCCACCTCGAATTCCCTGATTTTCAATTTATCAAGATCACATTACGGTGGATAAATCGGGCTAAAGGAAGAAGGTCTCCGGCGACGGGTAATTGTTGCGGCTATGGTTTACTCTTCGGCCCTTCAGAAGAAGGGTCGACGTAAAAGAATGATTAAAAAGACATTCTGCATTGTTGTTCACGTCTCAACGGATTTCGATATGGCCCTTTTGACAGTACAATTTGAAAAAAAAACGTTTTTTCTACAGCCGATGTTAAAGAATGCCTTGATCTACTCAAAATAACAGATCAAGTACAAGGGATAGATAGTGGTAAAAGTACGTACTTATAGATAATATTTTTTTCTCGAGAGTGGGGATAGAACAGGCATGTTAGATTTAAAGTTTTTTCTCGCATCATTCGGTTAACGGTTGAAAATGAGGATCGGGGTACCTTCGAAACAGCTGTCCCGGATTAATTAATTAAACTTGTGCGGTGCGGAGTGTACCAATACTTTAATGTTGCTCGCCATACTTAGGCCGAACTTTTTTTTTGCCTTTCAAAAATTCCATCACTTTGGATTTAAATTTTTACGGCTTGTCTAAATCTCGGCAACCGGACGAGCTACAAGGATAGCCTTAAGAGAGGGAAATCTCAACTCTCTAGCTCTAACCGTTCGGACGCTACGGCGTTTCAAAGTTGAAAAATTAAAATTCCTTTTTCAACTTTGACGCCCGAGAAACCCACTAAAACGAAGAGCTACAGGCTTCTACATAGTCGCAGTTGATCCGCCGGTCAATTCTCTATCGGACGCGTGCCAACTTCGCCGCATACCGTAGATGCATATATGAGGAGATAATCGACGAAAACCGATTTTCTGTCTGTTTCCGACCGTCTTCGGCGAAGTTTCCGAAAACTTCAAACGCACAAATCTCCTAAGCCGTTAGAGGTAGCGGGATTTTTTTTGGAACATACTCGGCCATAAGGCCATCGATTAGCGCCGTTAGATCGGTGAAACTCCGAACTTTTTTTTTGCCTTTCGAAAATTCCATCACTTTGGGTTCAAATTTTTACGGCTTCATCTAGGAATGGTAAGGTGCCGTCTTCTTTGATCTCCATGGTGAAATTGATGTTTGCGTGTTGTCTGCTGATATGTTGTAGGTATTCCTCTAAATTTTTTGGTCCGCGGGGCCATGTGACAAAGATTTCATCTGTACCAGCATTTAGGTTTCATCCTGCTAGATTCGCTGTGTTCTTGTTCGAACGCTTCCATGAAGATGTTGGCGATAACAGGTGACAGAGGAGATCCCATTGCAGCACCACTCGCTTGTTCGTAGAATTCTCCGTTCCACAGGAAGTAGGTCGAAGTAAGGCAGAGTCTCGCCAAATCAATCACATCCGGTTGTAGTCCTTTTGGTATTAGTTGTTGCCTGATGATCTCTTCCACCGGTACATTGGTGAAGAACTTTCTCTTTAATATTTTTCCTGATAAATAAATAATAGCGGAATAATGCATTTAACGAAATCGTAGATACTCGATTTTCTTGAAATCTTTTCCTATTTAACGGTGCATCTAACTCCGCTAGTTTGCCTAGATTGCTATAATAAATTATAATTAATAAATTGGTTTCTATGACACAAACAGGCTTATTCAGACATTATCGAGCATTAAATTATCCGTAATTGTTGTGTGCAGCATGTTAGTTCCCTCTGAATTTGCATAATTGTGCAGCTTGAAATTGGTGATAAAATAATCGATGCACACGTGCAAATTCATATTTGCTTATTATCTGAATTAACAGTTCCAGAATAGTTTCAAATGCAGACGCCAATCAATGCGTATAACAGATGTGTCTACATAATTTAGTGAATTTATGTTTTAGTAACTTTAACCTCATTATTATTACAGCGCTTGAATGCTGTCGACGAGATAAGTCGTTAGGAATCGTAAGAGATAGACACTCATAGTAATCCAATTACCTTGACGAGCCGCTTTCGTCGAAAGTAAAATTTACAAAAAAAGTACCAGCGCGACAAGTAGAATTGCATCTTCGTTAACTCTGATCGTATCAAAGCTTTAATATGTACCATAAATATTACAAAGAGAAATTTCTTGCAAGCAAGTAAATAGGTATCCTTATCCTGCTTATTATCTTCGGGGATTTACTCGTTCGGCAATCCACTTTACTGGAGAATTTCCTAAATTTCTCTCTTCTCGTGGAAGAGGGTTCTTTTTTTTTCTGCAAATCCTATACCGTTTGAAACTGACGAAAGGAAGCTAGTTAATTATTTAATTCGCCGGGGGAATTAGTTATACTTAGCAGATTCATGGACTTGTTGGAGCTATGCTTTTTTTATCAACGAAACTTGTGCGTATGGATTTAATCAAAGCATTTAATCATTAAGAAATTAATTTTAATTGTACTCCTGGGGATTTAATCATTCTGTTACACTGTTACACAATGTGCTACTTTTTCTTACGTTAAGTTAAAATCCATCCGTGGAAACTAAATTAACAAGAATCATCTTTGCATGAACGAAGTAAAAGATAAAAAATATACCGTTGAATGTCGAAAGTATTTTCTGAAGACAACGTTATCATATGTAAATAATTCTACGGCCATTGTTAACGTCTCATAAGCGTTTTAACCAATAAGATTCGAGTGAACACGTAGGGTATTCAATGCACCATGTACATATTCAACGAAATTGAATAATTCACGGGCGCCACGTTATAACTTCCGTTCCGAATGCCACATAACGAGTGTGTGACGAAATTTCATAATAACGTAGGAAGCTTTTGCCTATGTAAGAAACTTCGACACGAAATGTTTTAGCATTCTTTTAGCCGGGTGAAGGTTGCTTGCCTGATATAAACCCGACCTTAAATAGCAGAATGTGTAAGTTTAATACAGCATCTCCAGAACACCATTTTTACGTTGAGAAATGACGTCAAAAATCCGACCCATCCACAGCAAATTTTATCTTTTTACATAGAATAGGGAGCCTGATACTTTGTTTTCCCTCTTATTCCTCAAGTTTTACCTGCAGGAGTACGTTTGAAATTCTCAGTCGCAATCCTTTTTTATCTATGTTTGGCGTATTTTTATTAAGCAGTAAAGTTTGCAAGTTGATATTCTTCATATTTTACGGTTTATATGTTGAAGTTAAGGATTTAAAATTTGCTATGCCAGTTTTCTTGATTTTGGCTTGAAATTCTTCGCGAATGTACGAGTTGGATTCTCATCTAGTCACTTTCGTTATACATATGTAAATAACGGGTAAGATGTATTCCGGCGACATACGCGTAAAGGGTGAGGTTGTAGATGTTATATGTACTATGGAAGACGCATAGTTCGAGTGCGATGCACATTTACATACATGTTGACGGCTCACCAGCATATTAAAGCCCGCGTGCGCGGTTGCATGCGAAATGCGACAGCTTGAAGCTGCCAACTGCGGCACTTCGATGCTGCTCGCACAAATTAGCCATTTTTTAAAATGGTTTTTATTAACTGCAAGAAACCCGTTTAATTTCTCTTGTTTCCGCTTCACTTGCAACTGTTAATGCTTTTGGCTAACCCATTTTTCTTCTATTCGGAGGGAATTCTTGACATTCTCGTTAAGGGTATCGATTACTCCGCGGAAATAGAGTACGCCTTTAGCTACGCGTGTGAAGCCACCCTTTTTGACTCGGCGTCGCGTACGCGACCGATTTAAGGAACTATATACAATATAAGGCGCTCATTGAAATTCCCGAGCGCTACGTACGCATTCTATCGTGGTGCTTGATCAACCGAACATTTCCAAATCCTCTTCTGAACAAGTAAAATCGTTCTGATGTTGCGTATAAATTTTTGAACGCATCATATTCCCACTTAAAAGCGTATTGCACAATATCCAGAATATTTTCTATAGAGCTTGCGATATTAAATAACCCTGTCACAAAGGCTATTTTTCGAACTTCAACTGTCGGGCAGTACAATAGGTACAAATATTTCACAGAATATTGCAGAATGGATAAATGTAAAGGTACACGGCAATACGAAAGCCTGGTATTGTTGATGTTGAATTTGTCGGATAGAATGTAAACATTTTGCCTGCGTTGGATGAAAATTACGTTTCTTTAGTGAGGAAAAATTCGAAAGATTGCATTGTTAATCTTTCAGCAGATTATAAAGCAAATAAAGGGGTAGCTATCATCACGATTTAGATTGTTGGGAGATTTCTATAGATTCACGGATTTTTCTACTATAACAGCGCGGCTTACGAGACACGATGCACGTAGAGTTAATTTGGATTTGGTGGCCAGTTTCCAGTCTACGCTGAGCTAGCGCCGATCCTTCAAAGTATCAATTTATTAAAGCTTCTATTTTTGAAAGGTGGATTACATAAATGCTGTGTAGAGCGATGTACATTTTGTTTACGGTCTTGCCAATGGTAATTTGCATGCAGATAGACGTCCTTATGAAGGATGATACCCGCTGCATTATTTGTCACATCCTACTACAAATACCAGAAAAGCTACTTTTTTTAATCCATATTCAATGGGTACAGGTGCTCTCGGGCTGCTCAAGGGACTTTCCGTAAATACTGATTTTGTATCAATGATGGAAGATAAAATTCCGCAAAATACTCCATTTTCTGGCATAAGTATCCTACATCGATGAGGCTCCTTTCACCAAAAATAGCAGTGTTAATCACCATAATGATCACCTATAAGAGGAAATCCCCCACGAAACATTGAATTCCTATTTCAATTCCAATAATCTGTTAATGTGAATTGCAATTGAAGGTCTCTTGATAAGTCCACGTTTTGTGTCCATGACGTTGAGTGGATATACCGACGTTTTTTTCATGAGGAACTGACACTACTTTTGGAATAAGATTGTGCTTCAGCACGTTGCTCGAGAGTTTTGGGATGGTGCGTATCCAAATCGGCATATAGATTGAAAAGGTCCAGTCTGCCTTCGAATTTAAACTCTAGATATTTTTTTTCCCCGGGACCACCTTAAATCGCTACTCCACACGACTTCCATTGAAAATCCTGATGAACTCAGAAATCCCATTGTTGCCGCATTGTCGTGACAATTCGCAACAGCACTGATATTTTTGAACGCAGTAGCCAATCAATTTGGCGGAGGATGGACGCTTGCAATGTAATTGGCGGCGATCAACAATTGCTATAAATTCATTTTCTTTATTACCTACATTGTATTATTACGAATAAATTGTTAATTTATTATTAAACGTCCTTTGGTTAACCAAAGATAATCCGCGTCACCCGAAGAGTAAGAAAAATTGCAGGTTAAGAGGTCTATTTTGGTAGCTTCCATAGCCGGACCAAGTGCGCCATCCTTCTTTAGGATGGATCAATAGCAGCGCTTAGGGTGTTTCTGCAACAGAAGAAAGTAATCCATGCAATAAAAGATGCAAATTCTAAAACTTGTTGCAGAGATTTGGAATATACTCACCTGCCTCTTTTATTCGCCAAGTTCCAGATTCACAGCAATATGAATCACTTTAACGCTTGAACAAGCGATGTACGAGACGACGAAGTTCATTCATCGTCTCATACAATCGCATCAATCACACGCAAACAAATGCGAATTACATGGTAGTGACATTTTTGGATTGTTTATAGTGTAAAACTGTTAGAAACGTAGATGGAATTTTTAGGAAGAGCACTAGGAGTTACCAGGAAGGCAACAATAAAAAACGAAGACATAAGAACACAGTTAAACGTAGACTAGGTATCGCATATAACTGAACAAAACCAATTGAAGTGGTTAGAATATGTAGAGAAGATGAGGAAGACGAGACAAGTCGAAAACGTTTAGGAAACAGGAACAAAATTGAAGAATTCAAGAAGGCGACCAAAATATAAATGCGATAAAACCGTAAGAAAGATCCTTATGGATAAAGGAAATACCGTGCAGGAAGCAAATAGGTTGGCAGTAGTCAAAGGGCAATGGCGAGAAGTGCAAGCCTACATTCTAGGGTATAAGCACCCATTCTTCATTTTATGTCGACTATCTTCTACCTACGCCTTACGCAAGTTGGAGCGGTAATTCAAATGTTTGACATTTTTTTTTTTTTTTTTGACCGATTGACAATTTTTTTGAATTTTTAGAAACACGTCATTTCTTAAATGTGAACTAGATGCCATCGGAATCGTTGCCATGTTTGATTCATGTTACTTCAATTTTATATTAGATGGATACGCTGTATATGCTATAAAACAAGGCATTTAAGCTTCTGAATTTCCCGCTTTTACTTCGTTACGTTCGAACAGAAATCAAAGTTAATCATAGTTTCGGATTTCTTTTAGCCAATCGAATCGCGTCTAACTAGTTTGTGATTTCTGTTTGAACAAGCTTTTAATTTTCATTTTGTAATGCAGGCGTCGGTAACGTCTTATCTAGTGCATAAAGTGACACAAAGTGAGTACAATTGAACCGCGTTATACATCACTTGACTAAGTGCCATTTAAAGTTGTGTGATATCTTTGATGATGCTAACTTCTGGCAAAAATAAAAGCAATTACATAAACAATGTTGATTCTACATGAAAAAAGTCGCTTGGTCAAGTGATACATAACACGGTCCAAGCATGCTGCGTGAAAACAAGCACATTTGTCTTCACGAGAGGATTGTTCTACGACTTCGACAAAAAATCATACGTGTGAAAACAGGCTAACGTGTGCCTACGGTAATCTCTTCAAATTGTATTTATGTTAACTTTATTACTAATTGGGTCAATGTAGGAACCAAGTTACTTTGTAAAGTAATATCATTTGTAGTTTGCCGTGTTCCAACTCGACTAAACAATGGCGTAGTTGCGTGTAACTCAATCAAAACTTATGTATAACGAACCCACAGCATCGTCTCGATTATTTAACTTTGCGTTCGCGTAACTTTCAGGATTAATAACAATTTTTCATTCAATTCAATTTAACAGGAATGTTGGTAGTTTTATTTTAACCCCTTAAGAACACTCGATTCCTTTGTCTATTCTTGTTTTTCAGTTGGAGCGAATCGATATTCCGCATTTCACAAACACATAATGAACGAAAATACTGCTGCACTTACTTCTGAGCAATTGCCTGTTCGAATTGATCCTACGGCGATTGGATTTTCGACATGTATTTACGGAGTGAAAGCAATGGCAATGGACTATGCGAAGACCGCCGTGTTACAATTACTTATTTTAGACGTTATCCTATTGTTAGAAAAATTAAAAATCAATTTCCAGCGTAAGTTTTGTTTAAACTGTATATTGTTCCGCGTTCGCTGCTTTCTTTTAAAGAAAGCTGAAACCGCATGAGTCTGCCGACGTTTTTCTCTCAATTGCGTACAGTTTCTTCTGGGCTGTTGCATGTTGTGTTGTTGCTGCGAAAAGAATGAAAGAATTCTTCAAACACAGCATTGATGTCACATTACGGTGAGCAGGTAAATAATAATACTTCAGAATGTAGTTCATTAAATAACGGAACGCCAATATATATTTCTTCGCGAGATAATCTTTTACTCATCTGGGCAGTTGGGGTTTGATACAGCCAACTGCCGATGCTTGGACGCTGATCACACGTCCGGTCGCCTTGATCGCTGTGAGAAGACTTTGTTTACATTATAGTGCTTGGTGGTGATCTCGTGCTTTTTTCCTCCCAAGTCCTCCCTTGTCGTCCCACACCCTCTTACAAAATAATATATGGAAGGAAAAATCATTGTTTTTTCTTGTCACCCACTTGCCTAAAGAGGCCTATGTCCGAAGATCTAAAACCGAAAAAATGATCCCAGACTGCATTGTGTCTACAGTGAAGCAAGGGCGTAGTTCTGTGTTAGTGTGGGGATGTTTCCCCTTTGCTGGGACGGGAGATTTATGCAGAGTGCAGGGTGTAATGAGGAAAGAAAATTATTTTGCAATACTCCAGAATCCGAAAAATATGCCCAACTTCACAAGAACATTTACGGAATATTCTGCAACACGAGTGGATTAATATTCCACAATCCGTTTTAACAAAACTTATCGAAAGAATGCCTAGAATAGTTCGAGCGGCGATTAACAGCAAATGAGGTTTTTTCGATGAAAACAAAATGTAACGTTCAGTATGTTATATAGGCCAGAATAACTTTTTATTTATTTATTTTTCTCGTTTTTACCTGTACATACAATAAAATTGCATTTTGTTTTTAGTTACGTTTGTTTCTGTAACCTTTTCATGTTTTTTACCAACCGACCGAACTTTTCTCTCGAAACAAACTCTTTCGTATTTTACATTACTTTTTTTTTAGCATGTTCTTGTGACCGACAATGCGTCCCTGTAAAAGCTGTTGGAACTGCGAAAACATGGAGTAGTTACTGTTATTTTATTAGCATTAATTTTTTTTTGTTTTCGGTGCATAAATAGGATAGGAGCCTGCATACTATAATTACTTGTACAAAAGCTTTTCGAAATTCTTCTCGAACGGGTTCGTAAAATTATTACTTCATCATATTTCGCATTTCTCCTCCTTTTTTACATAGTTCGTTCGCCGTTATTGAATTTTTAGAACCTTTTTTTCTTTTATGAAAAATTCAATATCGAATATTAACATCGGGATCCTCGGGTTGGTTCATATGTCTTTAAAAAGGTGGAAACTTTTTCAATAAAGATTTCTCGATTTCATACACGCTCTGTTAGATGTCGAGTAAAAGCGATAGTGTTTTTCTTTTATACTCGATACACGCATTTACGGCAATCTCCATCTCAGATGTCGAGACTCTCGCAGACCTCTAACTCGCGTCTCACATAGCCACGTCTAATGCGTACGAGTGTTCTGGTATCTGAGATGGACGTTGGTGTACCGATTTCGATATATGTTACTCTCGGGAAAAATAATAACCATAAAATTCTGATTTATTACGGCCAATAAATACATTTTTATCGGCCAATACGGAAGGGTATTAATTTTATTCTTTATTAATTTTATGGCTAATGGATATATGTTGTCGTAAGATGAGCTATATGTTAACCTTTGAAAGCCTACTTACGATACTTATATATATTATTAGTTATTCTATCGCCCGCGAGAGTAACTCCGCAGGACATTTTAAATGGGTTTGTTCAAGTTAAATTCAGAGATCAACGTCAGACGTTTCTGCTACTATGGTAAGAGAGATCGAAAATTTCACGGAATAGGAGGGAAGGAGGAGACATATGTTAATTACGAGATATCACAGCATGCGGATTTTCTGGTATCCAAACATGACGTGGTTGATTTTACGTCTGCGAATATTGGTTTTCTGGCGTATATGTTTCCGGAGGATCTGGCATTTTGAAATGAACAAAGGAGGTTGTGTGTGCTTTTATTTTTTTCAACCGGTTGATGAATTTGCCATTAAGAGTGCTTGGTTACATAAATTTGGATGGTTCCAATTTTACGTAGTTAATATCAAATATTGGTTGTTCGTTTTTGGACGAAAATTCTTTCAAAAGAAATGTAATTACGTCGTATGAAGTTGCATTTTTGGTGAAGTTACCAAAAATCAAAATACCGGGCTTCATACCGGGGCGTACAAAAAAAATAAAAAAAACAAAATTGAAGAGAAATATCGACTAAGAACGAAATTTTAGTACAAACATATGGTGGCGCAGTGGTAACCCGTTTCATGGCATCCGGTACGATTAAAATCAGAAAGCATAAGATTCTAATGGAAGGAAAAGATATTGGAGAACTGAGGACCTACACTACCGGCCACAAGTGTTTACCCACCCTTAAAATATTACAAAAACAAGTCAAACACTAATTATAAAATAAACCTTTATTCCTTATACAAAGTACTTTAACAGTTATAAAAACAATGTGCTTGTCAATTTTCTAACAATGATAATCATAAATTTACTTAAATTTGGGATTCGTCAATATGTCCACCTTTCGCTTTTATTACTGCCGCACACAGTTTCGGCATTCTTTCTAACAGCTTCGCTAGTGTTAGTGGCTCTATTTTCCTCCACGTATCCTGTAGTTGCGTCCAAAGTACTGTTGCCGATGTTGGAGCAGATTTTCGAACCTGTCGATCGAGTTCCTCCCACAAAAGCTCGATCGGATTGAGATCTGGACTTTGGGGCGGCCATTTCACAACAATAATTTGGTTTCTGTGCTCCAGCTGTTCTAAATACTCACGGCATATCTTGGCAGTGTGTTTCGGATCATTATCGTGCTGGAACACGAAGTTCTCACCGATTAATCGTGTTCCAGATGGGATAGCATTCCTCTCCAAAATCTCCCTATAGCCGTCTTTTCTCAGGATACCATCTATTTTGACCAAATCTCCCACAGAGGCACCGCCAAAACAACCCCAAATCATAACTGATCCTCCTCCATGTTTGATTGTTGGTATAACACAGGATTCAAGTGCTCGTTCCCCTTTCGATCTATGAACAAATGTCCTTCTGTTTGAACCAAAAGTGAGAAATTTAGATTCGTCGGTCCAGAGTACTTTCTTCCAATCTTTGTGTTCTCTTGTCCATGTTAACCGTTTAGCTTTGTTTGCTTTGCGTAATAACGGTTTCCGCATTGCAATCCTTCCATACAAACCAGCTTCGCGCAAACGCCTTTTCACTGTGGTGACACTAACTGGTTTTGGACGCGAAATATTCACTTCGGTAGCAATTTCTGGCGCTGTTTTTCGTCTATTTCACTTGCTTGTCATTACCATAGCACGATCTTCTTCTGGTGTTGTTATTTTTGGCCGTGCCACTTGCTTGATACTTTTTCACATTATAATCCACGGTTCTACGGTTTAATTTCAATAATGTAGCAATTTCTCGGTTACTTTTACCGATGTTGTGATATGCCACTATTTGAACGCGCGTTTCTGTTGATAATTCTTTTCTTGCCGGCATTACTTTGATTTTACTGGCTGTTTTAAAACACTTTGCACAAACTTCTCATTATTCGCTGCTTGCAATGGGAAAGCCGAATGTAAACTAAATTTTTCATTATATTCAAGTGCCTGTGTCGTCAGTTATCATATTTTATGACACCCGCAGTAAACATTTCCCAGAAACTGCTCTTTATCTAGTCCGTTTACCTGAATGGACCTAAACCGGGACCCTAAAAAGGGTCATTTCCAATATCTTAATGCAAAGTCGGCTCATTACGTAACACAGAACATTACATAGCAAGTATAATCTATCTCGTACTTACAGTTTAAAAATACAAATACTTTTATAGGGATAACACACAGTATATTTGAAGAATCGCCAATTATGAAGGTGGGTAAACACTTCTGGCCGGTAGTGTATGCACAGGTACTTGAAAATACGTATTAAACAATTCAATTTTTTGGCGTAGATTCAGAATCTCGTATTAGAAAAACAATTGACTGTACCAGTTCACGGGAAATTACTCTGTTTCTTAGACGGAACACTTTGTATGTTTTTGCATTTTCGGGTTTACGAGTCATCATTTTAGTAACTAAATATACACAACAATAGACGGTATAACGAATAACTGATCTAAAGCTATTATCTAAAATTTTTACATATTCACAGCATAAGTTACTTGTTAAGCTATGGGACACAAGAAGAGAATTTTGAAATGCACAGTTATAGAAAATCGGGTGAAACAAAACTAACTTCAGTGACAAAGACAGTGACAAACCTACCATTAAATAAATATTGGTGGACACTTCTCTGCTTTGATATTTGTGAATACATAAACATGTGTTCAATAATGCTATTTCTACTTCTTCCTTCGTAACTAGATGAACAATGATCTCACTGGCTAAATAACAAACACCGAAAACAAAACATTTAAAATATAAAATATTTTCCACTTTAAAACTATGCTGTAGATATAAAATAAATAATCTCCGCAAACATGTTCCTTATTCCTGGTTCTTTGGTATTTTAATACATAAACAATAAAAGAAGAATAATATGCGAAGTATTATTTTTAATAAGCTTATCTAAACACACTTAACATCTAATATATGTTTGTTGCCCACCATTTTCAAGCTGATCCGATTTTAAGTTGATAAAGCGCCTTCACTAGCACACACCTCTCTTATGCTGTTGGACCAGAAATGGAGACGCAAGAGGAGTGCATATGACAGCTATGGTCTCGAACAGCTGGCCCCCAACCCTGTTAAGGTTGCCACCTTTACCCTTGGAAGGTCCTATCAAAGAATATTGAGTACTCTTTCCGCTACTGTAGTTTGTCTCGTTAATTATGAAACGTCCCTCGTATATCACGTCGTAATTGTCCTTGTTTCAATTTTAAATCAGATCGAATGTACACACGCGTTACGGCTAGTTAACGAGCTTATTATATACATGTATACGCCGTCGTTGTTTGATGATGATGTAATTTAGCTTAATTAATTGTAACGCGGTCAAATCCTCGATGCCACATGTTCGGAGTAGCGCTCTCAATTTTAATAAATGTTCCCACTTGGATTGACCCAATTGATGACAGGTGAAGCAGTGTTTTGGGTATCATGTGTTAAGTGAGTGAATCTTTAAGTTAAAGCATCAATTACCAGATTGAAATTTTGAAAACAATTAGTTTACAAAAAAAAAACACACGCGCCATTAAGAATCTCGAGATAGGGATACGAAGCGCAAGGAAATGAAAAGACAGATGAGCGGGCTAAAGAAACAGCCCCAACCCCTTTCGTGGTCTCCAAAAAAGGCACGTAAAACAAGGAATAAAGACGTGGATGGACAACAAAACTTCTTCTTGCACTAGGAAGGTATTTCAGGAGGAAAACAGGAGAAAATTCTCGCTAAAGACAGCAAAACAAGCGCTATCATTCAGCAAGGGGGACGTAAGGTTACTGACAACTAGGAAAAACTGTAGTTTCCTTACAACGTAGGAAAACTATCAAGAATTTTATTGGTTAAAAAGATCACGTAATAATCTAGATCGTCAAAACGGAACCTTGGTAGCGCTGCTACATTAATTTTGGACATCTTGTTCTTATCGGTAGTTTGACAATTCTTTCTAAGTAAAGTAGAAGTGAGAAGAGAAGTAGAAGTACATATGTAATATTTAGCGACTCCAACATTTACAAAATACTTTACCAACTGCCCCACGACGAATGTGAAAATCCCAAATTTTACCAGAAAAACTATGACAATCCAAGGGTGCGTAATTCGTGACCTACTTGCAGTTGCTTATTCCATCAAAGTAATTGGTTGTGCTGGTTTGAAATTAATACACTGTGATAAAGAGATTGACGACTATCTTAACGTCCCTAGATAGGCGTCGAATTATAACATCCCCATCGCGTTGGCAATTCAGCAAAACTGGTGGTGGCGCCGGTGGGATTTTTTTAGGTATAATCCTCATAAGCATGCAATTCGAATCCGGCTCCGTTGTTAAGAATTAATTCGCCAATTTCGTGGTGCTTACTGCTTACATGTTCTAAACGCCTTTCATGAAATTAAATGTAGAGAGAGTTTGCGAGGTTGCTGTTATTATCGCGACAGCGGATTATGCGGAATCCTTCGATATTCGGAAGGAGTCAATGGTCCAGAAATTCACCCCTGTGGAGGACTGGAAGCTATGTAACACTGTAGGATATTCACGCCGCGGATATTGCGATCGGAGAACTAACGAGAAGGGAATGCTTTTGGTAATGACGAATGTGATATAGGAAAGCTTTATTTCGTATGGCGTACAAGCTTGTTGAAGTCTTTTATTAACGTCCGTATTAATTGGACAACAGAAGATTAGATCAGTCATCGAGAGGACCATGTTTCTTATGTTAATTAGAACCAAATCGGACAGTTAAATCTTCTAATAAACTAGCAGAATAACAATCTCCTTCGGTTGCAATACTCGTCGTTTCATATTGTTCAATGCGCTGACGAGGTGTTGAGACATTATCGTGACGCCATTTTGAATTGCTTCAGCAAGTTCTCCTATTATGCGCTATGTACCTAGCACGAATTAGACGATTATCAACTGAAAATAAATTGAAAGTAGCTAAAAGAAGCAGGAAATTTTTAAAAAATTCACCAATATTACCTGGATCCTGTTGGACAATGTAAGTGAAGATCGTCATCATTTGGAACAGTTAATTCTTTAATTTTATTTATTGCACGCAATACTGAAACTATCAGCCAACCAGCTACTTTAGCTGTTAAATTATTTGAAACCATCTAGTACGTAGGTTTATTTTCCTATTTTGTAGTTAGCAAAAAATGTAACTGCACTATTTGCGTTTGAAGTCGTTTCCATAAATTGAACAAAATGTAACTGCGGGGTTGTAGCCAATAGTGTCATTTTCCGGAGCGGTTGGTGCTTGCATTTCACGAACGGAGCCATTAAATTGCAGTGTTACGTTCAGACATAAAAACTTATTACGATGGGTGTTAAAATCGTGCGTTGTTATTGGCGGTATGCATGCGAAATGATAGCGGAAAACGACGTTTACCGCAGCCTGATTTTGGACAACTCACGTGAATGTACCCTAAATTTAAATCTAATTCTTTCATTTAAACTTATCATTTTGATTAATTGCATTTTGAATCCATATTTATGAGTAAAGGTGGAACGCAGCGAGGCATAAAATAAAGTCGAGAACATCGAATGATCTACAGCTACTAAGTTACGCAAGCTTTTATATTATTTCTATACATCATAAGAAAAGAAATAATCTTTGGTAATATCAGGCTTCAGATTCTAACGTAATTTTACGAAATTCAACATTTAAGTGGATTTCAAAGCGTTTCACGATGCCCCAAGGTATTCCGTAACTTTGTTTCGTCGTATACGAAACTTTTTTGAAGGCGGAGCCTATTTGATTTTGTTTCACAAAGAGTCCATTAGGTAATGAGAAATGCTTGCGATGCGCGTACAGAGGACCAAATTCATATACAGTAAAAAAGAAATTTGAAAAACAACTGAGTACAGTATTAAGAAATATTTGCGTACTAAGTAGTATAACTATTTAGAGATTATAAGAAAAAGGTGTAGTTTTTTTGAAAATATATTGGAACAAAAGGTGTGTGAGGTGGCACCTAAAAGTTCTCGAAATTTGAATGACGATCGTGAACAGACTTGATCGTCAGGGCACAGCATGGTCCCGTCAAAAATAATGCAAGTGAATGGACGACCGTTCACTACACTGCCACCGCACGATCCAGGAAGAACCTCGACGGAACGGATTCTTGGGCTGAGCAAGTGAGCGCATTGCCGGTCGTCGTCGGCCAACATCAACTAACCCATGCTTATTGAGTGGAAGGATTTTTTCTCACGTTCTTTCAGATTACTAAACACATGATGAAACTCCACATATTCCTCTTCTTTCCTTTTCTCCTTCTTCTGCTAATAATGTGGCCATTATAGTAACTTTTTCTTTATCAGAACTGTTGCTAATAAACGCCACTACTAGACACTAGCTAAAAAATTTGTGTATTCATGCCCACCGAGGAAATGGGCGACTTTACTCACCACGGTCATTTTTATAAAAATAACAAATGCCCCAAAATAACAACAGCTAGAGAACACCATTATTTTTCTCTTCAGAATAGGAAGAAAACCTCTTGGCAGCAGTCTGGCGAAATTAATTCAAAAGGTAGTCCAAAAATTTCGGCTAGATCGATTAAGAAACGCTAAATAGTGCAGGATTAAGGGATCATAAGGCAAGAAAGAAGTCGTTGTTGTCCCAGATCAACAGAAAAAAAAACCGTTTGGAACGGGCGAAAAGGATGTTGTGGTCCGATGAAACGAATGTAGAGTTAATTATTGAAATGCTACCATGGTAATGCTAGTTTTAAAGGATAAACGTTATCTTTGATAAATGGAGGAAATCCATAGTTCCTCTGTCACGCTTGGAAGTATTTTTGTACGTTATAGAGTTGGCACGCCCCGTTTTACATAAATGCAACATTAAAGGCATCGTATGTAAAACATTCTTCAGAGGAGCTTTTAAAAAGAAATCCAATAAGGTAATGCTCCCTGCCACGCAGCTGCAAAAACTAACGACTGGATACACGAAAATTTGCACGCGAGTGGAACTGTCCATAACATTATCCAGAATAGGTTGCAGTACAAGAAACAACTTACAGATACCCACAAAGAAACCAGGCTTCAAATCAGTCAACAATTGAAAAGGAAACATTTTCAGAAGAATTGTTTCAAGACCCAGTCCTCTGCGGGTAAAGTCATGTTTACAGTATTCTCAGATTCACAGGAGGCTATTTATTACAGTATTGCAGTGATATGTTCGAAATAAAAGTAAGGCCTGCTATTCGAGCGAAACTTGGCGGACTGTTGACTGAAGGTGTGATTTTGCTTCATGATAACGCGTGCCCACGTAAGTAGTGGTGTTGGAGATCCTCCCACATCGCCCCTACAGCCCCAACCTCGTCCCATCAGACTTCCATTTCTTTGGACCTATTAAACGTGGGAGAAAGATCAGGTGTACAAGTGGCTTCGAGATCAACCCAAAGAATTTTATGCCAGGGGCACACACAATTTAGGAGACTATGTTGAAAAGCGACTAAAATTCAGTATTGATTAAATAAATCGTTTCCGAGCTACAGCAATTTTTCTCGTTAATTGGTGTTGTACAGGGCGTTCCATTTAATGTAAGGAAGTTATCTGACTATAATGGTAGGCCAAATCAATATTTTCGTACAGCCTGTATAATTATAGGGATCATTTTTTACTTGACCATCAAGATTAATGCTTCCACAACAAATAAATACAATTTAAAATATTCTAGTTTAAACACGTAAGATGGGCACCTCTTTCAAATTCTTACATCTTCAGAAATGGTTAAATTTCTAAAAAACCGCTTCAGTTACATAATGGAAACTTGCCTTTATTTAGCTCGCATTATCGAAATATGCAATAATATACAGGATATTTCAATCAAATGCGACCGGTTTCGCGCTGAAAAGGATCACGTTAGAATTTTTGAAGTGCCAAAAAGTTTTTACCAAATGTTAAAATATTGAATTTTACAACATTACCAGTTAAGTTAAACATGTGGAAGACCACCAATCCAATATGAATAAATTAATAGGTAGATAAAATTAGTTGCGGACAAAACGCAAACTCTTTAAAATAAACCCCGAAGTTATAACTTTTTACTGCTTCAAAGATGCGGTGCTTTGAATTAAAGAATCTGCGAGAGAAAGGACTTATTTTTTTATTCCCGACCTTATTTTATTCATGTATATTTATAATAGCCCGCTCTACATAAAACTGACACGACTGTACAACTCGCAATTTCGCTTAAATCCGATAGAAAAATAACGAAACGCGAGCATGTTTTGCATAGAAAGATCCAACGATGACACAAATAACCCATCGCGATCAAGATATATGACAGTCATAACGCACAACTGCCGCAACTCAATTTTCTCGAATGCCCGGTTGGGTTCATGCCTCTCCCGGCAGGAATTTGTAGGAGTCCGACGATTCCAACCGATAAATGGTAAAAGTATAATCGAAGGATGTAAACGAATCTTTTAGCGCGTGCCGGTGCTTGTCTGATGAATCCGTGCCTTGAATGCGATATACAGACCACGCTCGTTCAAAATGAGCGAAAGATTCGAGCGCCAAGTAAATAGGTGGCAGCTACGTTATTGTGTTGGAATGGGAAAGAAGATTTTGCGGGAATGGATTTGTTGTTAGGGAAACAATACGATATGAATTTGTTCCTTATGTCTGTAGATAGCGATAATTACTGGAATATGTGTAGATATTGACTTTATCAACTGAAGAGATTTATTTACAAAGGGGATGTGGTTGAAACTAAACTCGACGTTTCGCCCACAATTGTATGGGGCTTCTTCAGGAGAGCGATGGGAACAGTTAGCACGGTAATTCAACATGTGAATCACGCCAGAGGAGAAACTAACTGAGCGGGAAGCAGTTGATCACGGTAACTAAGCATGTGAACCAGCCAAAGGCGAAGACCAATTGCGAGTTCCGCAGGTTTACACGTTGAGTTACCGTGCTAACTGTTGCCATCACTCTCCTGAAGAAGCCCCATACGATTGTGGGCGAAACGTCGAGTTTTATTTTAACCAACGACATGACACGGTTTAAACCCGGAACACGTTTAGTTTCAACTGACTCTGGCCGTGGAAGCCTACGTCTTTATTTTAAAGGGGATGTGATTAAAACTTTGATTAAAATGAAAACTATTATTTCAAGTAAAGTCATAGAAGCGATGAAGGTAGAGCAAAAAGAAGTATCTAAAAAGCTTGTTACTGATCGCTAAAAGTCCCCAAATTGAAAAATGATTATCTCAAATATTAAGTATGCAACGCACAATTAAATTTTAATTTTATTAAATCGGAGATTCTTCGACTAGGTCGCCCTGAAGCAGAATACATTTACCTACTCGTCTTGTTATTCAGTACAACGCATCGTAACATTTCCGGCGAAATTTTGCGACAGACTTATCGGATCCTCTCGCATAAGTCCTCTCTGATTCGAAGTTCAGAGGTCAAAGGTAGTGATCTCGGTGGCCATGCGACTAAAGGACTACTACGACCTGTTCATGTTAAAGAGAAAACGATCGTGATATTCTTGCGTTATCAACTGAGTATATCGTCGGAGAAACGTAAGTGTATTTACGCTCTGCCACAACTTCAATTTCAAAGTCAACCAGCAGCTATTATCAATCACTGTGAGGGTACGAGGAATGAAATTTATCAAATTGCAAAGGAATCTAATTAGTTGATTGAATCGATTCTTAAGCGAGGAACCTTCAGAATGTTTATTATCAATTAGCGTTATAATTAAATCCAATTTACCCCTCTCGTTCGTATAAGTACGTACCTTCCTCGGATGAAGAGAATTCGAGGTACGAAGCAACCACCTGCCTTGCTCCTTAAGTTCCAGCGGTTTTCCTACACCACCCGCTCTTCTGCGGCAGCTAAGACGTAGGCGGCCGGCGTAGTACCCTACAACAAATAGACCGCTCGTCCAATGTAATAAGTTAATTGAATAAAAGGCGCCCTGCTCTTGTCGGCCATCGAATTCAAGTGAGAAATTTAATTCAGACGCTCTTGGAAGTTTCCCGTGCGATTAACGACTGCATCCTGACAGACGCACGGGGAGGTTAATCGCGTTTAAGCGCGAAAAAGAAAAATGGAAAATGAAAGCGGAACGGCAATTAAGACAACAACGTCCTCATTAAGCGCCGGATTAAATTTCGTGATTGTATTCCAACTCATTATAACGAGAGTTTTCAGTTCGTTAACGTGCATTAGTGCTAAGGCATATTGACTGGTGCGTAATAGGCTTTTTCGGATTAAGCAAACGGGAGCGAGGAAATTCGAATGGCGTGGCATTTTTTATTGATCTGAATTATTGAAAATAATACAATTCTCTTGATGCCTACGCAGTTTACGAACGCTAACTGACAAGGGAGCACTTCTTCCTATAAATTTAACAACAAACAAGAAATTGGTTGATTGAAAATTGCTTCACATCTGCTATATGACCTGTTGAAAGAGTCATTAATACCAACATTGTTGCAGGACTTCACGCCAACATATTTCAAGCAGAGATGCTTCATAAAGAACCTCGAAATAGGAATACAAGGCGCAACCATAACTATATTCGGTGGGGTCGAAGGCAATGAAAAGGCAAATAAGCTGGCTAGAGAAACATCTAATATGTCCTTCATCGGTCCTAACCCCTTTTGTGGCCTACAAGAGAGCCACAAGTAAAATAAGTAATTAAAGCATGGGAGGACGATCAAAAGACCTCGTACTAGGAAAATGTTCCAGCATAAAAACAGGCGAAAGCATTCATATCAGGCTCGCCTAAGACAGCAAAAATAGTGCTATCGTCCGGCAACATATAAGGGCATTTTGTTATAATAGATCTATCAAAGTCGCAGTGACTTTGGCCACTGCTCTATGCTACTAATACTAAGCCTCAAGAAAATCTCTCAATTGATAATATAACGCGTACAGAACCCGTTTCATCCGTTATTAAATTCGAAATTGTTTCAACACTTAACGTAATCGAAATTTCCCGCTATCGAAAGCACTTAAAACCTATATCCCTATATATACGGTTGAAAATTTATTCATTTTGAAAATTAAACCGCGTAACGCGTAGTGTATCTTATTGCAATACCGGCTGAGCGCAATTTCCCAATTTCGTCTTTATTGCGCTAGCGTCGCTTAGAATTAATGAATTGCTGCAGCATGCTCGATAGAAGATTTATTGCCCGAATAGAGAAAATAGCAGGTCATTAAGTCTAAGGATAAGCGTCTATTAGATTCAGATTAGGGCAGCAGTATTACCCGGTCAATATGCAATTTAACTTTTTCTCGAAGAGCAAGTATTCCTTTGACTAATTGTGATCAGCAAGTCGCTTTAGAAAAATATTCTTTTACAGCCCCTTTTAGAAATGGAAAAGTTTACAGATGTTACGGATTACGTTGAAGTAATTGTGCTGTTTCCAGACCGGTGGTAAGCTTCTTACCTTGCTATATCTTATCCGGTACGTATTGTTTCCAAAGTTCCTTAATAAGATTTTCGGGTACCTCATTTAATTCAAAGTACAAGAAAGAACCTTTGTAACTTAACGTTGTATATTTATTTTGCATTTATCCGAAGGGGATTAGCGCTGTTTAGAAAGGGGATTTGTACATTCAACTACGCAAACTTTCTCATCAAGTTTCTCATTTTTCGAGGACACGAATAGTCCTCATCATCAACCGGTAACCGAATGATGTGAGAAACTTCTGCACCTAAACATGCATGTGCTATCTCTACTTTTTAGAAAAAAAATATTCTTTGCCAGTGCCTATTTCTACCCCCTACCTTGAAACTACGATATGCAAAAAACACGGACAGATAGACAGGAAGGTCTCTTTTATAACCCAAAACATAAATAAGTGGCAGCCTACTGCAAAAGGTCAAGAAGGACAGAGTACGACAACGGTCCGTTCTCTCTGTTCATCAGATTTGTATTACTTTTTATATAAATCGTCTCGTACCCGTCTAATTCTTGCGGCGAAGTTACATTCTTGATCAATTTCAAGTTTTTTAATTTAACACTATGCCCGGTTTCATTTATGTTGTGCTACACTTGACGAATCTAATCTACCGAAGCGATAATTCCTTAAGTGGTCTTTAAATCTGGTGGCTATCGCTCTTTTCGTTTGACCGATATAGGCTTTATTACAGTCACTACTTGCAATTTTATAAATTCCCGACCTTTCTTCCATTTTCGGTTTATTTTTCGAATTACCGAGAAGGTTTTTAAGTGTATTACGCGAACTGAAGCATACGTTCATATCTTGACCCTTCAAAATCTTACTCACGCCTTGCGATAGGCCGTGAAAGGGGAGTTTCACGAATTTCTTACTATTAGTTTCTACCGGGGTTAAGGTCGTGGAATTTCTTACGTAATGCATATGTTGGACTCTCTTAAGCAAGCGATCGACATCTACGGCAGAGTATTCGTTAATAAAATAGCTACGTTTTTTATGAATTTAATTTCTTCGTTAAATCTACTTCTACTTAAAGGGAATTTAACTAATCTATTAATTCAGAAACTAATCGCGGCCATTTTGTGTTGTCCACAATGGTTAAAATCGTTCTTAATTATTATATAATTAATTAAACTTGTGTGGTGCGGGGGTTGCCGATACTTTTGTGTTGTTTACCACACTACGCCACAGTCCTTGCTATCATTATTAATAAAATTGTTTAATCTTGATGTAGATTTTCTGTTTGGAATATAACAAAATTTAGTTAAATCCCACGAGATTAATATTTCCTCCAACGTTCATCCCTGAGTACTTCATTTCTTTTCAATGGGGTCCCATTACAATTTTTGGGCGCTCAATGTAGGACGCTTAAGAATTTACCATTTTGTAGTATTCATATTCGCAAGGAAGTCGTATTTTCCTAAATAATTTAATAATAATTACTTTTTATAATTTTAAGTTTTATCTAGCTTAAGAAACGCCCATTACAGGCAGGCCAAGTTATGTATGTTACCAAGTTTGTAGAATTTTCTAAAGTATATTCTTTCATATATCGACCGATGAAATTCCTCGCAGTTCCTTGCCTGCAGTTTACCCATCATTGTATAGTAGGTAATTATTGTGCAAAGTTTAAAATTTAATTTTTCTTATTTATTATTTCTTTAATTATTACTATTTAGTCCATCACTAATGAATTTGAAAATTCCGATATTGTAATGTAATGTTTATTTTGTCGTTAGTTTAAGAAAAAACAGAGACATCGTTTTGTACAAAAGGTAAAATCCAAGTTAAATAATAATACACAAAATAATAAAATAATAAAAGATAAAGATATAAATAAAACTGTAGTGTAAATAAAATATTTGTATAAATAAAAAGTTTAAATAAGTAAAATAAGTAAACCCATATGTGGACAAAATACAACATGAAATAAGTAAACGGTAATAATGAAGAAATAAGTGTTAGCTACTGAGAAACTCGGCCACACTTTAAAACAATTTGTCACGCAGATATACCCTAAGTTTATTTTTAAACTGGCGAAGTGTTACGCCGGCTTTGAGATCATGTGGAAGCCTGCTATAATATTGAATGGCTCTATAGTGAGGATTTCCCTCAAATAGAGTTGTCCTATGTCGAGGCACGTTCAAATTACACGAGCCACGAGTGGCCATTGCATCATACTCATCTCGGTTAAGGATAAATTTTCGCTCGTTTTTCTTGTAGGAAAGTAGGATTTCCAGAATGTATAATGAGGGTAGAGGGAGTATATTTAATTGCCTAAAGCAAGGCCTGCATGAGGTTACTTGAGACACCCCCACCATACACCTCACAACCCTCTTCTGAAGGACAAATAAGTCATTGGCCTTCTTTGAAGAACCCCAGAAGATTAGGCCGTATCGCTTCCTCGATTCGATATAAGCGAAGTAAAACATTCTGACAGAATCTAAATTAACACTTTTTTGCAGTTGTCGTATGCCGTATAATCCCGTGGACAATCTACGCCCCAACTCATCGCAGTGTTCTTGCCATTTAAGATGTGCATCCACAGTCATTCCTAAAAAACTTACACACGCGCATTCCATTAGGGATTTACTTTTAAAGGAAACATACAAACTCGATAAAGCAGGCAACGTTGGTTTAAATCGTATTACACGCGTCTTTTGACCGTTCAACGCAAGACCCCACTCATCGCACCAACGCTCCGTTCTCCCCACAACGTCGGACAATGCGTGTGACACCTCCTCCACATTGGATCCAGATACTATCACGTTTGTGTCGTCAGCATACTGAGGTAGTATATAGGGAGTCATTATAGTGTTCAAACCATTGACGTAAAGCAGAAATAGGGTCGGGGCCAGAACAGAGCCCTGCGGAACGCCACACTCTCGATGCATACTCGGTGATACATAAAGATTGGTGGTACCATCCTGCACCCCACTCATACAAACATAACTCTCTCTACCAGCAAGATAGGACCGAAACAATTCACAAGCCACACCTCGTATTCCATACGCTTCCATTTTATGTAGCAAAGCCTGACTCATCATGTCCGTGAGAGAGAGATCGACACGTTACGTACAGCAATAATCTAAATTTCCCTTGTTACTCAAGTCATTTAGTCACGTAGTCGAGATAGAATTTAGGAACAATAACGCGGTGATCTCTGACAATACACTTCAACGAAGGTTTGAATGGATGCGGTAATTTTCGGTTTATGTTCGAATAGGGCGTAATTCAGGGCTTCCTTTACAATATTGCGCCATTGTTCTTCTCACCTGGGGTGAATTTTAGATATAAAAGACTGCCTCCGGCGAAATAAAAAGCGAGAAGAATTAGATTAAACCCTAAAAATAAATTTGTAACAAAATCGAACATGTTAGTTCGAAACAAATTGCCTTTACTATGTTAGCACGAAGGACTTTTAGGGAAATTTATTGAACTAATAACCAAACATGCGAATACTTTATTAGACATCTTGTAGCGGAGTTTCAAATTTATGTTTTTCTTTGAGTGATCCTTTGTACAGAACAAATATTTATTGGAATCGAAAGAGTAACTTACAAGGGAAAACTCCGAGAAAACTCTCACCGATCGGCTGGAAACTCAGCATATTTGTAGGATCCACTGTGTGTTGTAAAACGCAACTTTCCGTTTCTACGGAGTCTCACGTTCAAATATGAGTCTATCAAACTAACCAGGACGAAGTTGCAAGCGCCTTAAGATGCGTAAATTTGGACACGTCAGCCAAAAATATATCACGTGAGGCAGTTCTAAACATGCGTAAATTCTTTTTAAATTGCAACGATTTTTTCATTTAAAATTGTGTCTTTTAATTGAATATTCCGAAAAATAAAGCTAAAAAAAGTGATTGTTACTCGTTACTTATTTATTTAAAATTAAGTATTTATCCAGCTCACAAAATATAATTGTATTTTTTGTTAGAATTTGTTATTACATTTACGAAGGAAAGGCATCAAATAAGTCACAAACTGCTGTGGAAAAGTTGAAAATAACAGTGAGCTATTTCCCTATCTGTCATTAGGTGTCAGCACAATCCAGCTTTATGATACTCATCGATCTCCATGGTGAAGTTGATGTTTGCCAACCGAAGAAGAGGGCACCTTACCATCCCTAGATGTCCTAATGGAGCGCACTGACAGCGGTAGACTGAGCCACAGTGTATACTGTAAAAAGACTTACACAAACCGGTACCTCCATGCAACGCCTCGCCACCATCCACAACAGAAGAGATCCCCGATCAACACATTTCCAGAATAGAAATGAGAACGTGACTGCTGAATCATTCTGTAGAGTTTTATTGTTGTTTCGGGACGCAATTCGTCGAAAACGTCTAGGCCTACTGATGAGAGGAACATTGCTGCATCATAATAATGCCAAGTCGCATTCGGCTCACTTCACCCAGGCGAGAATTAGAGAATTGGGGTAAACATCCGGCTTACAAGCGACTATCATTTGTTTGGTCCACTCAAAAAGCATCTTGGCGGCAAACATTTCGAGGGTGGTAACGATGCTCAACACGAGGTACGCGCGCCAGCCCAAACACTTTTATGACGCAGGCATTGGGGCGTTGATAAAGCGATGGGATAAACGTATTAATGTAGATGGAGACTCTGTTGAAGAATAAAACTTGTTTTGGATGTTTCTCTAATTATTTTTGTAATAGCTTTTTGAAACCTACTTACTGACTTTCCCTCGTATAAGAAGCCAGTGGAACGATTTGATAAAATCGTCAGATCTTCCGTTCTCAGATAAAAGAATTTATAAATTAGAAGCGGGCGGTGAAAGATTTGAACATTTTTAGTTTATTTACTTGCTTGTAAGAAGGAAATGTAATGCTTGTAATATTTTTTTATTAATCTTTTAACTTTGTACTCGTAATCTACACTTTCTCAATTACTAACTTTCCATTCCCCTCTCAATAAACTTCAAAATTTATTAGAATCCGTTTCTCTCGAAAACGGTCAGATAATGATATGCGTTCTACTTAAAATGAGCAAGATACTTGTTTCCGATATAACCGGAAGTTGCTAATAATTTTATTTGAGAGGCCACAGTCAAAAATCATCGAACGCAAATTTTCTGCATTCAGCTAGTAATAATTACCACTATTCGGGTGACCGACGGTTTCAGCCCCACACCCTGAATATTCGTTGTAAATAAAGCTTTTTCGTGATATCAATATGTAGAGGATCCTATTAAACTTTTGCTCCATTAAAATGCATTAATCTGTTTGCATATATGTGTGTAAATATACATATATGCAAATACGTTTGCTGAAAAATGCAGATCAAACAAACCATGATAATTTAAAATTGGTTACCTGTCGTACAGCGGCGACGTGTAAGCAAATTTATTTGCATATCGCTACATCATACCGAATATAGTGTTAATTCAGTTTTATCGATTATTGTAAATAAAACATTAGATGCATCGATTAAACTACATCTAAGCAAGAAAACAAGCTTTATATCAAACAGAACTTATCATAACTTTTGTTCTCGAGCATACACTACCCGACAAAAACATAGACGCGGTATCGTTTCTATTTACGAAACAAAATTTATAGACATTATATAAAATGTAAATGAGGGTTATGTAAATAGTCCATTTATAGATATTTCTGGGTATTTATTGCTTTATGAGGGGTAATCGAGATTTTCCCAGATCGAAATAGGAATTTCAAATGCGACAAAAATTTAGACCCTGCGCATTTATTACATTAATATAAGCGAAAATGTTTTAATTTGATACTTCTCTTTATATGCAACGGTTGTAGTAAGGGGTAAAGTTCTAGCCTGGCACCAGGATGGTGTTAGTAAGAAGGAAATTGCTCGTCGGTTGCGAAGAAGCGATCATTGCGTTAGAAATGTCCTAAAAGATCCGGAAAATTGCGGCAAACCAAAAGGCCAGGGGCGAGCGAAAGCTGCAAGTGAGCGGGATAAACGCATGATATTGCGGGGTGCATCCAATTCTTCTGCGTCGGCGAGAGTTATTGCAGAACAGACGGGGGTACAAACGCATGTGCGTAATGTTCAAAGGATTTTAAAGGCGTCACCGGTAATATCACGGAAGAAAATGTTGAAAAAACCGCCACTTTCGGCGAAACACAAAGAAGCGACGTTGAGATTTGCTGAAGAACACGTATCCTGGAAGAAACAATGGGAAAAAGTTATATTTTCCGATGAGAAACGTTTTAATTTGGACGGACCGGATGGGTACTCGCATTATTATCATGATCTGAGAAAGGAACCAAAAGTGAAAATGACCAGACAATTAGGGGGTGGATCTGTGATGATATGGGCAGCGATTGGATTTCGCGATAAAAGTGGGATAGTGTTTTGCACAAACAAAATGACATCTGTGACGTATAAAGATTTATTGCGTGACAATCTTCTACGTTTTGGAAACCAATGGGCCGGGCGCAATTTTGTTTTTCAGCAAGATAACGCGCCAATTCATAAAGCAAAAACCATTACTGAATGGTTTAAAGAGAAGAAGATTAAAGCTTTACAGTGGCCGGCCCGGTCACCAGACTTAAACATTATTGAAAACATGTGGGGTGAATTGGCACGTCGCGTTTATGGCGGAGACCGTCAATATTTCACGGTACAGGAACTGAAAACTTCAACAGTGACTGAATGGCAGAATATCCCTCAAAATTGCGTGTTAAATTTATATAAATCTATTAATAACAGACTATTGGAAGTGATTAAGAACAATGGAGGATCTACGCATTACTGATCACTCATTTGTTGATTTTCGTTTTACATTTGCAACAGAGCGTCTAAATTTTTGTCGCAGAAATTGTTTAAACATTGGAGTAATAATTTATTATTTAGTTCATATATTACCGGAGGAGATATTTTTAAGTTTATTTTACTTCTACGAATAAAAACTTAATTAGATATCTTGCTAGTTTCGCAAAGAAATGTTGTAACCCTTAAAACATCTGACCGCGTCTAAGTTTTTGTCGGGGAGTGTACATGTAAAAAAGTAATGTTGTTATTGTTTAAAAATGATAACTATTACTTCAACGAGGTTAGATGTAAGGGAATCGCTTTAAAGGCACATATGGAGTATTTGTATGTGTGTTTGCGATATATTGTAGTGCGGACGTCTGTCGATTGCGCAAACTATGATAGTGAATCTAACAAGTCGTGCGAGCCGAGATTTGTGTGGCTCGTCGCGAGTCGATACGTGAAAGAAAAGATCGTTGTACTCGGAGAGAAAAGAGTTTCATATTCGTATAAATCCCAGCGAAAATAAACCTGTATTGTGGGACACTACTGATAAAATATTACCAAATAATAATTCGGAAATTTAGAAGCTTCATTATTTTTTTACATCTGCTGTAAGGATTGAATTGTTATTTTCCTCAACTTTGTGCTGTAATTTTACTTATTTCTATATTTGTTGCAAGAAGCGCTAGTTGGTTTTATTATGAAACAATAAATAGAAATATCTAATGCAACCGAGACTTTTACTTTACTTCTTCCTTCAAACATTCAACAATTGCATCGCACATTGGCGCAAGTGTCTTATGTGGATCCAAGAATTCAGTTTTTACCACCTTAAACGCTGATGTACCTAAACTAATCCTTGTAAAGTAAAATTATTAGATGTTTTTCCAGAAGTTGAATTCGAATACTTATACAGGTTGCAGACTTAACTTTCTTATACTTTTATAGAGCTTATATTTTATCTCTTACTTTTATTTGACAAAAACTTTATTTTTTATGTACTTTTTTACGTCATACTCTTGTTTTTTCCTTTCTATGTCATTGGGCGATTTGAACGATTTCTCTGGCAACCGCGGGAGTTGCATATCGGGACACACAAACACAACCAGAGAGCCACTTACGTTGCGGGTTTGCTCTACTTTAGGTTAAATCATGTTTTTTTTTTCTTTTAATAAGTAATAATTCACAGCAGCGAACCCAACAAAGCCATCTAACAGAGTGTTTATTTTTAACAATTTTACACACACATTACCAAAGACATGTGTCTCCACATTATTATTTGAATATGTTTATAAACGCAATTGTATCAGCTACTCTACTATTTCGTTGCGTCAGTGACCTCTACGACGGTGTTTGCTGCAAACTTAAAGTTTCACCTGGCTTCCTACTATCTAGCTCCAACTTGTTTCCACATGGATGGCGAATCAAGTCAAACGTTAATCTACGACGCGGTAGACAATTTCAGAGGCTATTTGGCACGTTGACAATGGATTCCGTCCGAGGGCTATTAAACCGACATTCGCCTTGCGATAGGTACAAGGTACCACATAAGTACCTGGACATAATATGCGTAAAATAATACTTTCATATAAGAAATTATTAATATGTTCATTTATAAGGTGAGCGCGGACCAACGGCTATCGTTATCGACTATGAATCGCAAGTTGCAGTTGTTCAATTTTTGCATGCAAATACATTCTAGGTTGAGAGTCACTACTACTTGCATGGTCGATTATAGATATAGTCGATATAGATAGATGTAGATTTATCGTGCGTAGAAAATGAGGTTTTTTTCTACTTAATAAAATGTAAGTTACGTTAAGCATATTAATTGTTAACACATACTTTGTTGCATTGTCTCAAATAGGTCAAGGAGGTCCGTCTCCCGTCCTCGTAGATCCTCGAAAATTAGTCATTAGTCTAGCTACTAATCACTGTTTGAAAAGGATTGATATGTACGAAGACAATCTGTTCGTAATTCGTCTTCCAATGTTGTCGAAATTTAGTAATACTCCACATTCTGCG
The DNA here is from genome assembly GCA_902655005.2 of Marronus borbonicus. NCBI lineage: Eukaryota > Metazoa > Arthropoda > Insecta > Coleoptera > Scarabaeidae > Marronus > Marronus borbonicus. The sequence continues at coordinate 570,926 of LR737402.1, forward strand.
AGCGAAAGAGGCTTCGACTAGTGGCATCACACTAAGGATAACTAATATTATTATCTTGGCTATCCTCGTAGAATGGGGAACTGCTCGGATCTGTGAAGGTTGATATAGCAATTAATTTCGACATTTGAGTGATTAGAGGATCTTTGATTGGACGCTCTTATCCAAACATTTAGTTAGTTAGTTCTATCTTCGTATACAGGCTGTCTCGCCTAGGACTGAGAAATCTCGATTTTTCATATAGCAACTCCTAATTTTCTAAGCGGTATTTCTTCTTCTTTTCTTCTTAGTTTTAAATATCCTATTGTTCTTCAGTGGTGGTTTTCAATGTTTGCATATTAGCACAAGACGATCAAATTTACAAACATTATTGCTAAATAAGGCTTCTCACCACCTCCTGCTCAAATATCTCAAACTTGAAACGAGAACAAAGCGAAATTCTTACGGAAGAGATTAGCACAATGCATTACCATTATCAAATCCTTAAAAATCGAAAAAATGGTTCAATAAGGGTCTGCAATGATTCTAGTTCAGAAATATCAGAATTCTCGATTATCTCAAAAAGGGGACGAACACAAAATAAAATCCTTATGGCATTAATCAACGAAAAACGTAAGCCTGGTTACCAAAATACGGGGGCAGTGCGAACTTGGTCCACACTTTTCTATTTCGAATATCTCGAAATCGGCCCCATCCCCACATCTCTTCTTGGGATTTCACATTGTCCACTGCATGTTCGCATATGTAATCAATTAAGCTATTAATATAATAAAAGGAGTGAATATGTAACGGATATGTTGATGTTCTTTTTATTACCACTTCTTTATAAAACATTAGTTTCGCCACCCCTATTTCTAACATCGAAGAAATACGGACGAAAGTAAGGTCGGAATCCTTTAGCGAATAGCTGCGCTCGGTCAATAGCTGCTAGTATGTTTGAAAAACACGCATCTGGAGCATACAGCGCGTATCACAAAGCATAACGACAAATTAACATACCGGGGATATTGATATACTACGGTTCTCTTCACATCAAGTAACAACTAATAATATTTTTAATCTCTTGTTGATTTGCGGTATCAGGTGTTACGGTTTGCAAATGATTATTTGACGGATGAGTATAGGCTTTTACGACCGCTAATTTAAAAAATGTAATTGTAAAAGGAAGTTAATCAAAGGATTATTAAATATTAGTATTAAATAAATAATAAATCGTGACGGTAATGCTCGAAAGACAGGGTGACCAAGAGGTTCGTACTTATGGAACTGTAATTAGTTTGTAAAAAAGAAATTAGGGAAATTGTTGCCCTTTTAAATTGGGGAATTAAAGGAAATAAATGTTTTTGGATTTTTTTTTTAAATTTATATGGCCAAATTGATGAGGTAAAGAAAAGGTTTGTATAATGCAACATTGTCTTCGCCTTAGCTTCTACTGGTTTGCAAATTTTCCTACCTCAACTAAGCTTTAATAAATTTAAATAAACTTTAATATAGTTGGTTGGATATTTCACATCTCCTATTTGTTCTTTTCTGATTGAGCACAAGTAAAGTATGCGAAAGCTTAAAATTCCAGCCAGCAGAATTGTTTTTCCATCTTCTTACCGTTGTCCTAACGTGTACAGCCAATACTCCTGTTCTACTTAAATATTTAATCTTCCTATTCATTTTTATGAAAAAATGAAAAAAAAAAAATCGAAGAGAACTACTTCGGAGCTTTACTAGCAGACGTACCGAAAGCAGCATGTTTACGAACACACACACTTTGGACACTTTTCTCTGCGTGTCAAGTGCATGACATAGAGCAGATACAAAAATCTTCTTCGTCGTTTTAGAAATCTATTGTACAGGCGTATGTTTAACCATCTACCTTCGTCAACTGCCACATTATATGCCTATCCGGTGTCATAGAAAAACGACTCCTGGCAATAATAGAAGCGATGAACGAGGTGCCTTTTTGTCGTCTATTTCGATGTTTGTAGGTTTGGTTAAGTATATACGAGACGTGTCCACAAACGTAAGAGCAGCGAACGATATTAGAAAATATCGATTAAAATCGTGCGTCCATGAAAAACGTCTACAAGGATGGTATGAAGAGAGTTTTAAGAGATTTACCGAGTAGTAGGTTTATGGCGACCATGCTTTAAGGTTCGCAAGATGTAACCTGAATTGATTAATTGGAGAAGGAAAGAACTAGCGCGAAACAGTATAAACATGCTGATTTATTGAACCGTTCCTAATGCGAGAAATTTTTCTTTTCGATTATTTCTTTCACCTGTAGATAATTCCTTTAAACGAAGGTTTAATTTCTTCTATTAAAAGAAACATTTACTTCTATTGAAAAAACTTTTTTTTTCGATTTTATCATAGCATAAGTTATTTTACTCTTATTTCAAAACAAATAAGTTGAGCTTTTGATTGAAAATTGTTGCTTTTCAACAAAACTCAATAATTTTTTCATTCAAAGAAATTGTGAATGTGGTAATAGGCGAAACATTTCTTTGTGTTAAAAATATTTATTTGGCCCTATTGAAAACTGAGATAAAGTATATTGCTTTGAATGAAAGAAGCCTTTCTATCACTGTACGTACTGAAACCGATATGAATATTTTCTATTTTCCTGTCTGTTAGAGATTACATATTTTTACTTCATTTCACATTTGAAAAATAATTATTGCCCTCGTTCTTCATTCGACCTTTTGCGAAAATATTTGAAGACTGTTTATTCCGCGAGACGTTGTGAATACGTTTTCCGCAATGTCGCACACGAATTACGAATTACGTTTTTTTCGCTATATTGTACGCTGTCGCGTCACATCTGTAAGAATCCTTTGCCGGCTGCATCCTCTTGGATGGGATTTGCTTGACGGCGAGTATATTACGATCGCAATCATGAAAATATTCCTTTTCCTGTGTATCAATCTGAAAAAAAATTGTTTACGGCAATTTCTTGGAATCGATCGCTATAAATCTCTTGGAAGCTTTCCCGAAATCTTGTTTTTTTTTGGAATTCTACAACGACAACTTTTCATGATTTCCGAAAGGATTATGGTAGAGAAAGAAGCGAAAAAAACAACTTCCCGCTTCTAGATGGTTTAATACTTAAAAACAACAATAGGCATTTATAAGAAAGAAACCAACATTATTATTGGCCTAACCCGAGAATTATAGACCAATTGCAATAACCTGTTCTTTCAAAAATTTTCGAAAAGTATTGTTTGGGCGGATAATTAATTACTTAAAAACGATATTCTGTCACCGCAACAATTCGGTTTTCGTAACGGTTTGAATATGTCGCAGGCTATATCACATGTAAAAAATCATAGGTTGTTAATGAGATATTTTGCTATATCACTAAGGCTTTTGATTGCATCACGTGATATTCTTTTAGTGAAGTTGGAACATTATGGTGTCCTTAGAAGTATATTAGCTATCATTAGGTCATATTTATTAAACAAAGATCAATAGTTCCGTGACTTGAGAAGCTGGAGAAGCAAGATTTAATATTTTTAACGTAAGGTGCGTTTCCAAAGTCATTTCTGCAAAACGCGTCCGCCGTGAGAAAAATATGTTCTTGTATGAAGAAAACAATCGCTCTACATTTAGTGATGTTATATTTGCATAATTAAAAAAATCTTTGGAACAACTTAACACATCTGTAGACGAATCTTCACAAATTTGTCTAAGTATGGCAAAATCTGAATCTTTGAATAGAGTACTCAAATTTATAAAAAAATGTAGATATTTATAATGGTTGGTCTCCTAAAGGTTCAACCCCAGGATAAGAAATAGAGCAATAGAGGCTATACTGGGCGATAGGTAATAGATTCAAAGAACATCTAGCTCATTGTTGCTATGGAAGGTTTGAATCATCAAGTGAAGCACAACACATAAATGAAGAAGACACATGTTTACGTTTCGTGTTTCAGGCAATAACCTTTCCTTTTAGCTCCGTATATTTCGTATGTTTTAGGATATAAAGGCAATCGTACAGTTGACAACGGGAATCCACGTATTCTCCAGACGTTGTTCCGAATTAATCAAATAACTTGCGTGGTGAAAAAATGTGTTTGCGATAAACTGCAAGCGCGATTTTATTCGTAACGTAAAGCCGTTTTTGAGTTGTATTCTGTTCTTTGATTAAAATTGCATTTTGCTGCTATGAGAAAATTTGAGCTTTGCACTTTACGCGATAGGCGCAATTCGACAATTCCAGAAGATTGGGACACCCTACGTATTACTAGTATCGAAAGATTTTCGAGTTTCGAAAGATCTTCGCGTAACTCTAAATTAGTAGCTACAGCGAATTTCAAATCTATTCTTCAAGCATTCCGGTAATACATTTTAACTTTCAGCTGCTGTTGATACTAAAATTCGCCAATCCACGCTGAATTACATTTTCAGTACATTAAGTTGCTTTGTCACGTAATAAAATTGCAAGCTGTAATCCGTTTACTCCATTTTATATGACCTCTAATTACGGAGATAGCCATATCATTTCATTTCATCTGAAACACCTGTCGTTTCCTATCATTAACTTTTACGATATCGCACACACATAAATTCTGGTTATTCTTTCATTTTTTTTACGTCTCTGGTTTATTTCTTGGGATGTTTGTTCGCTCGTTTCTTTGTTTTTTTTTTATTTTGTTTTCTAAGTAAAAGCCGTTTAAATTTATCACTGCTGTACGTAAATTGACATGCTTTTTATTCGCTGTACGTGATTATTGCCAGAAATTTGAAATACACTGCCGTTCGGAGAAGTTCGGTCGGTTGGTAAAAAACATGAAAGGTTACAGAAACAAACGAAACTAAAAACAAAATGCAATTTTATTGTATGTACAGGTAAAAAAGACAAAAATAAATAAATAAAAAGCTATTCTGGCGTAATATAACATACTGAACATTATTTTTTTTTTCATCGAAAAAACCTCCTTTGCTGTTAATGACCGCTCAAACTATTCTAGGCATTCTTTCGATAAGTTTCGTTAAAACGGATTGTGGAATATTAATCCATTCATGTTGCAGAATATTCCGTAAATGTTCTTGTGAAGTTGGGCATACTTTTCGGATCCTCCTGTCCAGTTCATCCCACAACAACTCTATCGGGTTCAAATCTGGGCTTTGTGGGGGCCATGTCATTACTTGCAGGGTGTGCTGTTCTTCTTGCTCCTTTAGATAGTTCTTACACACTAACGCAGTGTGTTTTGGGTCGTTGTCATGCATGAATGTAAAGTTACGGCCTATTATACGCAATCCTGATGGCACTGAATGATTCTGTAGTGTTGCAAAATAATTTTCCTTCCTCATTACACCCTGCACTCTGCATAAATCTCCCGTCCCAGCAAAGGAGAAACATCCCCACACTAACACAGAACTACGCCCTTGCTTAACTGTAGGCACAATGCAGTTCGGGATCATTTCTTCGGTTTTAGATCTTCGGACATAAACTCGTCGATTTTGCCCAAAAACCTCAAACTTTGGCTCGTCACTCCAAAGCACGTATTTCCAATCATCTAACGACCAATCTAGCTGAGAACTGGCCCACTGTAGCTGTTTTGCTCTGTTGCCCCGACGTAATAAGGGTTTTCGAATGGCAATGCGTCCATGAAGGTCCGCTTGTTGAAGTCGACGTTTTACCGTACTCGCCGGAACTTGTTCTTCACGGCCGCGATTGACTTCGGCTGCTATTTGTGGCGCTGTTAATTTTCTATAGCGTTTGCTTAATAATACAATCCTCAAATCTTCAGCTTTTGTTGTTTTCCTAGATGTTCCAGGACGAACACGATTTTCTATAGTTCCAGTTGTCCGATATCGCTTTATGATGTCATTTACTGTTGAACTTCTCATATTTATTTTTTCAGCAATTTGTCGCCCCGAATATCCTTCTTCAAACAGCGTAATAATGCGCGAACGTTTTTCTACACTGGTAGACTTGCCACGTGCCATTTTGAAGTAAATTTTCTTAAAACTTTCGCGCAAAAACGACAGATGCACACCAACACACGTTTAACAGTAAAATGAAGTAAATTTATATCTTTACGCCCGTGATAAATAAACAAGAATGATACTGCGGTATATTTCCTAAATGTATTGTTGGTTAATAATCCCCAAACGACCCGTTTCAAAAGAGAAACTTCCGAGAAATTCTTGGAATGATAATAAAAGAGACTTTATTGTGGTGGTCGCAATATTTCTACTTTACATAATAATTTATGGCTTTAATCCCGTAGAAAAGAGTGTATGCTTAATATTGTTCTAATTTTATGTATTAATAATTGTATACAGTGTGATATAATAGATTTTTATTGTATGACCGAACTTCACTGAACGGCAGTGTACCTCACACATTGGGATATTTGATCTAAAAGGTTGGTCAAACTTATATTGTTTACTTGAATAAATCCTATACAGTAATTGCATTATGTGCATAAGTGAAGAATTTAACTAAAAGTCTATTCTGCTTGATGGCATTGCATGTAGAGCATGTAGAGAATCATATCTTAATAAACTACATTTATTATGAATACGCTCCCACCCTTCCACCCACCCATGTTTCATCCAAATACACACATCTCCAAAATCGCCTTCCCGTATTCTTAACATTTCTCTAAAAATGTAAATCTAGATATAGACGAAGTTAGGTAATTCCACTAGCTTCACTCTATGATTATGCTTCCAGTAGCGCCTGTAAAAGGTTCGCTATCTTTCACAATCTTATGTACTGAGAGCAACCCGCTGTTTGTTCTGATACATTCTGCATATTACATCTCGGATGGCTACTTCACTTCCTTCAGGAACAGCTGTTATTGGACATCTTACTTTAGTCTTCAGAGAGCTCCGTACTTCACCTATTGTTTTAATTTTTTTTAATTTTTATGTACATTTAACACTGTGTATAAACTAATACCAAGAGCAGTTGCAGTACGCTACAACAACAAAAAATAGTCAAATTCTATAAATTTTTTATTATTGTTACTGCCTAATACAGCATTATTAGGCGGCAATGGATGACTCCTCCATAGAATATTTAACTACAGCTACAATTTGTACCTTACAATGTCTACAAAGGGCTTTAGGCAGTACCAAGAAGCTCCGATAAGAACTGACGAAAATAACAAACGACAAGAAAACAGATAAAGACAGAACAAGAACAGGCGTTAATGACCAAATTACGAGACTTCGTATCGCCGCTTCGACATCACATTCTGCATCTGCAGATGTCTCTAAACGTAAATCGCATATTTTCTATTTACTTGTAATTATGCTTTATTTTTTTGAGAAATTTACTCTTTACGTTGGCCATAACAATATCGCAAATAACGTGCGTTATATCAAACTTATAGGAATTGTTAGCCAAATGCTCGATATTTACATCGCCAGCGTATCGAGGAATGGAATAACGTTTTATGACGGTTCCACCGAGATCACGATTTGCGCCGCTTTTGATAGGAATAACAATATAGGTTACCAAATCCACAGCGTCTGTTATATTTCTTTGAAAACTACGTATAAGCAGGATGTAATTTTACGATTGCGGAAATGCGTTCCGCCGTAAGTCGCCGTTTTTACGATGGAGAATGTCGGTCGCATACGTCTTTTACGATCTAGTAGCGGGGTTTTGTCGTTAACCGCTCGAAACGATTTTTTTCGGTCAAAATTTAACTTGTCCTTAGTTCGTTCGACGGCGTTACGCAATGCAAAGGAGGTAATTTGCACGTTTATCTGGTAGATAATCGTGAACTGGTTAAGCAATATCTTGGAGGAGCTTGTGAGGTAGATTTCGAGAGGGAGAAATATTTTCAAGCGTTACTTGCTAAATACACAAGAAATTCCTTTAATATCACTTGTTTAGTAGTTTTATTGTTATCTTGTCTCTTATTCTTTGACTCACTTTATTTGTGCATCTTTTTCTTTGCTCTTCTGCTTTCTTTATTCATCTTCGTTGCATATTTTTACGGTTCTATCCTATTTGATAAGGTTTTCCTGCAGGTCTATCTTGTTATTTGTCACAATTGTTACATCTTCCGCTAAAGCACATTTCGTGATTTTTATTCTCTTATCCTATACGTATTGGATTTGATCAGATCTTTGATTCTTTGATCCATAAATACGATGAATAATAAGAAGCTTATGTAGCTCATTTCCCTCTCTCAGTCTATATTTTGTGGCAAATCTTTTGGATGTTCTATTACGGCTTATAACTATATAACTAGATTCCCTCTTCTTTGATCAGAGATTCCCGTGGTTTATGCCTTAACACTCTATCGAAAGCTTTCTCCATAACCAAAAGGGATAAAGATATACCTCTTTCTGTATCCATTGCCCTTTCTGTAGACTTTTTTATTGTAAACATGTGGCATTGAATTCCTCTTTATTTCCGGAATTATGATTGTAAACATGTGGCATTGAATTCCTCTTTATTTCCGGAGTTATGATTGGCTTATGATGAAACATCAGCAACCCGAAAATTTTGATTTCGTTGAGACGAAAGAGTATCATAGTATAATAACAATGCAATTTTTACTCGCGACTAAATCCCCGATTTCCGGGTACAACGTCTGCATAAATTTTCACGACTTTTAGATTTTTATACGGAGGATCAGGGTGCCCTATAATTATTATGTTTGTCCTCTGGTAACGGACATGGCGCGGGCAAATATACGTATGAGAGGAGGCAGCGTTTTGCTGTGCCGACCGTATCCTAGTTGGGGAATTCTCTAGATTTACCGTAATGCCAGGAGCTCCTTGCCTGGTCCCTAAGGCCCGAAGCTAGCCGTCGTGGTTTGGCCCAATCCTACATTTCTGGGTAATGAACGTCCCAGCAGGCACAACTTGAGTAGGCCTTCCCCGTTGTAGATTGTACCTCACGGTTGGTTCTGTTTCCGTCGCTGGACGATGGTTGCCAATTCTTGACGGCGTAGGCCCCGAGGGGCCGATATTTGTTGCCTAGCCCAGTCTACACCGCGGCAGGCAAGATGTGAGGTAGGTTCCGAGAGATCGGTACCGATCATTACCCATCAAAGGTTGAGAAGGGAATTTCTCTAAGATAAGGAATACGGGGAAAGGAGAGCCCACCGGTCTTTTTTCACTGAGTGTTCGGACCCGTAGGGGCAGTCCCTAGTTGGTTGGTAGGAGCCGGTTGCATATCTACTGGAAATGGGTCAGCGGCCCTCCCTTGAGTGGGTTCGAATCATATTTCTGTCCTGAAAAATGCTTTCGTATTCTACACACTCCGTACTACACAAATTATTAATTGATTAATCCTGAACGGCTGTTTCGAGACCATGACAGTTGAAAATAGAATGGTGCGGAGTGTGCCAATGTTATTTGCTTCGTCATTCTAATAGAAAACAGAACCGTAGTGTTCTAATCGATTGACTTTTCCAAAAATTATTCAAAGCATTTAATGAAAACTTCCCGCCATTTTAGCTTTTCGTTTAAAGCTGTAAACGGAATTCCACGAAGAACCTTAATTAATAAAATTAGACGCTTTGTGAACGTTCCCCAAAGTTAATGGAGACTGACAAAAAACAGGGTTGAATAGGAAACAAATTGAGTCGCTGCGTTAGCATCTGCCCTCGCAGATCGCATTTAATACTTAATATTTTTCCCCTTCAAGTTTCTAAAGTAATGTAATTTATCCAGGAATCTAGCAGGAATGCAGACTAGGTAAACATCCCTCTACAATGTAATAATTATGCGTCTGCGTCCATTGCTATAAATCGAAATTCTATACGACTCTCCCTCGAGGGAATCTCAGCAATGTTCTAAATGTAAACGATTTCCTTGCCCGAGTGAGTGGGTATAGTACGTATCAGAATTGATATTAGCAAACAATACGCGTCTAAATTACAAACAATATGCGAGAAGTACGCGTAGCTTTAATTGATTTTATCTTATTGGCACTTCAAAGGCAAACAATCTAATTAATTCTAGGCATTAATTTGAAAAAATAGGTCTTATTACAAAGCTCTTTGTCTGTCGTTTCTGCTAGCGGATCAAACGTGTATTCACAATTAAATAGACGTGTTTTAACGTGTATTGTCGTTTCAGGTGGGTGTTCTTTAAAAGATTCAACACCCTTTTGACCATGTTAATTAACTTTAACAAGGGTAAAATACCTTGTTTCTGTTTTAGTACGTCGCGTTTCTCTTCTACTGTCTCCATCATTAATATTGTGCGAATACTTGCGTACTTACCGCGAATCCCGTTCATTAAAAGTTTTCTCAGTTACCATCTTAGCCTAGTTCTGAAAATTTGTAGCAGATAATAAGCACATCCGCTCTGTTATAATAAAGTATTTTTGGATTCATGTTACTTCCGGTTATAGTGACACCTAATATACACTGCCGTTCAGTGTAGTTCGGTCATACAATAAAAATCTATTATATCACACTGTATACAATTATTAATACATAAAATTAGAAAAGTATTAAGCATACACTCTTTTCTAAGGGATTAAAGCCATAAATTATTATGTAAAGTAGAAATATTGCGACGACCACAATAAAGTCCCTTTTATTATCATTCCAAGAATTTCTCGGAAGCACCGATCTTTTGAAACGGGTCGTTTGGGGATTATTAACGAACAATACATTTAGGAAATATACCGCAGTATCATTCTTGTTTATTTATCACGGGCGTAAAGATATAAATTTGCTTCGTTTTACTGTTAAACGTGTGTTGGTGTGGACCTGCCGTTTTTGCGCGAAAGTTTCAAGAAATTTACTTCAAAATGGCACGTGGCAAGCTTACTAGTGTATAAAAACGTTCACGCATTATTACGCCGTTTGAAGAAGGATATTCGGGGCGACAAATTGCTGAAAAAATAAATATGATAAGTTCAACAGTAAATGACATCATAAAGCGATATCGGACAACTGGAACTATAGAAAATCGTGTTCGTCCCGGAGCATCTAGAAAAACAACAAAAGCTGAAGATTTGAAAATTGTATTATTAAGCAAACGCAATAGAAAATTAACAGCGCCACAAATAGCAGCCGAAGTCAATCGCGGCCGTGAAGAACAAGTTTCGGCGAGTACGGTAAAACGTCGACTTCAACAAGCGGACCTTAATGAGCGCATTGCCATTCTAAAACCCTTATTACGTCGGGGCAGCAGAGCAAAACGGCTACAGTGGGCCCGTTCTCATCTAGATTGGTCGTTAGATGATTGGAAACACGTGCTTTGGAGTGACGAGTCAAAGTTTGAGGTTTTTGGGCAAAATCGACGAGTTTATGTCCGAAGATCTAAAACCGAAAAGTGATCCCGAACTGCATTGTGCCTACAGTGAAGCAAGGGCGTAGTTCTGTGTTAGTGTGGGGATGTTTCTCCTTTACCGGGACGGGAGATTTATGCAGAGTGCAGGGTGTAATGAGGAAGGAAAATTATTTTGCAATACTCCTGAATCATGCAGTGACATCAGGCTTGCGTATAATAGGCCGTAACTTTACACTCAAGCATGACAACGACCCAAAACACACTGCGTTAGTGTGTAAGAACTATCTAAAGGAGCAAGAAGAACAGCACACCCTGAAAGTAATAACATGGCCCCCACAAAGCCCAGATGTGAACCCGATAGAGTTGTTGTGGGATGAACTGGACAGGAGGATCCGAAAAATATGCCCGACTTCACAAGAACATTTACGGAATATTCTGCAACATGAACGGATTAATATTCCACAATCCGTTTTAACAAAACTTATGGAAAGAATGCCTAGAATAGTTCGAGCGGTGATTAACGGCAAAGGAGGTTTTTTCGATGAAAAAAAAAAATAATGTTCAGTATGTTATATTAGGCCAGAATAACTTTTTATTTATTTATTTTTGTCTTTTCTACCTGTACATACAATAAAATTGCATTTTGTTTTTAGTTTCGTTTGTTTCTGTAACCTTTTCATGTTTTTTACCAACCGACCGAACTTCTATGAACGGCAGTGTATATCCACGATTTCGTTTTTCTTCACGATAACATAGTTATATACAGTGTGTTCTATTAAGAAAAAATCAATTTCCTTAAGTTGAATAACTACCCTTTTTACTTCTTTGAAAGCAGATGTCCGTTAACATTAATATTGTTTATTGCCGCTCAATACAAGCTGCTGAACATATCTTGTAAACAAAATCTTTGTATAGGGTGAGTCATTTCTGCAGGAACAACATAATGTCCTTTTTCGAATATTTTTTTTTCTTATGTGTATAGAAATCTACGATTTTATAAGTTCACGGTCACTCAAAGTTTTTTTTAATTTTTTTTTTAATGGGACATTCTATTGCATCTTCGAAGCCCTTTTTAAATTCTGAGGCATTTATGGAAATTCTTTATTTTTCCGGAAGAGCGCATAAAGCACATGAAGCGAAGGTCAGAAATTTATAAAATGCATGTAGTAGCTGTGAAAAAACCTATATTGATCAATCGAAAAGATCGATAGGCACCAGACTTAATGAGCACATTAGGCGCTTTTCTCATTCCAACGATCTTGATGACACCATAACTTTCAATTTTTAATCGATAATACCGAATTTAAATTCATTTTACAGTTCATCCCAGTGACCGAATCTAGTTGATTTTCGACAAAAATAACACTCCCTATAGACATATTTACAATTTGCACCTTTAAGGATATAATTAAATTCAGAAAATTTACTGTGTTTATATGTACTTATAAACTCCACAATAATTTATGTATAAAAGTCCCTCTTATATATCCTTAACAATGAATATCTGATAGCTTCGTTATTTTCACCATCATCGTAAAACTAAACGACAAAATAACGAGTTTCCCTTCGCTTTGATTTCAGATTACTGATTACGTAGTGGAGGAACATTGCCTGCTCGTAACAAGAGAAACAATGGCCAAAGCAATATTCCGGATTCATTTTTATATGCTTTTGCTCGTAACGAATGTTTGGTCTGAAACGAAACAATCAATCGTCAGTGTTAAACGAACGCGAAACAAAGACAACGCGTCGGATTCTATCGCCTCTCCGTTTGATGAAAACGGAAAGTATTGGAAGGCGAAACAAGGAGATTTCAGCAAAGAAGGCGGAGTAGAGGATAATCAAACAGGCCATGGTTCCATCTCTACTATTCTCGACAATTTGACGACGGACGTTGAGTCGTCGAATATGATCCAATCGAAGAAGATGGCCCGTTATAGTTATATCGCGTCGCGAAGACTACTCTCCTCGGATACATCTTTAACGACTTCAGCCAGTACGTATTCGGATTGCTGGGCGGATTATAATTGCACGTCGGTCGGCGCGGAGAACATCAACAACGATAGCGGTAATTATACGAACCGGTGGAACGAATCGCACGAAGATTATCTCAACCGGATAGAGGAGTTCATCTTCCCGAGGACGTGGACCTGGATACTTATCTTCATACATTCGCTGGTGTTCGTGATCGGCCTCGTCGGAAACACTTTGGTTTGCGTCGCGGTTTATCGCAATCACACGATGCGAACGGTCACCAATTATTTCATCGTCAACTTGGCCGTTGCGGACTTCATGGTCATTTTCTTCTGTTTGCCGCCTACCCTTATATGGGACGTTACGATGACGTGGTTCTTCGGAATGGCCATGTGCAAGATCGTTTTGTATTTACAAGTAAGTGGAAACTCTTATTATATGCATCACATTCGAACACTATAATAATAATAATGAATTTTAGAATATATTTTTTTTTTCAGCCAAAACGTTTTTTTCGTTTTTTTATTTTATTTTATTTCAAAGACCATGTGTAAACATGGTATAAGAGACGTCAATTAATGCTACAACATACACTGGTCGCAATTAAAAACGCAACACCCCAAAAAATAATGTTTGCTAATATCAAAAATCTTGTACCACTTATAAACATTTAAACACAAAAACAATTCAACGAAAGAAAAGTAAATAAGGTTCGTCTATCACGTCTATGCTCAGGTGTTAAAGCTGATCGTAATAGAGGCCGGTAGCTACGAAACCCCATAACTTGTCTACTATAATGTTGAATAATAATAATAATGTGAAGACCGATATCGCTGCGCTGAAAATATTCCGACGCCAATTCTTACAACAATATTTCAACTCAATTTGAAACTCTCTAGCCTGAATTTACCCGTGTGCAACTCGCTTATTAACTGGGATGGTTCGACGAGACGTGGAAAAGGCGCCACTCAATTTCGAACACAACAAACATCCATCCAGTGTTAAATTATAATAAAGAAAGGTCACTTAACACTTCAGGTTCGTTGGTAAAGTCACTTGAGCTGAACTGTCCCTGTACATATACTAGTACAAGCGAATTACATACAAGCGTATGTAATGTTCTAGAGACGATCTGGGGTGTTATATACCGGGTGAATTTTTTAATTTGAAACTTCTGCGGAGGAAATACATTAGTTCCCTTCTCTCCTTCCTTGTAGATGGGGTGGGGCGTAACTTTGAAAACTTAAATAGGAATTCCTATATTTTATTGGATATTCGGACTTCTAACCGAAAAATGTAGTTATTCATTTATTACTATTGGATATATGGATCATTCTCGTATAACTTTAAATCCTGATAATACCTGACATTCGGGGATTGACGAAAATCATCCTTTCGCCTAGATAGCAGCAGGCTAGATAAGTTGGTGAATACTGATAGTTGAGTGCAGGCTTTCACGACCGTAATCCATAGTAGAAATGTCTTTCGGGTGATGTCGTGTAGTTAATATTTTACTTGACGTTTCACTAACCATGCTGTCAGCTTCTTCAGAAGATTTTTAAAGACTTAGAAATCTTCTGAAGAAGCTGACAGCATGGTTAAAAAAGTTAAAAAGTTAAAAAAAAGGAAATAACAGCACACATTCAAATATTTAGTGACACGTTTAGCGACAAGTTTAGTCGGTGCCCGTAAACATTTGTCCGTGAAAATATACAACACGATACCTGAAATTATAAAGATTCGATCATAGACGGTTCGTTCGTGCTTTAAAATATACCCCTGCTAGATGAGCTTTTATTATTTAAATGAATTTTTTAATATAAGGGATAAAGTCCCTACTCCAAATGATATTTACAACCCCATACCTCTACACCCTAAAACATACGAAGTATACTTACCCAACTAAAAGGAAAGGGTCTTGCCTGTGGCACAAAAAGTAAACATGCGTCCCTTTTACGCCAATAAATCCATCAAAGCTAAGTGGCTGGGTAGGCCTTCTCCCTGTTTAACAAATTTGCATTCTTTTCTATATAAGCATTATATCCTCGCTGCGAAGTTATGTTTGTAATTAATTTGAAGTTTTCTAATTTAATATAGTGTTAGGTTTCGTTTATGTGTTGTGCTACACTTAACAATTCAATCCCTCCGTAGCCGTAATGGCTTGTATGTTCTTTGAAGCTGGAACCTATCTCCCGTTGCGTTTGTTCAATTCCCGGCCTATCCTTTGTATTCGCTATCTTTCGGGGTGTATTTTGTGAACTGAAGCACACGTTCATACCTTGTCCCTTAGAAACTTTACTAAGATTAATATTAATCGTGTACACGTGGTATCAGGCTGTAGATATTATGTTAACGATACGTATAAGAATCATTGCATTAAGTTCATTTTGTTGCTATTTTCCAACAAATAAGTTGCAAAGTGCTCATTGTTAATCATAAATATTCTTTAACAGAAATGTTCTTCCGTTGTCTCTTAATTTTAATATATATTAATTATTAAATGAATAATTAATACGAAACTACCAGCACCGCTATCTGTGAACGCGTTTCGCCGTTTACGGCTCATCGGCACAGCTTTGCGAGCTGGTAGTCGGTATATATATGAAAAAACATAACAAAAAATTGCCGAAATTGTTTTAATTATTTTGACGATTAAACAATTCTGCAAACAAGGCCTAGCTCTACCCAGTCAAGCATAGGCCCTCTTACCACCGGACTACCGAGCCGTTAGAATGTCGTTTTAATGCAATCTTCTTCAAGGAGTTCCATGTAGAACGTATTTTTACGGATCTACTAATTTAAATAATTAAAAGTGAAGGTGTTTATGTCCTTGAAAATTAAGTTTATGAGGTACATACTGAACTACCAACTTAAATATTGTACGAACTGGCGTTGTCGTGAAGAATCGTTTGTGTTCCCGTTAAAGTTTCATGAACTTTAATAAGGATCCCCGTTCCATGATCTGTACACGAAAACTAGAATAAGGGCCGTTAGTTTCGTTTCCAGTTGGATAATATTAGTTCCTAATAACAGCAATTTGTACAACTGCGTCAATGTGATTTGAAGGAAATTCCCTGGTCGTTGACATCTCGTTGGCAGTTGAAAGGAATTAGCTCTGTTTCACTTCGAAGCTGAGGCAAGCGACTTTCGTTTTTTTTTTATGCCTTGGAAATTTCTTGGGTACGTAATAAAGTTGAAACGTTACGTCAAATTCTCTCTGGTAGGGTCTGCCCTTTCCTAATATTATTACGTAGCGCGTTATTCTAAAAGGAGCAGTCACGTCGAAAATGTTATAGGGACGACTCCCCTCGAGTAACATCCGATAAACGTGCCTATTCTGTGAATATTCTGATTTAATATTGATGAAAAAATCACTTTTGTCAACGGAAAATGGGCACCTTGCTTGTTACATTAGTTTACAAATTTACATTTCTTTTTTGCACACGCAAAAGACATTCAGCGAATGAAATTAAGTTGGATAAAACGAAGCTATTATTCAACATTTGAAGATATTGCTGTATTAATTATATAAGGCTGATGAAGGGGTATTTCGTCCACCAACAGGGCAATCGAAAGATCCTCCGGAAAAATGTATTGGCAGTAAACGACGAATAATCGCTTATAATTTGTATCTGGACCTTAAGCAGGACAATTCTAATTCGGTAGCTGTTAAACAGACTGCAAAGCAGCTTGGGTTGGGTGAGGGAACAGTGCTAGATATTGTAAAAGAAGCAAAAAAATATGGTAAGACAGTACTTAGTGCAAGACAAACATTTATGGAAGAGGTTGCAACGTTTGGTTACATTGCATATTGGTAGCATATTGAAAATGGCCTCCATTTCCGAAGTGTTGATTATGTAGATGAGAAATAGTTTTCTTGAACTAAACTCTGTCATTGTCATGGACTCAGACTCAGTCACAACAGAAAAACTGCCCACTTCTGCGTGGAAAAAGCAAGAATTGATGGAATGGCTTCTCGCGAAAGGAACGAAAAGGTTGCGTAAACTTGTATTAACAACACAGCTTAATTGGACAATTTCTCTCAATGTAGTAATGGTGCAATCGAGTAATTGCCATACATCGTTTGTACAACGTACGAGTTCCAACGTTGTTCATCTATCCCAACAATAGCTTTTGCGACAAGTAAATTCTTCCAAATTAGCAACTGAAGGCAAAATGTGAATATCTAGTAATTACCGAATTGTATGTATGGCAAATGCCTCGTCATTTTAATCCTTCGTTTGTTTAAATTGTACATCTTCAAATGATTTGGATCGCGATGTTTATTTCCACCGCGAAATAATCGAAACCCGTAACGCGTAAAGTTTAGCCAGGAAAACCCTTCCTGTCAATGCTCGCCTAATTAACTGTTTTTGTGGATGAACTTCGTTTAACGAAAGTCATATCCGGGCGGCTCTAATTTGTGCTTTCTTCTCGGAAAGGTCTACTGGTTAAATAGCAAAGATGGAAAGCGACCGTAATTAATGCCGTTACTGCTGTTAATTATTTCTATACAAGCTTACCAGAAGCTTGTTGTAAGTGTCCGCGATGATCAACCGGAATTCCTGGCAAACTTTATGATAATGATGGCAATGTTGTATTTTATCAATGGATTCGCTAGAATAAGACATTCCTAATATTAGCGATTTTCACAAACTTTAACGCAATTTGGACGTATTAATTGGGTTGTACAAATCATCTCAGCAGAAGTTGAGAGACCTTGCGTCGTCACTTATACTCGTTCTAATTTACTGTGCCGTCAGCGGCGGTGGGTAATGACCAGAGTGAAGACTTTCGGTGCGAGTATTTGTCAGCCAAGCGTCGATCGGGTATATGCAGTAGCGTAGATAAATTGAAAGTTATATTTTGTTAATCGTCAAGTACGTTTTCGATACGATCGTAATCGGAATTAACTATGATATATTTTTCTAAATTTTTTTCGTTTCGTTCGTCAGCACTGCCGTCGCTCTCGTAGGTTTTTGATGACAAAAAAGTGTACGTTTAGAATTGTTTACGAACAAACAATTTTTCACCCTATATGGGTGAGAAATTTGTTTATAAAACAAATACAGCTCATTGGACGACACGAATCCATTCTATGTAATGAGAACATTGCCTTTGTAACCGCCTTTTGCAGTACAAAACAGCGCAGAGAGTGAGAGGATTGCTCTCAAAAGGTCTACAGTTTGCACGACACGATTGTTGTGACAACAATTTTCCAAATTTATCCGTAGCCCGTATCGTAGTTCTCTATTTAACTTAGTTTGTCCTTAACTAATTATTATCGTTGTCAAGTTCGAATCCGAGGTTCATCGCGACAACTAGCGCTAATTAATTTAACAAGTAATCGAAGCAGAAATGCGGTACGCACCGCAGCGGTTACCATCAAGTACGTTGCTTTCCATAATGACAGGATGGAGCCTGAGGGAAGCCGTCTCTCGCACAGCGTGGGATTGATGGAGGTATCTAGCAAACGACGCTAACAGCGTTTGATATATAGCGTACCTATTGTGTTCGCTGCGCATACAACATATGAACACTTCCACATACTGGAACGTTAAACAGCATTGAAATAAATGACAAACGTAGATTAGAAAACAAGCTCTGGAATTGATTTACGCTTAAACGAACATAGCAATAGGTTATTGTCAGTCACATATGATGTGTTTTCCGACGACAAACAATGTTGTTATTACAACATCAGACTGCGACCTCTTACACGTTGTTTCTTCGGAAAAAACAGAGGTCCAATCAATTCTCTGCCGCGTATCTGCCGTGTGCGGTCGT
Source organism: Marronus borbonicus (assembly GCA_902655005.2). NCBI lineage: Eukaryota > Metazoa > Arthropoda > Insecta > Coleoptera > Scarabaeidae > Marronus > Marronus borbonicus. Next base: position 589,904 of record LR737402.1, read on the forward strand.
TGTAAATTTTGCTCCGTAAAAAAGTGCCGTATTTTGCTTTGTACGGTAGTCGTTTCTCTGTTAGAGTTTAACAGAATTTATTTTCTTTTGAACTGCGGGCATGTACTATTGTTTGATAAAGCTTTCCTATATTGATCGGCATACATTGGTTCTTACCTCTATGGTGCCTTTGTTTTTAGATACGAGTTTTTTTTATTGTCGCAGATCATCAATACTTCGATGTACTGCTGAGATACGAAGATAGGAACGACAAGTTGAGTATGAGAAAAATGGTCCGCATAAAATTTATTGCAATTACTTTATACGGATTAACAGCGATAGAAGGTAGAGATAAAAAATACTCTCGAAACCACAGTGATGACGCCGGGTAGGCAGAAACATTACCGTGTGTTAGTGTAATTTTTTTCTCTCCTTTTGTCGCGTTTGCCGTGAATTATTCCATCAATACCACGAGGAAGCTAAGCTATCTTAGCATTATATCTTTTAGTTATTGTTTCTAGGCATTTTCTGATATGTTCTGTTAATTGTAGGTAGTCTTTTTGTGTATTTCTTCTCATGTAACTTTAAAACCAAGACTCACCGCTAACTTCTTAATAATAATAATGAACCAGCTTGGTACTAAACCCGCTACATCAAAATATCAAATAGCCTAAATCTGGGTTCGCTTACTGCTGTTCCTATAACCGCAATTCTTCGAAGCTAGGGGTGAAACAATCCACAATGGTATCGTAAGCGTCTAATTCTCGCGGCGAACCTACATTCCTAATTAATTTCACGTTTTCTAATTTAAATTCGAAAATTTACTTTCCTTTGCCTCTAAATCGTTTCCTAACCGGCCAATTCTGGCGGAGAAGTTACATTTTTAATTAATTTGAGGTTTTCTAACTTAAATTGGAAAATTTACATTCCTTTTCATATGAACGGTTTCGTAAGCGGCTAGTTCTCGTGGTGGAGTTACATTCTTAATTCGTTTGAGGTTCTCTGGCTTAAATTAGAATTAGTCGCTTCCACCGTATTTTCTTATGGAAGAATGTAACACCACGTAACGCTCTCTTGCTCTGTGTTTATGAACGAAGAACGATAGTATTCGAGTGTACGATGGTGACAGGCAAATTAGAGGAAGCGTCTAAATTTTTGTAACAACTAAGCCTGCAGAAACGAGTTGCGCTTTACGAAATTAGACGGCGTAAGACATTGTACGGCGTAAGACCTGTTACTGAACATGGTTTTCAAAACATCGACTATTACAACATCGTTGGCAAAAAGTTCCCAAGTCGTGGGTAAAAATAACCGTGACAAAAAAGCGGCCCAAAAAGAAATGACGGGAAAAAATGGGGAAATCTGCAGAATAAAAACAATAAATCTTGCACAAGGGATAAATGAACCTCCAGGAAGATAATTAGAATAAAAAGCATGCTGAAATACGTTTCTACCAAGCGTTATTTTGCTCTTTGAGGACAATGAATAGAGACGAGAGTAGTGAGTACAACTATGTGTAGTTGCGGATATAGACTGCGCAACTGCTGTCACAGCTTTTGTTCCTTGCACAGCTAAAGTGCGGCTGGAATGTAGCTCTAGATTGAAACCGCTCTCATCGGCATTGAATCTATTATCTATCCCGACCTGCCTTATAAGATCTTTTGTACTATTTGTGTTGGAGCGATTTCCTTTATCGCGTAATAAATTTATTTATTTTCCTTGAAACTGTTTTGTAAGCTCTATTAAAATTCCAAACCCAGTGTCGTGATTAAAATCTTCTAAGCCGACGTTTGTGTTAGTTTGTAATGCCCACTACTGGACGGAATTTTCTCGTCGCGTACCAACACTCTTTATTGCTTCTTTCCACTTAGAACAACAAATTCAATAATATTATAGAGTAATACAAGAAGGCACAAATCATTGCTATTCTTCACCATTTAACTGAATAATTGCTGCATAGATGAAACTTTGCAAAACTTTTGCTGGAAGGGATTGAACGCAACTCGTCATTTCTTCCCACCTTTCCTACGTCTTAGCATTCTAAAGTTGGCATACCTCCTTCTCCTGCTGTACACTCTTCTTCTTCAGCTTCTATTGCTTCTAATGGTTCCTTCCACGTGGGCGTGTAACAAATTCCATGGAATGTGGTCCGTGCGGTTGCAATTAAAAGAAATAGAAAAAACCGCAATCGATTATGACGTAAATTGCTTAATTGTATACGATATTATCGACAATGCTACGTGATAATCGGAAAGTACTTTCATACATAAATACGAGACCGCGGTCCACGTAATTCAATCGACGTCACGTGTACTCCTTCATAATATCCGCTCTAAATAACAGGTTGGCTGCATCCGTGGTTGTCTTTACCCGCGTAGAACGACTATAAATACAGCGTTTAATTTGAGCACCGACCATACAAAACAATGGCCTCTCACTTTGTGCAAAGTTCTGTAATTAATACGTTGAGATTGATTGATGGCAAAGGAAAATACGAGTATGACGATATAATTGGATTCTATGCGGTATTTCTACTTCCATACAATTAGAAAAAATGGGACAATTTATAAAATCTATCGCGTGTAATACCAGAGCTTTTCCTCTTTTTAATGGTGAAAAATAACGCCTGCTATCGCGCAATACATCATTTGATATTCCCTTTTTGATATTCAGCGCATGCACATAGATTATTTACGTTACAATAACAAAAAAATTAATGAAAACCGCCGCTTTTCCTACATATTTGTTAACAGGAAGTGCGTGCATTTCTGATGAAAAAGTGCTGAAAAAAAGCGGGCACTCCCGACGTTGTATGTTCGGCTTTCTCGCGTGTACTCTTGTAAATATTTGTACAACAAACAGCTCACTTTGAATTTTAACGTAAAACGACGATCTGAACGGAAAATGATGTTTTACGTAAACAAAAAAGAGCGAAATTTTCCTCGAATGAAAAAAATTATGAAACCAATTTTTTTTTCATAGTAATGGAAAGTCTAAGTTATAATAGAAGGCTGGTGATTGATACTCACCGATTTCAGTAAAATGGCGGTAATTTTTTTTCTGGTGGCCAATTCTCGTTTTTGGGGTGGAGATCACGTTAAACGCAATATCAAAATAACCGCAAATGCCAGAAAAAAGGCAGCTAAAAATCCATTTATCATCTATGGATATCTCAGTCTTTCGAGAAACATTCTGACCGAACTGAACCTGGGAAATATGGCTGAACAGTTCTAGAATTTGGACGAGAGCATCCTGGATCTATATAGATACGTCAAAATCGGAGATCATCGAAATCATCTAGAGTTACCAATGCCTCGGGGAACTTTTGTGCCGGCTGCTAATGTTTCCGGTAGCCGAACGCTATCTTTAATCATCTCTAAAGGAAAAAAACATCCGGGATCCAGTGGAACATTGAGTTTATTTAAGTTAACAAAATGTGTTTCTTGAAAGGCTATTACAAACTAAATCAACAAAATTATTTGTTTCAAGCAACATTTATTTGGCCGTATTTATACGCAGATTTTAGTTGGCGTAACTATTGGTACAATTTGGTTGCAGCTTCTTCAGTGTAGGGGCGTAAGTCTCTTCTGATATAAAGCATAATTGTGAATGTTACAAATAAAAGTACTTTTTACTTCGTGAGACCATTAATTAAGCTTCAAACGCGTGTAAACTTTTTATTCCAAACATCATAAATCGACCCACAAAAAAAATACCGTAATATTCAAAAGTTTCGTGTCAAGGTCCTAATCACCATAACACAACGAAGGGAAGATAACGGAAATGTAATTTTGTGTTAAAATCACCAGTAAATTTATTGTGCAATTTATTCGCCAGCATCTCTGCTACAAGAATGCATACATCATCTTCCCCCAAGTATCTCAAATATTCCAAATCTAATAAAATGTTCGCAGCGATTAATGGAAAGGCATGTCCGTTTTATAAAGTTACCCGAATACGCGTGCATCCAAAATGCAGCTTCCAAAAGAAAGAAGGAAGATTGTTTTGCTTAATCACGATCCGCAATGTAAATATTAAATCGCTCGTAACGAAAGCGGACCGGGGTGTCTGAATACCAGCGGCTGCTTTTTTTATTTCAATCTTAATAGCAGTTTAACTGGTCGTTATTAAAATCTTAATTACGTAGAATAAAAGAAGTAATTAATTCGGCTGTCGGCTCGCAACCGTAAATACTGATAAGCTTAAAGTTTCGCAATGCTTATTTGTTGACAAAAATTAATTATATGTGGGGTATTAGCCTTTGTTCTGAAAATATTGCCTACATTACATTTTGGCGAATTCATTCGAGAAATGTGCTTGTACGCTGTTCATTTTGAGGTCATAAAATCAGTTAAAATTAAATGAATAAAAGTTGGCTTCGTCTGGCTTTTGTGGTTTTATTAACAGACTTTCTTCAAAGATGTAAGGTTAATTTAAGTTATTCAGTGGCATAAATTAGATGTGTATTTGTTGGTTTATTTATGTAATTTATAAAGAGGTACTACAACGACTATTGGTTATTAACCAAGCCTTCAACTAAGAACCAATACTGAGCCAGAACGTAGAATAATTTTTTGAGGAATATATCTTAAAATTCCCGCTCTAGATTCTATTCTATCCAACTATGCTGATACGATTTATTTGCTGTGTTCTAATAAATAATAACGATTTCGTCAATCGATGGAAATGTACAAAGGTAATAATAAATAACACATAAGCTGCCAAGAAAACTCGTCTTTGTAGGTTTCTATTTATTTATTTCGGTCCCTCAGAACTCCCCTTAAAGCTTGGTTATCCTCGGCCATGATCTTGGGAAATTGGCGAGAGAAATTCGGATACTGGATGATGTCATCTTCGATGGATGTTGGATAAGGGCGGGAGACGAATGTCCGCGCGGGAAAATTCCAGAAAATCTCGGAATAACCGGAACTTGGTTATTAAAAAGGTAGATCTTGGTTCTAGTCGAAAATTTTGGGTAGACAGGTCTTGCTTCTATGTTTCTCTAAACGGCATCCTCTTCGCTTATTGGCTCAAGGTGGAAAATTGCCGGTGACAATGAGCTTCATGTAGGTTTCCATAAGAATTCCATGTAAATGTGATAAGTCGGGAAGCGTCATGTCTATTATGTTTCTTACAATCGGCCATCGTCCGAAATTCTTCAAGGTTCTTGATATTTCGAGACTGAGAGCACTCGGAATCTATTGTTAACCTAGCCGATATCGAGTGCTCGGGATCCCGCTACGGATGGCAACAAATTTTGATTTTAGTTTCGAACAAACGGATCAAGAAGCTTCAGTTTTGATAGCTAGAACCGTTTCAGTAGCAATCAAATTTTATTTCACTGCACCAAGTAATTCTACTCCAGCGATTAGATCTTCGGTTGATTTAGTTCCTCGTTCCTTGACGCTCGTCCTTTTCCCCTAGAAGAATTTGGTAAGATTTGAATAACAATTACACAAATAATTATTTTACGTCTCGGACAAACTACGTAATTAAACTGTCTTTACGAATATAATCTGCTACATGAAATATGTAACATACCTAAAAAGCAAAGAGTACGCCGCAACCAAATTATTTCCGCCACACCGAAATAACGCCGACGGCGAAACGCGAAGCGACAGACCATCAATTTCCAGCCCTATACAGTCGCCAGTTGAAGAACAAATTGCAACGTGGAAGAATGCAGCTGCGAGAAATATATTTTCATGCTAGTCAGGGTAGCTACGCTCTGCATAACTCAATTTGGAGGTTATTTCGCTGAAAGATATTTTCGTACCTTCTTGCCGCTCGTCAAGTAAAAGTAGTTAGGGTTGAATTAAATTATTAGAGAATGGGCTTTAATTTGGAGCGGATATGTTTGTAATTGGAAATTCAGAAATGGAACCAATAAGTGGCCTGAGATTTGCGACTATATAAATCAGAGATGAAGAGGCATCCATTTTTATTTAATTTTAGTTCCTTTGATGTACAGAGGATCCTCTACAATAACTGAACGACAATTTTCAAGAATGCATCTACTTTTATTGTCACAGAGACATGCTTTGCCATAGAAAAACCAATCCCCAAAAATGAAATCAAAAGCACTATATAAGTAACATAATATGCCAAATACGTTTGGAATCAAACCACCGGGTAGCCAATAAGTCATCTCAAGGTCGCGTCTATGCAAGGATGACACTTCGGGGTGACACTTAACGGTAAACCTTACATTACAGTCGGGAAAGAAATGCTGTCGAAAAACAGATAGCAAACATTGCAAACGAATTAAAATATATGCGGATTTGCTGCCCACGTTCTTTTTACCTTAGAAGGAAAAATACCAGTAAATACATATTACTTCTTACATGACAAACATACAACAATTGCAGTATACATATAATATACGGCACTAGGGAAGTTTATCCAATAACATTTGAATATAACAGTTTCGGAATGGCTTGTTAATCTATAGATCAGCAATCTAGTATTTTAAATTATAATCCGCTTTGAGCTTTCGTTTTATTAACGTTCTGTGAATCAATTTATCATATTTACAAGAACACGCCAACATTTATCGCAGATACCAAATCAATTTTTTAAATCGTTGCCGGATGAATTTCAAATGAAAATTTCGGGAACGTAGTTCATGTAATTGTTGTTTTTATAGCTGTCGGTTGTCAGTTTAATTGCCCTTTACAACTAATCAAAGCGATTTTTACAGCTGAACGGATGATTGAATCCTACCGTTTAAATGAGGTGTTTTTTTTTGTGCTGTAGTGCAAATTATACCGTGCGCTTACGAAGAGCACCACAATAAAAATTATATCAAGTCATTTTAGTATTTTAGTATTTATGCAAATGATGATGTGAAAAAATCTAGCTTATTGCTTAGCATTCTCGAAGCTATTTGAATACGCTATGCTCAATCGCGTAGACGGTTTTATGAATAAATCTGATATTTTATCCTCTTCTCAACACGGCTTCCGCGCTGGCAAATCCACAACCACCGCTCTATTAGATATCTATTCCAACGTAATTCACAGCATTGAGAGCTGGTTATGCCCGAGGGGGATTCGATCCGATCTAACTAACCCTTCGATTGTGTTCAACACAATTTGTTATTATATAAACTTAATTGTTTAGGATTTAAAGGAAATGTGGCTGAGTGGATCAGTTCATATCTCTCTCTTTGTTGAAATTAACGTAATAAATTTTAACGTGAAACATAAGACCCGTTCTCCTCTTTTACCGAGGAATATTGATGTAGTACATGGATCCGTCGTTGGACCATTTCCGTTTTCATTAATTGTTGACGACATCGTTGATTTTTTAGGTGAATACAGTGTGGTGTGTTATGTAGACGATACAACTGTACCGGGTACTAGCAATGAGCAGGATGTTCAGACTATTGCAAATAACATGTTAGATCGAATGTACACTGCCGTTCAGAGAAGTTCGGTCGGTTAATAAAAAACATGAAAAGGTTACAGAAACAAACGAAACTAAAAACAACATGCAATTTTATTGTATGTACAGGTAAAAAAGACAAAAATAAATAAATAAAAAGTTATTCTGGCCTAATATAACATACTGAACATTATATTTTTTTTTCATCGAAGAAACCTCCTTTGCTGTTAATCACCGCTCGAACTATTCTAGGCATTCTTTCGATAAGTTTTGTTAAAACGGATTGTGGAATATTAATCCATTCATGTTGCAGAAAATTCCGTAAATGTTCTTGTGAAGTTGGGCATATTTTTCGGATCCTCCTGTCCAGTTCATCCCACAACAACTCTATCGGGTTCAAATCTGGGCTTCGTGGGGGCCATGTCATTACTTGCAGGGTGTGCTGTTCTTCTTGCTCCTTTAGACAGTTCTTACACGCTAACGCAGTGTGTTTTGGGTCGTTGTCATGCATGAATGTAAAGTTACGGCCTATTATACGCAATCCTGATGGCACTGCATGATTCTGGAGTGTTGCAAAATAATTTTCCTTCCTCATTACACCCTGCACTCTGCATAAATCTCCCGTCCCGGTAAAGGAGAAACATCCCCACACTAACACAGAACTACGCCCTCGCTTCACTGTTGGCACAATGCAGTTCGGGATCACTTTTCGGTTTTAGATCTTCGGACATAAACTCGTCGATTTTGCCCTAAAACCTCAAACTTTGACTCGTCACTCCAAAGCACGTGTTTCCAATCATCTAACGACCAATCTAGCTGAGAACTGGCCCACTGTAGCCGTTTTGCTCTGTTGCCCCGACGTAATAAGGGTTTTCGAATGGCGATGCGTCCCTGAAGGTCCGCTTGTTGAAGTCGACGTTTTACCGTACTCGCCGAAACTTGTTCTTCACGACCGCGATTGACTTCGGCTGCTATTTGTGGCGCTGTTAATTTTCTATTGCGTTTGCTTAATAATACAATTCTCAAATCTGCAGCTTTTGTTGTTCTCCTAGATGCTCCGGGACGATCACGATTTTGTATAGTTCCAGTTGTCCGATATTGCTTTATGATGTCATTTACTGTTGAACTTCTCATATTTATTTTTTCAGCAATTTGTCGCTCCGAATATCCTTCTTCGAACAGCGTAATAGTGTGTGAACGTTTTTCTACACTGGTAGGCTTGCCACGTGCCATTTTGAAGTAAACTTTCTTAAAACTTTCGCGCAGAAACGACAGATTCACACCAACACACGTTTAACAGTAAAATGAAGCAAAAATTTATATCTTTACGCCCGTGATAAATAAACAAGAATGATGCTGCGGTATATTTCCTAAACGTATTGTTCGTTAATAATCCCCAAACGGCCCGTTTCAAAAGATCGGTACTTCCGAGAAATTCTCGGAATGATAATAAAAGGGACTTTATTGTGGTCGTCGCGATATTTCTACTTTACATAATAATTTATGGCTTTAACCCCTTAGAAAAGAGTGTATGCTTAATATTTTTCTAATTTTATGTATTAATAATTGTATACAGTGTGATATAATAGATTTTTATTGTATGACCGAACTTCACTGAACGGCAGTGTACAGCTGATTGTGCAAACTATATAGTTTCTGCATGACGGGAAGTTCACAAACACAAGCACACCCAAATACCTCAATTTCCAAAACATCCTGTGTAAGTCACGTAATGTATAAGAAAAATTGTAGAACACGAAAATAATGTAGCGTGTTGAAGATGCAGCCATTTTGAAGTGTGCATCTATTTACAAAGCAACCTTGTTAATAGTTACAGCTGACCATAACGTATTCAAGCTTTAAAGTTAATTACCAATCATGTACTTCATTCATTTGGAAACAAAAGGAGTTACACACATCACTACCGCGGATTAATTATGATAAATTGATTTAAGGTATTAATACCGGAGTAGAGTATAGCTTTGGAACGATCAATTTAGAAGTTCTGAGTTTATAAACTTTCCATCCAAATAGAAACTGAAACCTTAATCGATTCGCTGGAGACCACAAGCTTAACATACGTTACGTAGGAGTTCCACTGCCTTTGTAAATGTATCAATTTCAGCGGAGTATTTCCACAAAATAGAGTAGGTATATATCACATATAGGGAAAATCGCAGCATTTTTAGCAACATTTTTGAGGAATTTGCGATGTATCTATAAATCTATAAAACTACTTTATACAGCAAAATTTGTAAAAGAAAGTATTAGAATTTATAGTCAAAATTTGTTGCATGCTGTACAGTAGCTTTTCTCAAAGAGTGTGCTGCGGAATTTTCCACGTACGGAATCCTAAAAAAGAGTGTGAATCGCTATATTAGGAGCAGCCCTTTAAAGATACGAATTTTCAAAGAATTATGCGATAGCATGGAGCCTAACTACATGATAATGTTCATTGCTTTTCTAGTGAACAATTTTAACCCATAAATTTTGTACATTTTTTAAAATGAAATAAATACAGCTAGAAAACAGATCAGGACCATCTGACACAGCGACAAACTTACTACGAAATGAGAGAGAAGCACCACAAAAACCAATAAACACGCAGTCTACCCTTGTATCAAATTTGATCAAAAATTTACCATCGTATCAGATGGACCTTGTTAGTTTCCAAGAGCAAAACCAAAGTATCATAACATCAACAGATAAGCCAGTTAGTTTTGCTAAAAAATCATGCTTACGGATGAATTATCCTGATGACAAGAATTTAGCCATGTTTCGTAAGACTCCTGAATAGATGAGAAACTTTCTTGCACCAGTGATGGGAAATCATTTCGATTCGCTTCAAAGGGGAATGAAAACATATTTTCCATTTGTTAAATTGGAAAAATCTTTACTCGAAATCCTCTTATTTAATTGCGTTATTCTTACATCAAAATATTTATTTATTTAGTTGCATCGAAAGCTGAAATTTCGGGGTTGCCTCGCCCGTTTCCTTCCTTATCCGCGTGATTGGGTATTTCTTTCGTAAAGCTACATCCTATGAATACTATTACATTAATATGGACAAGTTTAGCGAACTTACTTCGACGCGAAGTTTGTCTACCAAGTCATTGTCGATCTACATCGAAAATTGCTTCTCTACAAGGAAGTTTGCAACTTATCAAGATGATGGCTGTTAAATTAATTGCGGTAATACCGTAAGATTATTAAAGTTTAGTTATTTAAGAGAATTTAATGGTTCCTATGTTTGCTCTACTTCAGTGGTTCATAATTGCCACTTAGAACCACTTAAGATACCTCTGAAAGCCAGTCTCGTAGCCAAAACTTTTTTAAATAAATGCTGGAAGGAAAAAGCATTGCAATTTAATTGGATCACAATAGACATGAAAAATATATTCAAAACAATTATAATTCAATATACGTAAATGTGTTCATAATTTTTACGGAAAGTGGCGCAAAGTTCGCCACTTTCCGTGCGCTTTACGAAATTAGATGAGACTAGACAGATTCGTGTTTATTTGCGTCCTGAGAATGAATTCGTATTGCCTACTGGTTTCCCCGAGAGTCGATAAAACACGAGTCTTGTCTAGTCTCTGCTAATTTATCATGAAGCGAACGGAAAGTGGAAAACTTTACATATGAAACATTTAGGTAATATTATTTTGATACAAAACAGGGTTACTATGGTTACATTTAAAGAAAGATAGTCAAATGCTGTTACGATTACAAGCTGGAAATTGTTCCTTAAAGATTAGGAAATTCAATTAAGATGAGCTTTTGTGACGCATACTCTCTAAGAACAGAAGTTTTTTGACCGCGCTTGGATTTTACGCCTGTCACCTAATTACGACATAAAGAAGAATACACCCTCGCATATCCATTAGAGAACCTTTCTCGAAGATTCAATTTCTCCCACCATCCATAGCCAGGGATGGAGAGGACAAATTACAACGGGAATTTCGATGAAATCGAGGGTAACGTATAATACGATTGGTTATTCGCTGCGACATCGCGCGTAGGCCGTATCTATCTCTGTATAATGCATAAAAACCCACCTTAAGAGCTTTTTACTTTCTCCTTAATCCAACCGATAGGAAATAACGCGGGGCACGACGTTTTGTAATTGATATTCGGTGTTCGTTTAAAAAGTGGACTCTGGTGATTTATTAGATCTAGTGTAGACTGTTTCTAAACGTGACACTTCGAAATGCAACGTGATCGAATTGACGTGGAATTTTAATTACGTAGCTGTAGCGATGTAGCGTACTGCAATAGTCGAAGTACATTGAATCCGACGTCATTAGCGCAAAGAAGAGTGACATTCAGCTGACTGCGATCTGGCAGCAACTGCTTTTTTTTTTGGTTACATGCCTGGAAGCATGTACTGCCTCTGCAAGTTCTTTTTTATTAATAATTCCTTGCAAACGAAAACATAAGAGGTGTGGCAATTAGATAACAGGGGTGGTTTGAAAAATATGCTTTATTCAACTTATTACAAGTTACCCAAAGCAAAGTCTCCACCTCGTTAGTAAGTCCGCCATTGCGCCTTAACCTGCTCCACAAACTGAAAATGCGTTCACCTTAATGAAATCTTCACTTTTGGGAACAAGCAGAAGTCGCTTGGAGCGATATTTAATGAATACATGGTTGAGCACAGCTTATACATTGAGAATTGTTTCACAGAGAACGCATTGCGAGATGGCGCCTTTTCCCAGCACAGAATCCAAGAGTTGTTCCACAAATTTGATCTTCTCTTCCTTATCCTTTCTCTTACTGGGATGAAGATCTCACTCTATCAGTGTGACACCTTTAATATTCACTTTATTTCAGGATCGTATTGAAAAATTTTGCCATACGAGTTTCTTGTTACCATTTTCGTGCAAACTATCGTGATTTTTAAACCCTCGCGCACAATTTTCGTCAATCTTATCGTGTCGCTGTCTGTTCCTCTGTTCGTCATATCTACCATCATCCGAATACTGAAACGTCGATTTTTCGGTAAAATTTAGTTAATTTTCTGAATGTTTTCATCATCAACCTCCTCCTGGCATTCCAAAAATCGTTTGTGCTCTTCAAAAATTCAAGTGTGTGACGTGCAATTAACACCAAACACATGGAAAATATTCGGTTGGAGGTTTTTTTTAACTTCACGAAGAATTCGAAGTTAATGCGCTGCTCGAGTTTTAAGCTTATCGTAATTACGCCAATCCGAGACAAGAACGTCTACTTGAGCAAAGATTAAAAAATTTTCAAACTAAATAGAAAGGAGGAATAAAGCATCCCTTACACTGGAAACGTCGAGGTCACCTATATTCCAATTCCAATCCACCTCGACAAGCTTAACGGCTAAAGCCTGCAGTCCTTCAGATTCTTATTTTTACATAATTATGTAAGTTCCTTCTACAAACACGTAAAGAATAAATTCTAATTTATCTTGAACGTTAATATTTTGCGTAATTAAATATCATTTTGTAATAAACTCTCAAGTACGGTAGGAAATTTCCACTTTTTACGATTGCCGATAATGGTTAAAATGTCAGCTCGTTGGACGCTAGATCGCGTACTCCAATAGCATATTACAGACTGTAATATGCTACATGAAATGCATGTATGCAGTAGGCTGTTTATTTGCAGTTTTTGCAATGGAAATTTATTTTTAGAGAATATCGTCAAAGTTACTACATCAGAGAACAGGAGAAAAATGTATTTCTCAGAGTTTTTATTATGTCGTCGTAACTTCAAAACAAATAAAAATCGGATTACAATATTTGAGATTCTTTTGGATTATTTTCACGTCTACAATACACTCCTGGACTAAAATCTGAGTAGCACCTTATCTGCGGTTGTTTATAGACTACTTCTTCTGCAACTCACGTGCGCCCTAAACCATTAACGTTGTTTCATTAAGTGTTTCTAATTCTTCCCATCCCGATTGTAAATTGGTAAATCTGCCTGAAATATATACTTCCTGCTCGCAATGTGCGTACGAATGCGTGTTAAATAATCTCCCACTTTTCTCATTTGAATACGTGTATTATCGTGAATAACTGTTTTGATTAATGCGGGCTCATCTGTGGTATAAAGCGGAGCATACATAACGCGGATTTGGAAAATGTCGAGCTATTACTGACGGGCTAATATCAAAGCCGCTTCGGTATAGCATGGCAGAGGTTCTCGACTACATGTATTTAGCTTAATGTAAGCTGAAAGCAAAACAAATAATCGCTGCTGAAATTTAAGCGCTAATGTTCTCTTCGTGGGACAATATCTCTGTTGTTTTTGACTTATTTAGACATGCATTTCAGTTGTTGAAACTTGAAAACTAGGTCGAACGGTTACTCCATCAGTTCGAAACCTACATTCTAAACTGCTGTTTAATTAATAATGGCGTAATATTGACACGCCACGTCCCGTTGTGTTTATTTGTCGTTAGTTTAAAAAAACAGAGACATCGTCAAGTACAAAAGGTAAAATCTAAGTTGAACAATAATACACAAAATAATAGAATAATAAAATAATAAAAGATAAAGATAGAAATAAAACTTTAGTGTAAATAAAATATTTGTATAAATAAAAAGTTTAAATAAGTAAAATAAGTAAACCCATATGTGGACAAAATACAACATGAAATAAGTAAACGGTAATGATGAAGAAATAAGTGTTAGCCACTGAGAAACTCGGCCACACTATAAAACAATTTGTCACGCAGATATACTTTGAGTTTACTTTTAAACTGGCGAAGTGTTACGCAGGCTTTGAGATCATGTGGAAGCCTGCTATAATATTGAATGGCTCTATAGTGAGGATTCCCCTCAAATAGAGTTGTCCTATGTCGAGGCACGTTCACATTACCCGAGTCACGAGTGGCCTCATTGCCTCATACACATCTCGGTTAAGGATAAATTTTCGCTCGTTTTTCTTGAAGAACAGAAGAATCTCCAAAATGTATAATGAGGGTAGAGGGAGTATATTTAATTTCCTAAAGCAAGGCCTGCATGAGGTTACTTGAGAGACCCCCACCATACACCTCACAACCCTCTTCTGAAGGACAAATAAGTCATTGGCCTTCTTTGAAGAACCCCAGAAGATTAGGTCGTATCGCTTCCTCGATTCGATATAAGCGAAGTAAAACATTCTGACAGAATCTAAATTAATACTTTTTTGCAGTTGTCGTATGCCGTATAATCCCGTGGAGAATCTACGCCCCAACTCATCGCGGTGTTCTTGCCATTTAAGATATGCATCCACAGTCATTCCCAAAAAACTTACAGACGCGCATTCCATTAGGGTTTTACCTTTAAAGGGAACATACAAACTAGATAAAGCAGGCAACGTTGGTTTAAATCGTATTATACGCGTCTTTTCACCGTTCAACGCAAGACCCCATTCATCGCACCAAATACAAGTTGTTACTGTTTGGAAACCATACTCTGTCCCAATCAATAAATAAAAATACCAAAACAATAATAATAAATAAATCTTTCAAAGAGATATTTTAATTATTTTCGGAGAGCACCGTGGTGAATGTTGCCGTATGCATAGTTTGGCAAATCCATCCACATTTGTCACTGTAATTGCCACCCTCTGCGCTATAATCCTTGCTAACCTACCTATATGAACACTTGGTCTGTATAAACATAGATGCATATGTACGGAGGGCCGATGGTAACTTTTAGGTTTACACAAGCTACGAATCGCGATATCCAGCTGAAGATAACATTAATTACATACTAAGAGCTTAACCACATTTATCGTGACGTTTCCGTACCATACAGCGAGTCTTGGATCGGCCAAGCGGTTCTATGGCTTAATATCATACGTATATCCGTGCAGGTTCATATCGCAACCTTGCCTTAGATAAACTTGGAAATGAAGTTCATATGTGCAGGTGTACAGATACATGCTACTACGCCATTAAGAAAATTATATTTGAGTTGTGATTCCGTAAATTGAACGCATTAAAAGATTGCTTCATACATATGTGCGCTCCATCTTCTAGAGGATTAGATCTTTGCAATTAGAGGTTATTAATGCTACAATTTTGTACCTTGTTCCTCAATTTTGAAAACAATACTTTATTTGTTTTACTCCAAATAGAAGTTGACTGCAAGAAATGTTCTACTAGAAAATAATTACAATAGAAAGTATAGGATTTCGTACAAAATTGCTTGTATGATTTGAGTTGGCGGAGCACATTTACTTTGATGACCTTGCTTAAAATCGAGAGAACCTGAAATAAGGTCGCGAAAGTAATAAATAGGGTAATTTCGCCAAACCTTGAGTTATTTTGAAGAGGAAAAAAAGGAAACGTTGAAATATGATAAAGATTGCAGTTTGTTGGAAAGTAAACTATAGTTATAAGTAGAGTGGCAAATTTGGGTGCGTACCATTGGCGTAGCTAACGAATGGACTCTGGCATGCGAAGGGAGTCAATATGCAGAGATATATTATCGTGGACGGTGCCGTTCCGGTGCTAGATACGAAAAAGTTGTGTATGTAATGTAAACTCATCTCAATTAAAAGTTATTTTCTCAATTAGGAGGAAAATTAAAAATTTACATTCTTCCCTGTGAATCGACTGCAATTCTTCTTCCAGAAAACGATTTTCGTTTATTCGGTAACTATTTTTAGTACCGTTGAATCTTATTCCTCTCCCCGATTTCGACTTCACAGTTGTACGCCGTTTCATGTATTTTTTTAATGATCGAAGGCGCTGCACCCCGAGTTTCCTTTAAATCAATCGACAATGAAATGGAGCAAGAATATCCAATTTTCCTCTTTTTAAACTCTATGGCGTCAATTATTTTCCAAATTGTTGATTTTCCGTCATGATGCCTTTGGGGAAATTTAATGATACTGTGCTGTACGGCCAAGTCAAATTGCCGAAACGATGGCAACATCTCTCGCAGAAAGATTCGTTGCGGTAGGGATGAAATAATATTGGAAATTGTTATTCTGAGATTAACCTACATAGCTGTTTCCAATTTTAAACGAAGAAGGGAGACTCCGAACAAAAAAAATTACCTGATAATGGAGATAAATTTCAAAACAAATACAAACAGGTTAGGTTCAAGATTGTCCAATGTCAATACTGTAGAATTGTTTGTGCAATTTGTCATGTTTGACTTGTTTGTAACTAACTGACATACTAACATTATATTCTTGTTAAAATCTTTTTGAAAATGTACATTATACAGATTAAGAGACAAAATTGCGGTCACACTTCCGGTACTGCTCATTTCCGCGCTGGAATCGAATAAGTTGGACGGTCTTAAAATGTTTTAGCTTTGAGTGCTTGTTGAATGTGACTCATCAATAGAGTGGGCAAATTCGGGAGGGCACCATCGGCGTAGCTAACGGATGGACTCTTACATGCGAGTGCTAGATACGAAAAAGTTTTTAAGATGGTTTTTGTAGATTATGAACCGATCTCGATAAATTTCTTTATGTTACTGAATGAACGCGGGAAATTGTCATCTCTAGTCATATGTATAAAAAATAAAATCGAGAGTGTATGTAATTCGACGATTAAAAAAAAACTTACCGTCTTAAGCGTTTTCCGTCACTTGAAAAAGTGGAGAAGCGAAATATTTTTAACATAAGGTGCGCAAGTTATCTCTGCAAAACGCGTCCGCCGTGAGGCAAATATGTTCTTGTGTAAAGACAACGATCGCTCTACATCTAGTGATGTTATATTTGCATAATTAAAATATTCTTTGAAACAATTTAACGCATCTGTAGAAGAACCTTCGCAAATTTGTATAAGTGTGGCAAAATCTGAATCTTTTGTCTAAAACACCTTCAAACTTAGTTAGAACACACTCATTCTTTGCGTCTTCTACCGAGCAAAGCTACATCTTTCACAGTTTGCAGTGATTCCCCTAACGACAAGAATTTTGCAATTTTTCTATTGCTTGCACTACGCCGATGTAATTACAGTGAATAGTTTGCAAATCACTTTTAGCCTGACCACCTTCAACATTTTTCTGACTTGTTTCGATAGCTCCGCATTCTTTGGGACTGAGTAATAGAATCACCTTCTTTATACTCTCGAAATATTTATAATCCGGATAATTCTTAATGAGCCTATTCACCGTCTTTAATGATAGCCGTTTTCTCAATCTACGTACCTTCGACATTATTAAAAACAGAACACAGGGTACTCCGCTGCTACTATTACGTAAGTTCCAAGGGGCAGCGAACTAGATACTGACTAGTGTTTCGCATGCGAGAGTCCATTCGTTAGCTGCGCCGATGGTGGAGTAGTGCGAGGGATGTTTCCAAAGTTCTGGGAATTGTGCTCTAATTAAATTACGCAGAACTTATATGAATTGGTGATAAACAAGTCTTGACATGTTCGACTGATATAGACGCGATTTTGTAGCATTGCTTTTGTAACCGCGGAAGACGCGGTCAAATCTCAAAGAACAATAATTTTCTTTTTGTAGAAAGAGGGCGTGAAAACTATTCAACGACTGCTGGGAGTATTTGGTGAGTCTGCAAAATCTGCAAAAAGTAGTGTATATCGGTGGATCGATCGTTTTGAAACTGGTAAAACGTCATTACAAGACGATTCACGCAGTGGCACATCGATAAACGGATTTTACGACCATCATTTTTATCCAAATAATTTCCGAAAAACATCTTCGAAAATTTCGAAATTTTCTCTACGTAAAAACATTGCAATGTCAATCTACAGTGATAATGTTCATGTTCAGATGAACGGGTATAATAAGCCATTATTATTATAATCTGATGTTGGTCATCGAAGAAGCACGGCCCTTATAAATTGCATCCAATTTTTTACATTTTCCCATAAAGAAAAAAGAAATCAAATCCCTGGCCGGTATTGTTCTTTTTCCATGATTCCGCAAATACTTAACCTTCAACACCTTTCAAAACAACACTACACGATAAATCTCTTTGAAATTGTGACACACGTCAACTAAAGAATAATTCTCACAGCGAGTAATCCGGATTTTGGCATAAGACGCCATCTGCCACCAAACACGGACGCTTCTCATACCATCCGTTACCATAACATTTTAGCTTCGCACCGTTTACACAATACAACTCTAGATGGTCGGGACACTTGTAGGGTCAATTTAAGGAAGGACATTCATTTAAATAAATATACATATTTATATAAAAAAAAATTTAGATTCTCGCAAATTTGAGTATGTTCAGATACGTTAAATAAGCAGCAAAGCATTTAGTAGCATGTATTGAATTTATTAATTGGTATGCTTGAAACTCCGTAACAATAAATAAAGTATTATACTGAACTGCAAGCTTTAATTTAATTTATTGTAATTGCCACTATAATATTGGTTACTGTGACTTCATTAGGAAAGAGTAGCTAGGAGTGTTAAGCTAAGAGTAACTAAGCTAACTAAGAGTAGCTAGTGTATTGAAGTAATAGGGACGAATATAAATCTGTTTGTTCGTTCAAAATTAATTCTAATTTACTATGTCCGCAAAAAGAACACTTTCCAGTGTATTTAAATTAATAGATATAAGTTAGGATCAGCTTACACTAATTATTAATTTCTAATATTTTCCCAAAAAATACATTGATAAATATGTTCAAACATGCGTGTAGATGAAGTTATTATATTTGATTAAATTAATCTCGTCACATATATTTTTATTTGCTTTGCCTACGTAGTATGGACTAGTCTCAGTACTAAATTAATTAACAAATATTTTACTCATAAGCTTGACGTGAAATGCTATAAGCACTCTCAGGTGTGGAATCGGGGAAATTTTGCAGGAAACGCCGAAATTAGCTCTCGAAATTACGAGGAAGTGGAACCTGGCGTATACGCCATACATCAAGCTCTAATTTTTCAATGTCAAATTCGAGTGATTTATCACGCCTCTACGTATCTATACAATGTGGCTACATTTTCTCGTTACGTATGGTTTAATGTGATTTTGTTTGTGGATTAATCTCTTCGTATGAGCTTACACAGCACGTAATAAAAGATTACTCGCATTACTTCCGCCTTACAATTTCTTTTTTTACATTTTGTCCGTGTGATTACATGTTGGATAAATCAGTACGTGCAGTACTTGGGGCTTTTACAGTTATTTTAAAATAAATAGTTGAAAATGAGTTCGATCTGTTTCCCGCCGTAGATCTAGATCCAAATAGTATTGGTTAGTATAAGATATCTGCCCAAACATAATCAGTCCGCGGCACACTTATACGTTTAGTACTTTGTCCCTGCACCCTTGTCAAAGTATGTGTACAATTACATAAATCAGGTACAGAAATGAAAACAACTCTTAAGATAAGCCTAACAATCTAAAGCTCACATTTATTAAAATCGAATCAGAAGAACCATCCTTTTCCATCCATTTCCTAGACGCCGTAATCTTCTCCAAAAATATCAAAGAGTACTTGAAGTTTTCATGACCTTCTTTTTGTAAAAAATAAATTTGTTGGTGTAATTCGAATGCGAATAAGACGTTGCCACGTGAAAATCATCGTGAATTGGCAGTGGTATGTCCACGTTTACAACACGTTTTAACACCAAACTCATCCTTGTAGCTCGTCCGGTTGCCGAGATCTAGACACCACGTAAAAATTTGAACCCAAAGTGATGGAATTTTTGAAAGGCCAAAAACAAAAACTTCGGAGTTCCGCCGATCTAACGCTAATCGCTAATCGATAGCCCTACGGCCGTATATGTTCCCCACAAAATTTCAGCACGCTACCTCTAACGGCTTAGGAGATATGGGCGTTTGAAGTTTTCTGAAATCTCGTCGAACACGGCCGGAAACGGACGGAAAGTCGACATCGCTCCGGTTTTCGTCGATTATCTCCTCAGATATGCATCTGCGATACGCGGATCGATTGTGCCTAAGCGGAATCCCCTGCCTCTTCGTTTTGGCGGTTTCCCGAGCTTCAAAGTTGAAAAAAGCAATTTCCATTTTCAACTTTGAGGCGCCGTAGCGGCCGAACAGTTAGAGCCAGGGAGTTGAGATCCCCCTCCATTAAAACGCTCGTCGAGACCTTTTGAACGAGCCGAAATTGATCCTCGTACCTCGTCCGGTTGCCGAGATCTAACGGCTTAGATTTTATTGACTTTGATGAAAGTGCTTCTCATGGGTCCGCATAGTGTGTGGTGCTTTGTTACGAATAAGAGGTTGTAATCCTAGACGTTGATCGAGCTCCATCAGTACAAACCTACGTACCGATGTACTTCTTCCAATCCAAATCATTTTCGATTAGTAATGCTAGCTAAGGCTGTAGGGCAGTATGGCAAACAACACTAAAGTGTCAGCACACTCCATACGCGAGCATGTGTTGACCATCGAAGCAGCTAACCCCGATTAATTAATTAAACATATATGGTACACTTTAGTGTTGTTTATCATTTCCGGTTATAAACTTGTCAAGCATCTCGAGCTTTGGTCTTCAAGAATAATATAATCAACCAGTAAGCGTACATAACAAATAAAATGTGCGTTTGTTACTTTGTTACTGTCAAAACCTTCATCAGGTTTGCAGACCAAATTTTGTGCCTTTCATTTTCTATGTTAATCGATCATCGAGATCCTGAGCCGTATGATAGATTGTTGGACTAATAGTGTTAACAAATTAATTTTCCGGACGATTCGTGCAGCATAATACTAACCATGTCAACAGCAGCCGGTCCAATAAGCTCTTCTGCGATGGTGTTAGATTTTTTGCATTTCACCACTTTGTATGCGGCCTTAAAGGACGCTAGTAGTACGTTGCTTGGTACTGAGGCTTGTTTAAGCCATGTTAGAGTAATTGGTCTCGAGATGTTAGAACTTTTAAACAGAGCACACACTGCAATCTCTCTTACTGTTTCCTTCGACAATGTCCGATTGAATACTATATAATAATAATACTAGTAAAGTAAAAAAAAATGTACCGTGAAATTAGAATCAGGATTTTATTGAGAACACGCCGAGAAGGTATGAGAACGACACGACCAATCGATCGGAGAGTGAAGGGAACGCCGTTAATGTTATTGGTAGAAAGGACTCGAAGCGAAGGTATTAAAATACCTAACGATGACAAAGGGGGTAACGTTTCAAATACGGCGAAACGATTGTATTACCTGTCTTCTGATGTCGAATTTAAAATTTGCCTGAGGTTTTTTTTGCGGAAAATTTGGACCCTTATGTGAGTAACACGTAATTATTTTTTTATTAGGTGAAGGATCGAGTAATAACGCGTAGATTTTAGAAGGTTCTCAAGTTGGAAATGACAATGTCGTCCTTGAAAGATTCAGCAGAGAAGACTTCAAGAATGTAGGTAGCGTGCGTTTACTTTCCTTTCATTAGATTTATTTTCCGTTGATATTTGGTTTCTTTTCAAAGAAAAGAACAAAACGAGTTCGCGTGTAGAGGGTACAATTTGTAACAAATCATGTTTCATCAGTTTTTCTTCAAAGTAATGCCTTCTTCATTTACCTATGGTGCAATGTCGATTTTTTTGTTGGTCAGAGAGGGTATCTTTTCCGACATGCGATTGTTATGATGCATAATTTAACCAAGATGTTTCTTAGCATGGCTAAAAAATCGCACAATGGTAATTTAATGCTAATAAAGTAACGACCTAGCAAACCTGCCTGGGTTGAAAAATCTAGGGTGTAAGTTTTGTATAATTTAACATTAAAAAAAGGATTGCCAAGCCGGTTCACGCCAAGCGACTACAAAGATGTGCTACGTAGCAGTAGTTCTTTATGGAATCACGCAAAGAAAATATGTAAGAAGCCAAACCATTCTGGAGATTGATTGCAAATACCTATCAGGTTAATATAGATGAGACTATGGAAGTGCAACAGAGAAAACACTATACGGATGAGCAAGCGTATGTGGCCACTTCGTATGTTTGCTAAAATAAAAAGAAGTTGTCTGTACCGATACAGAATAAAAAAATTAGATCGGGTAGTTAAAAGCCCGCAATTCGTGTTTTAACATTAAAAAAGGAACGATTATTCATTAAAACGAAATTTCTTCTTCAATTGCTGCTTCGTTTTCTGGGAAGTAAACCAGTTTTTTTTTAACCAAAAAATAATGCTAAGATAGCTTAGCTTCCGCATGGTATTGATGGAATAATTCACGGCAAACGCAATAAAAGGAGAGAGAGAAAAATGAGGAAGCTAAGCTATCTTAGCATTATTTTTTGGTTATTGTTTCTAGGCATTTTCTGATGTGTTCAGTTTTTTTTTTGTTTAAAAAATCTGAAGCACTATCGCGGTGTTGCTAGGTTGCTGTACCAAAACATAAACTGTAGAAGGAGGCTTTAGCGTGTGCATTTCGCCAGATGCATGTAACGTTGTAACGCATCGATCTTTTATGCAAAGTTCACATCTTTTCTTTCTAGATCTTTTAAAGCTCTTCGATATTCGATATTTTGTTTAAGTAGTTGATATGGTCTTCTTTTTGCTCTTTTGGTCGAAATCATAACCTGTAAGAGCACGAAATCTGCTCTCGAAATCTGGTAAATTGTCATTCTATATGTGTATCCTAGCTTAAATTAGAGGCAGTGCATGTTCTTGAAGGCTTGACTGTTTGTATGCTTTGCGACCGCGTTCCATAAATTATATATTTGCGCTTTTTCAGAAGAGAACTTCATCCTGTTAGCAATTTGAGCTTCCATTGTGCCAAATTCTTCTATTTCCTTCGATTCATTTAACGTTTGGGTTCTCAATATGAAGGTTGAATCAACGGCGAATTAGACGCGTACGGGACGGTTTACATAAAAAGTAACAAAAACCTGATCAATAGAGAGCACGGACCGTTGTCGTACTCAGTTCTATTCGATTTATTAGGGTAAGGTTTGCACATGCTTTATGTCTCGGGTTGCAATGACAAGAGATCCTTCCGTCTATTTGTCCGCACATCTTAGTAGACGGTAAAACTAGGTACTTGTAAATTATATTTTTCTCGAAAGTAGAGATAGAACTTGCATGTTAGCTCTGCAGGTTTCTCACATCATTCGGCCACAGATTGAGAATGTGGATCATCCGTGTCCTCGAAACGACCGTTCTGGATTAGTTAATTAAACTTGCGTGGTGCGAAGTTTGCCGATATTTTTGTGTTATTTACTTAAAGTATGTAAACGTTATTTTTCTTCGATTACATACACATTCATTCAAAATACTTTACGCTTCAAGGTTTATCATAAATTAAGCGCTTCTATAACATAACTTGTCTGCACTTTTCAATAAACGATATTGTCGTAAAAGCGCTTGGGAAACTCCTTTTTCCCTTCTAATTCAATCTGCGTGCTGCTTCTTTCATTTTATTTTTGACGTAGGTGCTTAAATCCATCAGTTAACACGTTGAAAAGGTTTTTTCCCGAAACCGTCAACTTTATGCATTACCTTATCAGAAACTTTCACTCCTAAAACCAATTACCACTAAAATCGAGCCTGGGAGCCTGGCGGTAGTTAGATAAACTTAAAACAGTGTTCGCTAAGCGCGACATTTTCAACCTCGCGCCATCACATGCTGATGTCCCAATTCGATAAGCTCGTAAATGTAAACTTATTACAAAACTTTTACGCTGCAGGTTTTAGTTCTTACGTACTCTTAAATCGTTTGCGTAAATTAATTTTCATTTAAAATAGAGACAAAAACCGTAATAATTGTTCGCATTTTACGTTAATTTAGCGCCTAGCCACCTACATCCTTGCTTTACTATTTCCAAGTTTAACTGAGAAATAATTTATTTGCTTTTATAAAATAGTTGCATAATAAATACATCAAATTGAAATAATTTTTTTCGTAGCAAGCGCTTGTTGCAGCCTGAAGTAGAAAAGTTAAGGGAAAGAAATTGGGGAGTCATAAGCGAATGAAACTTTGAATAAA
Source organism: Marronus borbonicus (assembly GCA_902655005.2). Classification (NCBI taxonomy): domain Eukaryota; kingdom Metazoa; phylum Arthropoda; class Insecta; order Coleoptera; family Scarabaeidae; genus Marronus; species Marronus borbonicus. Next base: position 614,132 of record LR737402.1, read on the forward strand.
GTTTTAATACACTAGCGTCGGGAATTTCGTGAAACATTAAAGCTTATTCCGCATTCAAATTGTTAGAACAGAGGAGGGAAGCTCGTTTAAATGATTGTCTTGAATAGATAAAATTCTCGGTTGATTTAACTAATTGGTTTAGTCTTGAGGGCGTTTCCGGGTTGAGTGAACTGTCTCTGCGGTATCTGTTCGACACGATGAAATTACATATAAATATACCAAGCTCAAATATATTTTATATTTAAATATGGGACAATACATATATTTATATGTAATATAAATTTGTTGTTAGAAACCTGTCTGTCAATTTAACAATACTTTTTATTTATTTTAAATACGTGTTATAGGCTAATTTAACAATATTTTTTTATTTACTTTAAATGCGCCTTATGTGCCAAATTAGCAGTAACATTTATTTATTTGAAATACATCTTGTGTATTTTGTTAGTAAGAATACTTTTTCATCTGAACGTTGAGTTCTTAGAATGTTTCTTACTTGTTTAACAACATTTTGCAGCTAATCACGAAACATATCTGAAATCATCTAAACGCACTCGGATTTTTCGATTTTCCTATCTATCACTAGAAGCTCTTATTTATTTTACGTGAACCGTCACTATTACACAATAAATGGGTTATCTTTCCTTTCCAAACTTTTCTACCAGACGTTGCTTTTTCATGAGAATCTACCACGGTTTTTTCGGGGAACATTATCCGAAAGAGTGCGAATTCATCACAATTTTGTCAACCACCCTCTACTTGCTGCGAAATTGCAGCAAGAATGTCAAAAGAAACGGGGATATGTATGGATCTTGCCGTGCGGAACCGACGGAATATAATTGTTTCTCCATTTCTGACTATTCCGTTTGCACCATTCTTGTTTCTTGCAATACTGTTCCACTAATTGCTAGAAATCGTTCGCGTTACGGATCTTCTACTATCAACTATCTACAATGGCATACTTGAATTGGAAAATAACAGAAATAAATATTCCGATAATTATTCTTTCGTTTCATTTGTCGTTAAAAGTACATCGTTACGACGTAGTAATTACTAAAGCGCGGAATAATAGACGCCGCGGGCGGAATTGTGGCGATAACCTACCAGCACATCGCGCAGTGCAGCTAAATTATTCTTCACTTACGGAAACGTGGAGTTAGCGCAGCGCAACTCCGTAATGTCGCCTGGTTGGAAAATGTAGCGATGAAATGATAAATGATAGTCTTCAGTTTATTACGAAGGCGCGCCTCAGAAGCTGAACTGCTACAATTCGGAATCTAATCGTTTAAATTATAAATTTCAGACGCTGTAGCGGGATGCACGAAAGGTCTATTTCAAGTACACTGCCGTTCAGAGAAGTTCGGTCGGTTGGTAAAAAACATGAAAAGGTTACAGAAACAAACGAAACCAAAAACAAAATGCGATTTTATTGTATGTACACGGTAAAAAAGACAAAAATAAATAAATAAAAAGTTACTCTGGCCTAATATAACATACTGAACATTATATTTTTTTTCATCGAAAAAACCTCCTTTGCTGTTAATCACCGCTCGAACTATTCTAGGCATTCTTTCGAGAAGTTTTGTTAAAACGGATTGTGGAATATTAATCCATTCCTGTTGCAGAATATTCGTCGATTTTGCCCAAAAACCTCAAACTTTCACTCGTCACTGCAAAGCACGTGTTTCCGATCATCTAACGACCAATCTAGACGAGAACAGGCCCACTGTAGCCGTTTTGCTCTGTTGCCCCGACGTAATAAGGGTTTTCGAATGGCAATGCGTCCATGAAGGTCCGCTTGTTGATGTCGACGTTTTACCGTACTCGCCGGAACTTGTTCTTCGCGGCCGCTATTGACTTCGGCTGCTATTTGTGGCGCTGTTAATTTTCTATTGCGTTTGCTTAATAATACTGTAGTCAGTGAAATGGAAAAATTCATACGAAGCCTGAAGAAAGACTTCTACAGTACGTTAATGTGGTGGTAATTCAGTTACTCGAAAATGGTAAGACTCAAGAGAAAGTAGGCCTTCGAGTTAGCGAGTGTAACGTAATAGCGCTAGTTATAAGAACATGCTCAGTGCTAGCGTCAGTGCACAAGAAAAGTCAGTCTCCAGTTGTGTGAACGACGTAGAGGATGCTAATAGCTCCACCACTCGAAGAATAAGACCTTAAGAAAAAAAACTTTTATTGTCAGAAAATTATATTTTTGAAATATTTATCGTTATACTTACGACGATAGTATTGTAAATACTGCAACAGCCAATTGTTCAAAAGGCGAAATGCTTCCTCTAGTTTCCGAAGAATAATCAAATAATAATTATACCATTCCACAAAAAACTTTACCATCTAGTGGAACCGACAATGCACATAAAAACGGACAAATGGCGTAGAATTAATTTGCCATCCGAATATCTTTAATGTTTAGGCGCCGGGGAACACAAAACACGTTTGTTGGCCACGCAAAGTATAAATCAACGGAAAATGCCGACATTAAAGCGAAATTGAACTTTATTATGCGCAATAAATAACTCCAGCTAAAAGATAATTATATTTATCGTAGGGGGTGCGTTCATAAGATGTAGTAACGTAATTTTTGCTGAAGATAAACGGCTATAGTCTTCTTCCTTTTAACAGCATTAATTCGCTCTTAGCCGTAGTAATTATCCGCTGCTATATCTTATGCCTTTCGATGAATTTTTTTGGTAAAGATTAAATATAGGATGTTTATGTTCTCTAGAAAAGTTATAAACTTTTGAGGGTTTTTGAGGAATACTTACTGCACGCAGAGAAATACACTATTTTAAAGTAAGCAAAAATATTGTGGGTCTGAGTTCCTTGCTTCTGTTCGTAGAGATGGAAGCTTCGTATCGTATCATGTCGCAGTGGCGTGCTTCACTTCGTTTGATATATTAGTAAGTCTTTAAAGGATTAAAAGGATTAAAAAGTAGATAGTAGTTATAAACGGTGGTTCTTCCTCTCCTTCTTTGTCTCTTTCTTTGTTGGCTGAAAAAATGTGATTGACATAATCACTAATGCTTAATTACCATCATCTTATTCTTCCAACTCCTCTACTCTTGTTTCTGGCCGAGACTGCTTCCATTCGCTGAAGTTCGCAACACAAGCTAGCAATGATGCTTTGAACCATTTCCAAAGACTCATACTAAAGGTACAATAACATTTGCGTGCAAGGAAACCTTGGGAGTATGTGCTATTGGATCAGCGGACGACAACCAATGATCCTTTTCAAGTTAACAATCGATCAAGAAAAGATCCACTATCACCACGTGAAATGTTTGAAGACGACAGAATTTCGCTATCATCTGACAATTCGTGAAGGACCCATTTGCTTAACTTCTACGTCTTTCCTAGCCGACGAAAGTGCTTTCATCGCTGACATTGAACCTTACCGCAATCTTTAAGCACGTTGTACTGGAATTTACCAACTGAATCTGTGTATTCGTTGTTAGTGATCTACAGTCCCCCAGAGCGTTAAGCTGAAATCTCGTCTTGAGTCACAATGCTGTTCGATAAGTTAGAGTATTATCTCCGGATGCGGTAGATACTTTTTCCGCCGCCATTTAAGCTTTGTTGCCGAGTTCATAATCAAAGAGTAAACCACTTATTCGTTGCCATTTTAAATTATGGTGAGGCGGTTGTATATTACCGGAAAATTATGGAATACCTCTGTATTATTACGTAGCAAGATGAAAGACATGTTTACGCGCCAGCATTACGGAAACGCTAAATTATTTCTTAGAGGAATGCGGACTGCGGCTGAATTATTCGGAAACGTTTATATTCGGACGAGATTTTACGCAGCTTAGGTATGTGCAGGCAGAAAGGAATCCTTTTATATTGCAAAACGCCTGGGGGAACTTTAGAAGTGAATCATACATCGACCATACATGCGATAAATCTCTTAATGTGGTTTCTGTCGGTGCTTTTTTGCAAATATAAAAAAAATAATAGGTAACGCGAAGTATTTATGAGGTGGGTATAGCTTGAAAAGGGTTTGAACGTTAAAATAATTAATTGTTTTATTTGGAATGGAATACTTCCAGTATACTGCAAAATTTTACCTATTTTATCACTTTGACATACTTCGTGTTAAATAATTGTAGTGCTGAAGGCTGCACCTTGTATATTAGTTATCGCGTTAGAGGACGTTGTCAATTCGCAATCTATTAAAAAACTTGATCGATCCTGCAACCTTATTAACATTTTATTTAAAAAATTGCACTTGTACCTACTTGTCTCTTTAATGTAATTTATCCAATTGCAATAATTTGGATTATTCACTTGGAATCATATTTAAAAAGTTGAATAATTTGAATTTGAAAAATAATTAATCAAATAACTTGCGTGGTGCGGAGTGTGCTGATAATATTAATCGTGCTATCCTACAACAATCCTTGTTATCGTTATATACTTTCATTGAAGACAATCGTTGTTGTTAACCAGTTCTTAACTTGACGTACAACTGCTGGAAGAACGTATTTTCCGAGGGTTTAATTTAATACTTCTTAGTTTTTCTGTGAATTCTTCTGTGGAGAAAAATAGAGTTATACACACGACGACAAAAATGTATTATCGACGATCAGATGAGAATTAACAATTTCCCCTCGTCGTTAAAGTCTTGCAAAAATAACTATTTTCTTATAATTATTTTTGGTAAAATTTAATTCTGTATGCTGATAAAAATACTTGAGAATGTTGTGTTTTCGTTGCGTTTGCATAGTTGGTTTTGTGGAAAGCAATTTGAAGGGTATGGCGATCGCAGTTTCCGCTCAAAATCCGATGTTCCTCAAGGATCAAACTTGAGACCTCTACTATTTTCAGTCTCTACTGATGGCGTTATCAATTGCTTGTATTGGAAATAAATTGCTACGATTATTATAATCTATTCAACATCCCTTTATTTCATTATGCATCTTTCGCCAAGCAACCAGACCTCGCGAATTTGAAACTATTTTACAACCCGTAAATTTCTAAACCGTGTTAACCTTCGCAATCCCTTATCTAAACGAAGAACGATACAATTTTCTCTGCACCTCAAAAAGGCGTTCCCTTCAAGCGCGTTGCGCCGCTTCAAGAGAATCGGTCGACGCTGGACTTGCTGAGTTTGCTGCAAATTTGTAGCGGATACTTAATTTGGTGTTTTGTCATGTTTTCCGTTTTCTCCGATCGTTAACCCCGATTCGAATTGAATCCATCATTGGTGCCTTAATTTGTTACATATAATAATTATACAGAGTGTCTAGCGAAAATTGAAAAATTCTGAAGAGGTGTACACTGAAATAAACTAACACTTCCGGTCATTTTAGTTTATGACGGGTATTCCCAATAAACGCGGTTCTATGCTTTTATTTGCTGAACCTCAGTACTTGACCTTGCCACGCAGAAGATAGTATCGATATTTAGTCGTTGCAAGGGGGAGACAAAACATAAACCGGCCACTGTACATATGTACCGTGCTTAACGTTGTCAAACTGGACCAACGGAAAGATTTATTAGAACAGAAACATAAAATACGTCAGTTTGGCGTCGTATAATACGCACTCCAATAAAACGGCCAGTATCTGAGAATTACGGCGTCGTGTGTACTCGTAAAGGTTTCAACATATCTGCTTCTCACACTCACATATACATACTTACTTCTTACAAACAATACGTTTAATGTTACGCGTTTTCCTTTTGGGTAAGTATTCGGAGGGGTTTTATGGCGTCCACCGTAAACAATCTCGTGGTGATAGCCGCTAGAATTTTGTATTTCACGGGGATGGTAAATTGAATTATATTTATTTTTGCGAAAATAACTCTGTTGAGATTCTTCCCGGAATCATATTTAGTGAGTTGTGGTTTCTATTACCGTCGGTTTTATTTCATAAGGAAAATTCAATTATATATCACATCAAAAATATCATTAACGAAGCAAGCCCGATATTTGGCGAAGCACTGTCACGCATAGCGGCTGCAAGAAGGAAATCAACAGGATTACACGCGCTCAAACGCTATATTTAACTAAACACAGAATTCCAATTACTCGTTTTGCAAGATTACTGCGAGTCCGTGGGAAGTTCCTCCCGACGCGACACTCGATATTGTATACACGGAGCGTTTGTATTCCCGCCAAGAAAGGGTTCCAACCCGCCGATGTCATTTCGCCATTGCCATTTCGATTATCGCAATTAAGCCGAACAATCGCCACAAGAATACGAAGGACATATGAATAACGATTCAAAACCGCAGGTCTCCGAGACGAAAGGTCTTCGCATCGAAGTGATTCTGTTTGCCAGGTCTCGCGGCGACAGACTGTCATTATTGAAGATTAGAACCCGCTAAGTCGAATAGGAACGGAATAGTTTTCCATTTCCGCTTGTGAAGAGTCTTCCAATCCAACTAGATGCATTTAATTTGAGAATTTATGACGCATTTGCTGAAATGGTAATCGCAAATAGCCATCTCAATATTTTGTAGCGATTATAGGTTTCCCGTCATTGTTAATAAGAAATAGCAGCGCCATTTCACCGAATCAATCGGCTATTTAGTCACGATTAGTAATTAACCGTTATTCAAGAGTTATTCATTCGTATTTCGCTGGATTAAAGAGATGGGAGCATCGCTGGGGAAAATGTATAGACCTATGCCGAGAAATGGAACTTAAATTAACAAAAAAAAATACTTGCTTCTGTATTAGACTGGAAACTTGTCATACTTACATTCTAACGTGTTTCTCGTCCAAATTAGGTAAAGAGGAATACATCTCCTAAGCGAAGGTTTATATGGTCTATATTTTGGTAATCTTATTCTTCCTTTAACAATTGCAGCTTATTTATTATCACTTTATTTCACTAAATTAGTCTAATGTAAATGCGCTCAGATTTTGACCCGAAAATACAATTATTCTTTATTCTTTTCCATTTTCTTCGGCTCTCGCGCCATCGACCTTATCCTCTATCATATATGCTTCATTTAACTTACAGTTCATAATGTCCCACTTCCATTTCCCAGAATACATTCTCGTTCCCCCCAATTACATTTCTTACATCATCCAAGGTGGAAGCAGGAGTGTAGGTAAAATCATCCCATTCCACATTTACGATATCGTCACCGGATGTAGTCTCCAGTATTTCGGTAGGAATGGTTGCATCACAAAAATCATTGTAGTAACTTAGCAATGCTGTTGATTGCTGTAAGTTAAAGATTACAATTACACTGACAAATTTTAATGAAAATGTAGAGCGTATTAAAGTCCGCGCACAGCAATTCCTTTTCTCTGCTGAAATTCACTTTGAAAAGACCTTCAAGTAAACCTTCATGAGCCTTTTGGAATATGTTATTAACGTAGCGTATTTTGATTTATCTAAAGCTTTCGATGGACTTGACCATGGCATCCTATTATCTAAGATGTGGTGTAGTGGTAGATGTCTTTAGGAGTGGTAGGTGTAGCAGGTTACCGCAATAATACCATAGATAAATGTTTGTCTGCTGCTTCGCCCGTTAGGTGTGGCATTTTGCAGAGCTCTATATTGGGTGCTACCTTATTCTAGAATGATTTGCCGCAGATCTTGGCCGTTTCTCAATGTGCTGACGATGTGCCCTGTACCGCGTCCATCAAATATATGCCACCTTCACCACAAGACAGAATAATGAAATTTCAATACCACCACCTACAGACGGAAGTTGCTTGAGACTGGTTTGTGTTGCAGAGCCGTCAAACCGCATAATGCCCTACTGATAAATCTTAGAAAATATCAGTTCCGTAAATGCATTTTAGATGGGTCCAAGGCGGTTTCTGATCTTCTTCTTTCTATTGTTATTGGTATTCGTTGGTACAAAGGCACAGCGCCACCAACAAATATTGCTTATTCGTTCCGCAGTTACTTTGAAAAAACCAAAGAATCTGAATTTAACACCGAGGAAAAATGAACAGTAGTTGAGTGTAGGCTTTCACGACCGTAATCCATAGTAGAAATGTCTTTCGGGTGATGTCGCGTAGTTAATATTTTACTTGACGTCTTTAGAAATCTTCTAAAGAAGCTGACAGCATGGTCAGCGAAACGTCAAGTAAAATATTAACTATGCGACATCACCCGAAAGACATTTCTACTACAAAAATGAACAGTGTTCAATTAACAGTTTCGAGACTGTTTGCCTATTGAACTAAGCGATCAGATGTTGAAAAGTAGGTATTATTGAAAGAACAAACAATAATTTTAACACTTATTAATGACAAGTAATTCAATTCAACACATTTCCAGAACAAATTCAGCACGAAATTCAACGAAACATAAAGGTGATTACGTACGTGCGTAAGTAATTTAGAAGATTAATTACACATCAGCCTTTATATGCCAAGAAAAAGGGAAATCTTAATCCGTAAAATATGCTTCAAAGTTCTAACCGCAAAGTATAATTAAATAAGTACGTATTATCTTTGAAATGAACCTGGAAAGCTGTTATTAAATAATCTAAATGATCTCGTTTCAGCTCATATCTGGATATAATTACTTTTGGCGTACGGCGAGCACGTGTTATAATTTCACGCAGGGCTTAATGGCCGCAAAATTAATACAGCTAATTTAGATTATTTTGAAAGACCTCTTGCCCTTACGATAAAATAAATAGAAGTAGATTGTTGCTTTAGGCGCAACGAACCCAGTCCAGGGGATCCTTTTCACAGCTCCAAACAGGCTTCAATCATAACAACCTTCGTTACAAGTTGTAGTTGGGACGATTAAACGTCAACTTCAGATTAGACAAATCTGAGGTGTTCTTTGACGGGAAAGATACGACCTAACTATTAAGTCGTAACGTTCACAGAACTTTAGCGAAATGGCAGAGTTTCCAAAGCTAGTTTATTGTTAGGCTATATATGCAGTATAATCATGACAGCTATGTACGAAGTTTGTACAGTCGTTGTTACTGTCGTTAACACAGTAGGCGTTGAAATTTCCATAACAATAGAAAAGCGTATTTGTTAAGCAAAGAACCAATATTGGTTGTTGTAGCTCCAGCTGCTATTAAATTGCGTTAGCAGGTTAAAATAGAGGCTATCCAAAGAAAAAAAATACAGACAAACAAGCTTCATAGTGCTGCTAAATATCTGCAGAAAAAAAGGTTTAACGCCGCAATAAATTCACGAAGGCGTGATTAGTGTGCTTGGGGATGATGCTCTTTCATATGAGAACACGCAAAAGATGCTAGTCGACCGTAAATTGCGTGCATCGAGCAAAATATTGCAACAACACCATTGGTTAACTGGTACAAGTTGAAGAGAGGTAACAAACATTTCTTAAGGTACAATACACCAATTTTTATGTATCACCGAGTATGCATTTAGAGTGTGGCGTTCCGCAGGGCTCTGTTCTGGCCCCGACCCTATTTATGCTTTACGTCAATGATTTGAACACTATAATGACTCCCTATATACTATCTCAGTACGCTGACGAACAAGCGTGATAGTATCTGGATTCAATATGGAGGAGGTGTCACACGCATTGTCTGACGTTGTGGGGAGAATGGAGCGTTGACCAGGAAAATTTTTGTTAATTCAAAATTAACTTAAATATTATTTTAATGCCACTGCAAGATTCAATTTTTACTTCTATTTAAGTTTTTTTTTTTTATATCTATTTCTAAAATTGTAAAGACGTGTAAACCCCACAAGATCTTGTCGGGTAAACAATCCCGAGTGAACTCGCTTTAGTATATAGTTTATAATTTTTTTTTTCCTTTTTTTATTTTCGTATTTGCGGGATCATTTGTTTGGATACTAAAACCTTTTTCTTTATATACTTAATTTAAACTTAAATTAAACTAGCTTTAATCTACCTCTTTTTTTTATTTATATCTTATTGTTTAAATTTCTTTTGTTTTCCCCTTAAATAACTTGTCTTAAGGACAATATATATGTATATATATAGGTTTTTTTTCTGGCGACGGGCGTCGGTTCCCACGACCAAGGTCTACGGTGGACATTTGTATATAGAGAGGGTGGCGCCTTCCTGCTTAGGTGCCTCCTGCCGCGGGAGCCAGAATCTGTATTTTTTTTTATGCGCGACCTACGACCGTCGCCGACTGGGTTAGCGCCCACAAATGTTGTGAAGATTTTCGACTACTCCTTTCTCTTTCCGCCCCCCTGTCTTAAGGCAGGAACGCGTAGCAGAAGACCCACTTCTCTTCCATTTTCTGAGGTAATAATCTTCCAGATGTAGTACTTTTTTAAAAAGTCCAACCATGTCAATCATATCTCTATACAGTATAGCGAAGTATCGAAGATCGTTCAGGAGACGCTTAAAATTGCAAAAGGTCAAATCTAGCAGTTTTCCTCCAGCGTTAGTATTGTTGTAGGTTGAGGGTAGGCACAAAGTTAACGAAGGATATATACTTCTTGTCAGCAAGGTTACCATTTGCTAAGTTGGAAGCGGACAATTAAAATCGCTCAGTATGACAGCTTGTTTATCCACGAGTTACAGGGCAAAAAAATCGAGGAATACTTCACAGTAAAGTTCACTACTTTCCGTGCGCTTCACAAAATTAACAGAAACTATACAGACTCGTATTTTGTCAACCCTCGGGTAAAGCAGTAGGCAACACGAACCCATTCTCATGAGACGAATAAACACGAGTCTGTCTAGTCTCTGTTAATTTCGTGTAGCGCACGGAAAGTGGCGAACTTTACTTCACAAGTTTTTGTAAGCGGCATCAGGTGAAATGTAAATATTTATAAGGTGAAACGTATAAGAGGGCAGCTTACAAACGGGAAGCTGTGAAGTCTATAAGTGGGACTAGCGATGAAATGTTAGGTAATGTGGTAGGTACGATAATGATGGATGAGAGAAAGCAGACGGCACTCCTTCACCTGTTGTGCGACCACTCGTATTAAAGTTTCTATCAGTTCTCAAAGCAGTAAGTCTAGAGTAACACTTAACATAGTAAAATTACTTATATACCAACATATAAGATGCCACACAAGAGGCACTTTATGAAATGTGGTTGGAAAAGTTGAAACAGGAACAAGTAATAACTTCTTCCGTACACTCTCATAGAGCCAAAAAGTGGAGGAACTTCTGCATTGAATCACTTTATTCTCTAATTTTTTCCTTCCAGCAAAAGTAATAACGACCCACCCACAAGACCCACAAGACAACATTGTTGGAGTTTAGTTTACAATATTTCTGGTATTATTAATTTGAACCTTGCATATATTCGGGGCTAAACAATCATCATCATCTTAAAAACAAAGCTAGATAAATAGAGGAAAGTTGGAAGAAAGCTAGCGTGAATTAAAGGGAAGTATCTAAAAATGCAATATATGGGATAATCAATTTAATCTACAATTTACCGCATTACTTACGCTTATCCGTTCTTATTTCGTTGAAAAAAGGGACGGCGGTTTTAATTTGAGTCTGGATTATTGGCGTGCCGTAAAAAATTCTACGATTTTGTGGAATCCGTTTACTGGAATTTTTTTCTTACTGGCGTTCGTAAAATTCGATTTACCATCGGCGAACGTAGGATGTTTTTATGGCGGCATTTCAAACGCCACAGCGACATGGCATCGCATTGAGAAGATTATCGAAGCTTACCGAAATGGTAGGTTAAAAAATCACGCATGCCTAAAAAGTTTTGATGGCTAATAAAAAACGAGCTTATACAGATATACGGTCCATGAATTGAATAAGAGAGGCTATTAAAGGAGAATGTAATGTATTAGATGGATAAAATAGGCCTTACCGTGTGCTAATGGACCAACATTCTTTCGAAAACCGAACGAGTAGTCTTTCGATTTTGCTCATTTATTTGGCGACGAAGTCTTTGGAATGGAGAATACCATAACAAATAGGTTTTCATTGAAAACCATATACTTAAAATAAACCGCTTTTGAGTATCTACCTTTAGAGAAAAAAATGTATTCGTTGTAATTTCCCAAAAAGGCCAATCTTTCGTTTTTTGCATTTTTCACCGATAGTTCAGGTTCACTGATTAGTATTAAACATCTTTATTTCATCATACAGGGTGTTTAGGAAGCGCAGCGCTTTCAAACACATAAAAAGAGTGTCTATATGCAACAAAATAGAATTTCTTCCCTGGCGTTTTTAAGATGGTTTGATCAATCTACATTATCAAACTATTTGATGGTTGTCATGAGGAATTCAAACGCGGAAAATTTCCTCCTCTTTAAGGGAATTTTTTGCTAAAAGGGGGAAAGGAAGAAATTATACAGCTCTTTTCTTGTAATCAATATTAAGTTTCAAAAATTATGAAATTTTCTTGAAAAGCCCAGAAATTATTTTTGATTGTGTTTGATACTTATGGTATCACCTGTGTGCGAAAAATTTCCGCAAATGAGATGATGTTGATAGGATCTTTACAGTAACCGGCGTTGTTCCAAGGTGTGCTACTGTAGAATTAAAGAAGACATAATACAATAGCACCTCTCTTAACAATTCAGTACAATTTTTCATCCAAATAAATTTTATGAAAACGCCCAGATTTATAGATTTTACCCATCAAATCCTGCCCTACTTTTTTTTTTGAGAAATAAAATTATATAAAATAACCAACATTTGCAGATGCAGAGTTTTAAAATGTAAGAATACATTGGATTTTAAGAAAACTGGGTCTTTTTCGGGATTTTTCCCGAGCCACTCTAGCGATATAAATGTCGCTTCAACCTGGTAACACTGCTACAGTTACAAGTTGTGCTAAGTTGTGAAATTATCTACATAAATCACTGCTATTTTTATCCAGAAATCTCTTTCCCTGTCGAATCCCACATTAAGTATAGGGTGTAGGTCCGCTAAAAGGGACCTAACTTGTAAAAATGGGTTTTCGAGTAAACTTCTGATAAAGATAAGATAACGATATCTGTTGTGGTTGAATAAAACAAAACTGAAAATTTAATTGACCTTTAACTTATGCGAGGGGCTAGATACTAAATTCACCAATCTAGTTAAAGATTAAGTGTTAAATTTCAAAAAATTAAGAATGGGTAGTCGAAGGTAATTTTTGGCTTTAACTGCCAGGTATAGTTGTAGCCAACGTAATATAAGCTTATCATAGGTTAACACCATTACCATCATAGATTAATTTGTTACGTACTTTCTACACAATGAAATACGTGCAAATTCTCTATCAACAAGTCAGTTGTTTTTGTATTTGCGTTAAAAATTGGATAAAGAATTGCCGTAGTGCTCTCCTATTCGGTAACGTACCAATCAATTTATTTTACTAAACGTGCCGTATAATTTTGTGACTTCGAGAATAATTTATTCAAGAATTACCCAATGGCGAGCTACACCCTAATCTATAACCTGTCAGGAATCCTATCCTATCCTATATGTTTCATCGATATCTGTCACGTTTAAATTTGTTTCAGACGGTCTCTGTGACGGTGTCCGTTTTGACGCTGACGTTCATCTCGGTCGATAGATGGTACGCAATATGTTACCCGTTGAAGTTCAAATCCACCACGGGACGCGCAAAAACAGCCATATTCACCATATGGTTGCTGGCGTTGCTCTTCGGTAAGTGAGATTTATGAATTTAGACCTTGTATAAGTAAAATTACGTCGTTTGAGACAACGTGTGGACAAGCGACACTTTTTTCCAACTCCAAAGAAACCATTTCCCAGCCGTATTTTAATAATAAACGGCGACGTGATGGGAGTTTAATCTTCGCTTCTGCGTAATCAATATCTAGTCGGTAAGTTTCGAATTTGCAAACCACTAATCACCGGCAGGGCTGCTTTCACATTAGAATCGCTGCGATTAAGACTGAATGCCGATCGAATTAAAATCATTTATATCAATTAAATGGAATTATATCGAACGGCAGCCTTAATACGTAAGGATCAAAATAGCACCCGCTATTATAAATTAAGAATACGATTTGCCAAAATTAAGATGGCATTAGATTTGTATGTAATGGTCGCGCCGATCGCCATTAAACATTAATTTTCGCCATTAAAATTTTGGGCTATTTCGTTTGTTTTCTTTGGAGTCTTGAAAGAATGCAAATTCTTTTCGTATAAATTTAATAAAAGCAATATTGCTTTGAGTGCCAATCGTTGACCTCTTTCTGTAATTGTAATGTGATATGTTAAATTTAATGAAAATATACCGGGTGTTGGCGGATTTAGTTTTATGCGATTTCTTTTCTCTCCTATTCATTTTACGACGAGAACTGTAGGGCGTAACACCGTTTAGAATCGAATGTTACACAAAAAACTGCTTCTTCATTTTTTATTTAAGCTTTCGATTTTTTCACAATTTTACTTTTTATTTGCCGCAATCCTTTATTCAATGTTGGTGATCATATTGTGAAATCTGATGAATAACACTTTTTTATAGAAGAAGGCCGATCAGTTATTTTTTTAGCGTCTGTCGTTTTTCCTCTGGTCTTGTATTCTTTAACTATTCGATACACTCTTGCTCCTGAAATTTCTGCCCTCTCACATAAGAAGCTTCTTGATGTCAGGTGTATCGGCTAAAGCATCGATTACAATTTGCTTTTCATTACTGCGTGAATAACCCGAATTTTTCACCCTTTTTCCGGAGGAGAACAAACATGGGCACCGCTAGTAGTGCTTGTACTTGATTATGTATCCATAAGGAACCAACTATGAAGCTATTTTAATTATACTTACGTCTCCGTACTGCTTGCAATTATTTATTATTAACTATAACTGTGGAGCCCTAAAAAGAACTGGTGTACGCTTCGGAAAAGACAATATAACATAGAATGATAACAAATACAGCAAAAAACGCGCGAAGATCATATAATTTAGCACGGTTCGTGCACCACCATTTGGGGCTGAGAATTCATTATCAAAGCGATACGTTAAGAAATTCGCCCCTCTATTTATGAAACACTGTGTAGATTATTCCATGCAAGTGCGTTACTCTTCCCGTCATCTGCCAGATGATTTATCGAACGCGGTTAGGTGAAAAAGTTTGAATTTTCGGACGCTCGAATCCGAGTGGACCGGTTTAGACCCGAAAATCCCTAATGTGTCAACGTAGCGCGAGTCATTTCCAGTACAAGCAGCACAAGTTAAAATTTGTTGAAAAATTGTCTTTATTCGATGAAAATCCCATATTAACTATGGCGCAATACCGACATACGTTACTCCATTTCTATTATGCGGTAGACCATTAAATGCAAGGTACAAAGAGTTATCTGTTGTGAGCTCACTTTGCGAGCAAACCGAATTTTCTTTTAAGGAATACGTTAATAATTTTTTATTTTCTTCGGAAGCAGTTACTGCTTTAGTCGGTTCAAAGTATTCTTGCACAAGATTTATTGTACAATCCCTATCCTTAACTGGATAAAGTATAAATAAATTGAAAGCCGGAAATATTTGGATAAGTAAGTAAATAAAAGAAGACAGGCGACAAACATCTACGCGTAAATATTTCTAGAGATATAAAGTCATACTTTAGTTTCCTTTAAATTTAACATATAGCCAATTTCTTACGTTAAACAATAGAAAATCTAGCCGATGACGATAGCTGTACCGGATGTGGCATGTAATTTATGAATTAGCCGATTTTTCTGAAATATTAAAAATTAAATTTTGAAAATTTACAGATGAAGCTTTCCGAAGATAAATAATTTAATTAATATCAAGTTTATTGCTTTGAATAGAACATCCGGTATATTTTCTTAAATTTCTAACAACCCACGTACTTCTGAACATACGTTTATATTTTGCTTAGAATTATATCAGGTGATTCTGTAGTGAATTTGGCAAACGAAAATCGTAAATAAAATTAGTTTTTACTGAACGTGGGGGGGGGGGGGGGTGTTAAGGACTTAACATTTTATTTTTTGTTTTATTTTATTTTACAAATGTAACCATTTTTATTTATTTGAAGCAGCAGCTCGGAGCAAGATACTAGAGGCGGTGTATGACATAAGTACACGAAATAACGCGAGCGTCTGGGTAGCCGTGAGTTGTATAGCATCTTTTTGCGGTAGTGATCGGCTATTTGCTGCTGTCGCCCAACCAGACGCTCATGCTTCGGTCGGGTTTTGTGGTGGCCCTAGCGTTAGACATTGAATGTCCCGATACATTTGAATGCAGTATGTGCCATCTTTTTCATTTAAGGAATTCTGGTTAATTTCTTCACAACTGTTTTCCCATTATTCTCCCAAGTTCTGAAACCCGACGTTGTACAGCCACTGCTCCTACCCAATCTGGATTATTTGTGTACAAATTTCTAACACAATATTTATTCTTCCTTAATCTTCCTTAATCGAAAGCTACTTTTACAGTGGCATCAAATTAGAACGTGAACAATAGCCATGTATAGCCGTAATTTGGGTAGATTTTCCAAGTTTTAGCAACGTGTGGCAATTCCCGACAAATAATTTGCTAAGAAATTCAATGAAGCAGGCAATGTAGTAGAAATTGTTTACGTGTTTTCTGATTGATATTTAAAAACATGCTTTAAAACAAATCCCAATAAAGAATTATTTACTGAAATTATAGCGTCTCACTACGAAGTTCGAAAAAAAATTAAACGCAAGGTGGTGAATACACAGGAAGAAAGTGTTAAAATAGCTTCTATAGTTGTAGCAAATGCCTCTACGAATAGTTATAGAATTGGACAATTTGTAGCAATTAGTGATACAATATTCTGGCAAACAAGAGTACAAATCTTGCAACTTGTACTTCTGAAAATGAATTGCGTTTTCTGAAGAAAATAATATGCAACACGTACACATTTTTAAATTTACATTTCCCGGATTCGCAGGTAGATTTTATTACTCCCATTTTAGTTTATGATGGGTATTCCCAATAAACGCTGATCTGTGTTTTTATTTGTTGAACCTAAGTACTTGGCCACGCGGAAGATAATATTGATACTTAGTCGTTGAAGGAGGAGACAAAACATAAGCCGGCCACTGTACATAAAAATAATCTTTCAACTTAATGGGAAAAAATTTGAATTATTCACTTCTAATTTTGCAATCAATACATTACAAAATTTCATTCAAATCGGTTTTTCCCGAGAATGGTGGGAAATATTTGCTAAGTTCTCGTTTACACTGAAACTGGATCTATAATTTGTAATTAGAGCTTTTCTGTAAAACAATATTCCGGTAATTCTCTCATGTCGATAGATAATGCTACCTAAGGATAATACAATTTTATTTTCAGATATCCCGGAATTAGTCGTGTACAGAACGAGGAAATTTAATCTGGAAGTGGACACGATTTATTTCACGCGGTGCTCTACAAGTTGGTCGAAGCGAGCGGACACGTCTTGGGCCTTATTGAAGATGATCTTGCTTTATGGGGTGCCTCTAATATTTATGAGCGCCGCTTACTGCCAGATCGTTCGGGTCCTCTGGAAATCCGGATGTGGCACACATCAACCAATAGGTAAATGTCAGACGTGTCCTCCTCTCTCCTCCTCCTCCCCAAACAACATTTTTAACATTCGTAATATTGCGCGAATCGCGAATTTTCTTTTTTATTTTAGCGAAACTCATTCAGGACGCAATCTTAGCAAAGTTAAACTCCTAAAAATGTTCTTAAATCGTACCGTTGATTCCGCAACGCAATATAGCTTCAAATATAGGTTTTTTAATAAAATTTCAAACTTGAAAAGTACAGCTTGTTAACAAGCTCGAAGCTTTAATAATTAGATTTCTTCGAGCGTCAATAACTGCCAATATTCAAAGAAAGTCGTTGTACTCAAACGTACTACCAACAACAGTTGGCGTTCCCCGAGGAGCCATCTTATCAATTATAATATTCTCGCCTTTTATTAATGATATCATCGCATTTCTGCATAACTACCATCCGACGGTTTACGCTCACGATACAACAGTTCTAGTAACCGCGGGGGGGCGCAGAGATTGAAGAATAAACAAATATTATGTTGGGGGATATGGAGAAATGATTTTGAAATGAAATTTAGATTTATAATAAAATTATAAATAATTTTAAAGACTTCCCCACAGGTAAATTTAAGCTATTGCAGAAACAATATTTAAAAAGCAGACCTTATTATAGCCTACAAATTTTTTACAGACCTAGAATTTTAGCATTCAGTGCTGATATGTTATATTCCATGGACTTCCAGAATTTCTAATTTCCAATTCAATTCGTAACGAAAAGCTGAAGGCGAATGATCGTCTAATTATATCTATCGGAATAAAATAATAACCTTTCACTGCGCTTGTTCCATCTTCTCGCATCGCCGTAAGCGACTCACGTTACATTCTAATATGGCACCAAGCTGTGTTTCTCCGTGTAACAAAACAAGAAAAATAAAAAAAAACGTTACTTCCTAGAAGCAAATTTGACACAAATGATAATATTAAAGTATAACTGCCGCTTTCATCCATCCAGGCCATATGAAAGATAATTCATTACCAGAGTTATCCCTAATCAAACTCTTGAACTACTCAAACGTTCCAAGTTGACTCAAGACGTTCTTACCGAAAGCCCCCTTCAACATGCGATGGGATTCATCTCCAGTTTCCTTAAGCCTGAAACAGAATTTGATGCAAATCCGTTGCTCATTTGCGTCAGCCATTTGGACATTCGCGTCCATTAAACTAGCGCAGCCACTTCATAAGCCCACCAGCAAAACAGTTGCATAATTTGTTGCTAATTCTTTACCGAAGAATTGATTTTCTTGTTTCAGCAACATTTGATCCACTGCAAATAACAAGACAAACTAAACGGCATATTTTGTTGCCGTTTAGTTCGTGTTGATGGTTGGAGTGAGTCAAAATTTGCAGCGGGTGATAGCTCTGAGCTAGCCTAGCCATCGTTTCTCGGAAACGGAGCAACAAAGTCAATTCTTGGGTTACAAAATAGCAACTAATTTGCTAGGTTTACAAAGTGACTACGCTAGCTTAATGGCCATAAGAACACGGTGCAACACGAACAGTAATAACCTATAAAGAAGTGCACCTACGATGGCGAAACTTGGCAGAACACCAGCTAAAAGGTGCACCAAGCGGCACGTAGCGGTGGAACCTGGTGGTGTTATATTTTAGGTAACACCTCGTATTTACGGTCATATTGTATCTCTACAAAGACACAGTCCAAACTTTTTTTTCCGCAATGAATGAGAATTAACTGCGGTTATAGTCTTGATAGGAGCTGCTATAGGTCCGTATTTCCATTTTTTCTTTCTTATGCCCCTTATTCGTATGTCGTTCGAATAATTCGCGCATCGCAGCCAATACCGATCATTTATTCCCATATACTGCTTTTCAGGAACGTCCGCTGGGACCAACCGTTCAGTCACCGCTTTTCCCAATACGAACGTTAACCTGGAAGGGCAGCTGCGATCCAGAAAGAAAGCCGCTAAGATGCTTGTCGCCGTAGTCGTCATGTTCGCTTTTTGCTACTTTCCTGTACATTTGCTGTCGACACTTAGGTGAGTATTACGCAGGTACTGCTTAAAATAGAATGTGCAATAGATGCCACCCAAAATGTCATACCTTAGCTGTCCGTTCAGGGTTTCTAAGGCAGCAATATTTGCTGTACCAACTAGATATCTGTGTTAGAATAAATATCTAGTTTTTCTGCAATATCGGTCATTATTTGAGAACTAAGTGCAACTATACTTTATTCTACCACCGAATCACAAACGCGCGTTTCCACGTTTACGGTTCGTCATTGTATCTCGAAGGTGGTAGCTATTTGTAAAATTTTATTATTTACTACATTAACAAAGAACTGTTGAAAAAATAATTTGAATGACTTCGGAAGTCAAGCATATGTTCGATGCAACGGAATGTGAAGCGACTACCAAAGAACGCGACATTTTGGTTACCGCCGATTGTACACGTGTAGTTTGTAAATGGGTAGATGTTTTCCAGGATGTCGCGCCGCACCCTGGAGAATTTCATTTTTCCGGGATTTCCTTTGCCTCGCTCCAGGGTGTACTTAAGAGGCGAAGAACGGAACAACAATGAACGTCCAACGCGACGACAGTTTGAAAATGTTACCGGGACACTCCGAGAAATACATATCAGATATTAGGATTTGCGAGATTAAATTTATGGAGTGTAGAGGTAGACGTTGAAATTCTGGGAAGCTCCAACTGGGGAATTGAACCTCAGTTTTAAGAAGTGACTGGTGTTAAATAATATCGTTAAATAAAAAGAAAAGATTTCGAAGCAAATGTTTGCACAAGTTTTATAGCAACTGAGAAATTATGCTGCTTTCCATTTGTGTTATTAACTGTTCCGTAACGTTCTTCATAATACTGTCAGAATTTGCACTCCTTAGTGATACCTTTGATCTTTTTAAGACAGATTTTGAGGCCCCGACGCCATTTTATCTGGAGAAAATAGCTTTCGCAAGAAATAAAATTACTCCTTTTTTAAGCGGACTTACAATGTGATAGTTTTACGCAAGCATATATATATCTCACCCAAAGGTCTTAATGACCGCCTGCGACTGAAGTGAGGTTCGAGCCAGAATTATCTAGGTTGTAATCACACTATCACTCGCGTTTGACCACCAAGCTATTGGGAGACACAGAAATTACCTGCGCAGAAGTAGGTGCGCAGTAACCATTGTTGCGCAGAAGCTGTCCTTTAGTCGGTCCTGTTCCTTACTGCGGCTGTTGTTGGGGTGGTAATGCTCTCGCGAACCACCGGGAGCGAGACATCTTTTAATTCCACGCTCGAGGTGCTGATGGCATTTGATGTTGTAGCCATGTATGCTGTTTCTTTCAACAGCCTTCTGGTTTGATGGTTTTCTTTTTCCAGAATCGGTGCATTATCCCAATTAATTCGAAGACCACAGAATTAAGCGTGTTGGGCCAAGTTAGATTTATCAGTTTCCCCTAGACGAACCATTTTCTTGTGCTCTTTGATTCTCACTGGTAGGCATCTATCAGTCTCTCCTATATATGGACGTCCACATTCACAAGGAATTTGGTATGTACAATTCTTCGTTTGCTGAATCACATTGGTCGGCTTGGTCACAAGAAAATGGACACACACATAACGGGTGTAATTTTCTTGAAGAATGTCTTCATTGACAATCTTTGCATTGTAATTGTTGCACTTTCTTGGGCCTGTTGGGTATATTCTGCATTTTGTAAGCTTCCCAGTCGAAGCACCAGTCCATCGGAATCCTCTTCACAGTTTTCAGTTCCTGGGTGGAACAAATTTAAGCAATTGTTGGATTGTTGGAATTGAAAAGCTGTTGTATTTCTACAATTTCCATTCTGTGCTCTGACTGTTCGAAATATTTTTTTTTTAGAGCATCTTGGTTCAATCTTCTAGTAAATAGATACTCCTTATCGGTTTTCTCCTTTAGAGTGTCTCATAAATGAAGGAGACCAACACAGAATAGAAAATTGTGGATTGTTTAACATAGTGTTTACTTTAAAGTTTTGCACCAATCGAAATAGAGTTGATGGATGTGGCAAACAAAATTTCTGGAGTAATTTCTCAGGACTCGTGACATATATTGCAAGACATTCTCTTTTGAATTCTGCGGAATATCGCCTGCCTTTTGGAAGCTTCTATACTTGCTTCATTTGTACAGTTATGAAATTTCCCGATTCTTAGGACTGACAACATTTATGTGTTAATTTTAGATATTCTTCCACCGTGATGTTTCGAAGAATCTGTTCTCTTCGTAACTTTGCCTTCCTTTCTAGATTTTTATTTTAACTAAGTTGATTACATTCACTTTCCCAATTTTCGAGTGCGTTATCAATTTTCTGGTGTTTGTGTGCCACTATTCAATGAAAGTAGCAATCACTTGCATCTTGGTAAGGCATTGTCTAGTGCAAGTGATACTGCATTGAATGGTACTTACAGCGAACCATGCACTTATTACGCTTGACACTGATGAGTATAATTGCAACTTTCCACGTTGAAAAATGTTGGCAAAAAGAACTTCATTATAGACAAGGCCTGTAGGTGATGTAGATAAGACTTTGGATTATAAATACACGTGCACAATCTAGAAAACTCGCTAGATTTTTTAAATAAGGAAAATATGTAATATTGAATTAGAATAGAAGATGTTTGTTCGCTTTTCTCCAGCGTAGAAACCATAGAACATTTTAACAAGTTCTTAAAACCAATGAAAGTGCCGAATAGAAAAAATTAATTTCACTTTGGATAGATTAAATAAAATCGTTTTCAAATTGATGTATTATGAACAACTAGAAGATCCTAGAGAGTTGTTCTCGTTCTCTTTCCGTTGGAGAATAGGGATCCTAAGGTGTGGGGGATTTCTCGACCCAACTTTCAATATATGTATATTCTACGATAACACGTTACCGTTGCGGTAGGGTCTATCGCGGAAAGTTCCAGGGAGTTACTACGATTCCTTCAATGTATATATTCTAAATCGTAAGAAGCGAATAAAGCTTTTAACGGGGAAACGCTTTCAAACATTCGAATTCTACGTATCCCCTTCATATTCCGTGTCGAAACGTAAGTCGGCCATTGTTCTTACGCGCGACGAAATAATTAAGTTAAGATTTCTCGCTTCAAGAAGCACAATCCTCTCGGAATGGTGACTTGCGGTGTACGAGGGGCAAAAACGAAGCGAAGTAGCTCGTACCAACAACGCATCGGCCGTGTTATAAGGTTAAGACAATAAGAAGATATTCGAATTTAACTTGGTTGTATACATATTACTAAAATTCCTTGGTTTTGTTCAACCTCTGTTCCTCGTTTCGTGGTAAGCAAAATTTATTTAATTTTTAAAATTCTAAACGCGAACATTTGCAACTTGGAGTCCTTCGCTGTAGTTAAAGGCGAAAACCAGAAACTATTTTATAACAAGTACACTGAAATTAATGAGAAGACCCATGCTACAGAATATAAATGATAAAGGAGCAATCAATAATGGAAGAGACGAAAATTATGGAAAGATGAGGAGAACGTTTTAAGGACTTATTGAAAAAAAAACGAAAACCAACTAAATTTACGTGTAAAAATGAAACTGTTTTTTTAACAAAATGATTTTAAGGTTTTCAAAATAATCAAAGATCTCTGAAGGAAAGCGTTCCATCTGTAGCAGCATTTATGGCAGCTATCAGGTCTTATCCTGTCCACTGTGATCGCTTTTGTTTAGGAAATACGCTGGAAATTTAAGACAAACTGAAAAAACAGTTGGTTCCTAATGAGGCTATTAGTGTGGCCTTATTCAAACGTTAAATTCGTTCAACTCGTTAAATTAAGATAAGAAATCCTAACTTCAAGATATTACCATTAATTAATAAACACCTGTCCACAGATAGCAAAAGATGAAGATCTGAGTAACAAAATAAATATTATATGCGGAAATTCGCGCGATTGAGCACAACGAAACAGAAAAACAAGGAATGATTTAGTCACGCATCAAGATGTCTGAGGTACTCCTACTCATCTTCTAAATATACGACCTATTAAGTTTTTAATTAGTTCTAAGCTTTCAAACTTAATAAATATAAAATAAAAGAAATAATTTTAAACTTTTAAATTCCCCAAACAGTTTCAGCTAGACGTCCCACTCTTATCATCTTGTATATCAGCGAAATGAAAGTTGAAGACCTAGTTAATGCGGATAAGCAAAGTTCTAGCAATTATTTCAAGTACTCGCCACAGTGCTACTTTTCTTGCAGTAATAACCGACTTGTACGGTAAGTCGGCGATGATGGAACAAGTTAATAATATTCAACGTGAAAGACCATTGAAACGTCCGTTCCTATTGGGAAATATCTTTCTCCGGAAGGAAATAAATTATTGCGCGTGTGATTTATTTTATACGAGGTCAAAGATTCTGGTGTAGTTATTTATGAATTTTTCCCTAAGCGTTAGTTTATGATTGCGTTTTTCCAGAAGCGTATATCTTTTTGATAATCATAAATCTTCACTTTTACGAATAAATTATCATCGTTGTCCTCGTTTATCAAATTTAAATTTAAAAATAAGGTTAGCTGGTATTGCTTTAGTTGAATTCTTTGGCAGAAACCCCGATTCCTATTAGAAAATTACTTCTTTCAGCCAAATATCATTTTGGGCGTAGAAGTAAGGAAATTATTAATAGTTTCCTTTCGAACAAAAGTCTAAAATACTGCTTTCTACCGTACCTCCAAATTGTATAAGTTCGTATGACATGCAAACTCAAATTCCTCAAAAACCATTGAAGATACCGCAAAATGTCCGTAATTCCTCCAATCAGCAGGTGAAATTTCACAGGGAACCATCATCAAAATAAATATTTTAAAACATTTTTGAAATCGTCAAATCGTCCGAATTTCCAAAGGGGTGTACTCCTATCATTTTCTTAATTTTCCTACATATCTCCAGCTAACAGCTTCGTTTATAGATTTTAATACACTGGATCCATTAAAAGTTGCCCCGATTTTCTATCTCTTACGTTAAGCGAGCTATAAGATGTAGAATGTTGGGAAACTTTGTTCCCTATCTTTAGCCTTTTTCGGGGTGTAATTCGAAAAGTAATAGAAATAGGTAAATGAAGCTGGCCGGAATAGGTTCTCCGAGTCCGATTTTACTTAGAAACATGTAACTGAAGCGCGAATTTTATTTGTGATTTTAATATTTAAATATTTCAATTCAGAAAAGTTAGAATTGTAGATAATTAGAGTAAATAGTACTGAAGTAGCTGAGTTCGCTAGAAGTACAAAAACATAGGATTTATGAGCCGGAATAATTCGAAAATTCACGTTAGTTTTCTTTTACATCCCTATATTGCACCTATTAATTTTTAAAATTCTGAAGGAGTGTCTAGGGGCACGATCCTAACTTCTATAAATTAAGTCTAGTCTAAATGTTATCGTTTTTGATATTTTACTATCCGCATTAATCTAACTAATTCGTTCGTTTACAATATAGTTTTCTGGCAAATTCAGCAGGATCCTTTGCTAAGGACAAGAAAGATTGTTTAAGTAGTATTATATTTTAGCCCTACGCCAGTAGCTTTATGTGATATTTTAATATAGGGCTTCCCCTTCTTTTGTGTAAGTTTTCTTTTACATTCAACTTATTTTTACTTCAAATTTGTGAGATTTATGTTGGACATTTCTATCGGTGATGATTTTGCATATTTAACTTAATCTATCCTAAAACTACATTTACTAAATTCTTTTATGCTACTTATACTATTTATCAACGTCCACTATCCTTGCCTTTGGTTGTTTTGGAATAATTTTGATATCTTAATCTAAATGACCTTATACAGGTGCCTCTGTATAAATTTACCTTTAAAAAATTGTGATGGGGATCTTTTTAAATAATTTCTTTCGATTTTAATTTCTGTATCTCCACGGAATGGCGTTGCGGGTGACAGATTGCAATCAGGACTACGACAGCTCCTTTCTGCGTAGTCTCTGCTAATTTCGTGAAGCGCCCGGAAAATTGCGAACTTTACTCATGAGGATAGCGTTTCGTAGTCGCAGATTTAGTTTCGAACGCTGTAAACATCTATTTTATTGTTAATTGCAAAGCTCGAGGCGCTTTTACAACACTCTTACATAGTTTCTTTTGTTTCAGAATTATTGTCAATCTAACGAATACCGACACGAACCGTGCGCTGTCGTTGATATCGCACTGGCTTTGTTATGCAAACAGCGCAGTGAATCCGATTATTTACAACTTCATGAGCGGTAAGTCTACCATCTTCAATGCCTAGTTTCAGGTTCACGACTGAAATTTACGGCAATCGGCGCATAGAGTTGGCCGGCAATATTTTCCAACAGACTTGAAACTCTTGGAATAAGTAAAATGCCTGGGAAAATTGAATTTTTCAATGGAACAAGTATCTTCCTTATTCCAGAACTTATGGGGATACTGCGTCAATAGCAGAGAATAGATGGTAAAGTATTATTACGTATATTATTTTCTTAGAAGGAGCGCCTAATGGGATTATTTGCTTGAATAATGACAACATGAAAACTCGAGTAATTTTTAATTCGATTCGAGTTGGAGTCGTTTGAATTTAAAGGAATATTTTAAAATTACCAAAATAGATAGCGGCGAATCCGCAAATCTTTGCCCCGAAGTGCCCTATTTACGCCATTGATCCAATTAAAAGTACAAAATGTTGAAAACTATTTCTACATTATGTATACGAGGTTGAAATTGAAATGCGATCTTTTCTTTCAGCATCAGCATTAATTCATGGACAAAGTTTCTTTCGTAGCAAATAATCCTACGTTACACGTAACAAACAAAGCTTGTATAAATTGAGCTGTCCAATAGCGTAAACGATGTGGAACGTTATCAGAAAATTCTTTTGGATTTTTAGAGCAGCTGCATCCCCCTAATTTGCGGCAACCCTTCTCAAGACCATTGTAGCATTTATTTAAAATGTAAAAATTGAACGTTATGACAAAATTTTCGCTCCTATGACGTGTTACGCTTGATGACACTAATACGATGGTAGATATAATCTCTTAACTATTTTCATTCTAGAACATAGCGAACTTAATTATTAATTATTAATAGCGAAAAAATGCGCCTACTCTGATTTGTACCAAGCCGGACAAGATTAGAAACGTTACAGCAACTGTATCCTATTTTATATTCAGAAAGGTCGCGAAAAGCAGGATAGGAGCTGATGAGAGAATTGGATTACTTTTTGAGAGACCCATTCTTTTTGCAGGGGCAGTCCTATCTTTCTTCTTTTTCTTATTTCCGTGAGACGTATATACACCGAGTGTTCTGTAGCTTCAATGCGGTAATATCGCCGTTATTGAAACGGCAAAAATAAAATGCAACATCGGTTTTTTTTAATTACATTTACTTATAATTATCTATCGTTACATCATAAAATAAAACGTCGAAAGTCAATATCATCAGCGCCATGTGTGGTGACGTAAGAACTGATGTCTGGGCGATTCTTGTTTCTGATCCAGGTTCAATTCTTCAGCGGTTTGTGCAGCGCCGGATCCCCTCTCTCTGTTATTGGCGTTTTATTAGGAAATCTTATCTCCAGTGGGGAATGACAATATTACTCGCCTTCTTTCTTTTCGTCACGTCGTAAATATTCGCTTTTAATGTAGGATTTTCCTTTAAGAATGTACAAAATGTAAGAAGTCCTATTCTATCTGTAGAATAATTATTCTAAAGAATAATTATGGAGTTCTGTAGGAAATGTTTGTATTTCAAGGAGATAAACTTTAGATCGCGAGCTCGCATGACGTATTACACGCTATAATATGGAATTCTTTTAAAAAAGAGAACTTTAATTGGAAAGACATGAAATATACATTCGAAATGTGTATCGTAATTGCTCGTGATATATGATAAATGCTTTGATAACAAGCGAGCAAAGAGAGGAGGCGATAATCTGCTTTTTTAAGCTTGAATCGCATTTGGGAGAGAACACATTTGCCAAATAATAATAAGTGCAATTTTCACAATATGCCGCCGGATGCAGATGGTAAAAAATTAAGCTGGAAGAAATCAATTTTTGCGCCATATACGACATCCTCGCATGAAACTTTTCTCCATTAGCTGAAGTCATCTTTAGGTACGGTAAGAAGTATCTAGCAGAAGTTTAGTCAAACCATTGTTTGGCCAACACCATTTATATACAGAACTTGCCTCCTGTATATACGCAGAAATGATGGCCTCCAAAGAAATGCAGACGTCCGTACATATAAAACTCGATAGTGCACGCAAGCGAGAATATCTCTATCCATGCAATAAAATTATATAGCTTGTTAAGATTTTGTGGAATAATGCTTCTACAGCTGGTATCGTACATTCTATGAATACAATTCTTTGGCGAGATTCTAGAATTATGTTGAATTAATATAGAAAAGAATTGATATAATGTTTCATGGCTGTTTGATACATTTATTTTTATCTCGTTATATATAACTTTTATAAAAACTCTTCTAGTTCTTACTTCAACGGGCTAAAAAAACGTAAAAAAGTTCCAATATAAACGTTGCGATATTGTGACAAAAAAAAATCATTCCAAAATCGCTCTACCCTAATTTAAGATGGTCGTTTCAACTGAAACTCCCTTTTAGAGGAGTAGGTCAAGCGAAGATTCTTCCTAATTCAGGAGAACGAAAGATTGTAACTAACGTGGAAAAAAAACGTGTTGCTAGAAATCACCTGAAACACACATTCTTCTACACGTCAATTGCCTTCAAGTCATAATGTTAGTATAGGTATTGAAGGAATTGAAGCGTCTTTTTCTCTTAATTGTACTGTTAACAGGATAACTGCCGATACTGATTAGGATGACCCAACAACATGACAAAATAGGTGCATGGGCGGGAATTTGCTCTGTGCATAATATCGGTTATTTCTTTATCAACGTAAATCGTACTGGGAATAAGTATTTATTATTAGTATTATGCCGTCTCCTAGGCTACTATTCCTTAATGAACAATATGACAATAACCTAAATCCCGATGTTCAGTTCCAGCAAGATAGGGCAGCACCCCGTTATCAACTCAATGTTAGAAATGATCTAAATGAAATTTTTTCAAGCTACTGTACAGGAGGAAGGGGATTAATAGAATGACCGCTATGATCTTACTTCATGTGATGTTTCCTTATGGGACCATTTAAAAAACAAAGTTCCCGAAAATTTCGCAGAATTAGAACGGATTACGGAGAAAATCGCATCATTACCTCGAAAAGAGCTCAGGTTGTCTCATTTCGGTACCGAGGTGTCACATGCCTTATATTAACTGCTTACCACAGACAATCTTTAATCAATATTGTCATGAAATACAAGGAAGGAATTGTGTAATCACTCCAAAAACAAACGTCTTAATTTGTTTTGTGTAGATTCTTCTTGATGTTACAATTTTAATAAATAGTAATGTATTTAAGCGAAATTTTCGTCGGTTGACAATTTTCCATATATGAAAATCAGGATACGTACAAAGTAAGGTGGTAAATATAAATTTCTCAATCATATCACCATGTCGAATCTGAATATGTCCTTTCTCAAAATTTCAATAACATGTAATTTGGAATATTGGCTTTAGCCCCATTGACATTTTCTATAGCAGACGGCTTGGCTCCTCTCCTCCTACTCATTTAATTTCCTCGTGCATTTGCGTACACTTCGTGCAGTGTGCTGGTTTATTGTACGATATCCTCATCTACCTCCGAGGTGAGAGTCTATTAATTAATTAAATTTGTTTGAATTTACATCTGATGATGACGCTGAGGGAAACTGAAAGTCACGAGAAGTTAACATACATTAACGCACTGTATATATAGGGTGAGTGATCTCCACCTGCTCGTAAGATTGCGCCTCTGTGAATTGAGATTTTTCATGTCTGATGAGATATTGTAATATGCAGGGTATGTGATTATTTTCCACCTTCTCTGTTAAATTCTTAGCCGTTTATCTGAGTTGAAAAATCTTCTTACATCCTGCGTCTATACGAAGTCTCGAAAGTTTCAATATTCAGTTAGTTAACATATATTCTTATCTAACCGCTATTGTTAAAAAAAGCAGTGGTGGTGAAGTGTTCCGAATCGTTCCGAAATTTTCGTATGACTTGATTTTATGGTGCGTAAGCGGCAGAAAAAGATACTTGTAAATAATATTTATTTTCTCAAGATTAAGGATAGAAGAAAGCCTGTTAGAATTAGAGTTCTTTCTCACATTATTCGTTTATACGGTTGAAAATGAGGATCTGCGCATCCTCGAAACAGCTGCTTCGAATTGACTAATTAAACTTGTGTGATGCGGAGTTTAGTGCTGCTTGCCATATTCCACAATTATATTTTTTATCATTAACAAAAAGCATCCAAACAGTTGGTATCATTGCGGATTCAGATGCAATCTCCATCTTAACGCTAACATTAGTCTTTAATTTCATAAATAATCTACCTCTGATCAATTTTCTGAATTAACTTGTAGGTAAATTTCGGAAGGAGTTTCGAAGAGCTTTCGACTGCTGTTCGTCAGGAGAGGGTCACCCCGGCTATGAGATGAACAGTGTCTGCTGCAAGAATGCCACCAGGGAGACGGGCCTCGGATCGAACTACAGCCGCTCGTTCCGCAGAACGAATGCGACTAGGCGGACTTGGGTGCAGGGAAAAAGCTCGGACGAGCAAAGAAGCACGCGAACTAGTCTCATTAAAATGGACCTGTAATGAAGCCCCTACAAGAGCGCTCACTAAATGCGGAGAAAATGGGAAATGCAAGCTTTAATTAAACGGTAAGGAATCGTATTGCGAGCATAATGGACGAGATTTATCCTTTCTAGAAATATTAGTTTCCGGTATATATGATGTGTACTTTCTTCTGAAATGTAAAACGATTTATTTAACATCGTGTATGATATACTTTAATGTTGAAACACCTTTATGTTTATTTATTGTTTTCTATAAGTACTCTCGACATTTTTCTAACGTGCTGATTTTGATCTAAAACCTTACTGCAAAAATTTAACTGATATTTAATTTGTTACAGGTAAGCCGATCTTCATGAGATCAACGCAAAGGATCGCGAGCTTCATGTACGGAAATATTTGTTCCCAAAACATATTTCTTTCGTCAAATTCGATCAGTCTAAAATATAACACGTGTATATTAAGTGTTAATACGTACATGTTCTACAGCTAATATTTAAGTGACCTGATAAATGTACCAATTTTATTGTCATCTATCATCAACCCAAGGATGATCAAGCGCCTCTCTAACTATTACTGATACGTGTACATATTTTAAGATAAGAATATAATTCCACTTTTGTCAGTTGTATATCTGCTATATGTATCTGTAAGCTAAATTAAGTGCGTACCATTGTTTATTTTTGAAAGTGGAATTTAGTATAAAATCGATTATGATGGCGTAGCTAACGAATGGCCTCTTGCATGCGAAGTGAATCAGTATGCAGAGATATATTATCGCGAACGATACCGTTCGGGTGTTAGACACAAAAAGTTTTTCAGATGGTTTTTGTAGATTATGAACCGATCTCGATAAATTATCTCTATGTTACAGAGTGAACACGGGAAATTGCAATCTCTAGTCATATGTATAAAAGATAAAATCGAGAATGTATGTAATTCGATAATTAAAAAGAAACTTACCGTCTTCCG
>LR737402.1:645191-762360 GCA_902655005.2 Marronus borbonicus
AGACGGATACAAATCACTATTGATCAGCCATCCGCCTGGAGATGGAGATTAAAGATCAACAACAGAAAATACGTGGCTAGGCGTTTTACCAGAAAGGTTAAGGCCCCATTCGATATAAGTAGTTATCGACTTGGTTGCACTCACTGGGATGCACCACCTCGGAAAAATTAAGAGGAAATTCTACGACATTGAACTGGTGCTGACATATGGGGCGCTGGCCTGGGGTACTACGGCAGAATACCAGCTGAAAAACTTCAAGAGACTACGAATTCAGCGTCCCTTAAAGCAGTCTTACTAACTCATACGCTCTATTGTATCGATGAATATTTTAATTGTTCTTTTTAACTTTGTTCGCCATTAGAGTTTATTATTATTATTAAATATCGGAACTGCAATATGGTGGCCAAGGAAATTATAGGGGTGTAACCCAAGCTTAAGATTAAAGTGTGGATGCTTAGGTTAGATGGTCATTTGGGAATTTAGAAATAACTTTATTAGGTGATCCTTACACTAACGGACGTGGATCGTGTATGCATTCTTTATTCTTCACTTTTACGTGCGCTTTGACTAGTATTTTTGATAGACCAGGCACTTTTTTCACGGACCGGCGTTTGTCTATCTCCTAGAAAATAGTATCACAGTATAATTATTATTTGAAAAAATAAAGAGTAAATAAGACGGAAGTATTTACCAATGGCACGCGGGCTTTATAACATAACGAAATATATCTCATTTCGTGTGGCCGAAGCTGACTGCCGAAATGATCGCGTTTTTTCTTAATATAATGCCTCCATTCATAAAAAATCTACAAGTTCCAAAATAAAAGCAGCTATCAAGAATTCAAATAAAACAATTTATATACCTGCTTCCATTCTTCAGCAGTTTTATGGACAGAGTTATTTCTTAGACCATTTAAAGTAGGAACTAAATCTGCCCATAATTGGTCCGATTTGTGTCCTTCTCTCAACAGATCCTGGTCATCTTTCGCCTTTTTCAAGATTACATCCAAGTGTTTGACGGGCCATAGCTAATAATTGCAAATTAACAAAGTACACGAAATTCGAATTTACGATCGGACATATCGGATTCATTTTAATCGAGATTATCCTTTCGATATCAATATTAATTTTTTTGTTGTTAATTTTTTTAAATTAATTTTTCCTAAACTTCAAATAAGAAAAAAAAAGTTACTTACGTGCATTATTCAAGCCCAAATACATAGGTTGATATGAAAAAATCCCACTAACAACCTGTTTAATTCACTACATACGAGGAATAATAATGAGGACAATGTTGAATTATTGACGGAATCGTAGAGATAAGGTTAATCGCAGGTTATCTCAAGCTAATATCTATGGTTCTATTTTGGGCCGATTACGACAGAAAATATTCAGTTACTTTATATCGAGAAGAGAAATGTATCTAAGCAATGTTTATCTAATTTGAATCAATAGCTTTACATCAGCAATTTTATGCCTTTGGTGACTCCTCCCCAAAAAAAAAAAATCAGAAGTTGTCTTCATCTAAGAACGCGGTGAGTGAAAGGGTGAAAGTAACTATCGCATCGGAATTGACACCGCACAGCAAGAGGGCAAGAAGATATCAGCCACGCTAGAAAGACCAACTTAAACATAAATGTCGAGAAGCGAGAAGTTGACTGTAACACTGAGGCCAAAGAAGTCAAAGAAGAAGAAAAATTACCCCAACCCCCATTGGCTGAACTTATAATATCTCTCTTGCTCCCACATTCCAAAGACAATAGGCCGGAAAAAGAATACATCCGAAACTTACTTATCGGAAACCGTAAGTAACACTTCTCTATTGCCTATAACCACCTGAAGGTCATTAATAATTGTTTTTTCAGCGGTATCTGATATTGTCCACTTAGCTTGTGGGAATCTGGACAATCAAATTTCTTCAATTAAAAAGTAAAATGTTTATCTTGATATTCTAAATAATAAAAATCGTAATCTGCATATATTGATATCCAAACTTAGCTTCTTATATGTCGTTTTAACTGGTTCGATAATATTATTTTGTTGTCTCCATATAACGATGAGGTCTGAAATAAGCGTGGTTTGAAATGTTCTACAAACCTGTTTCGTCGTCAAAAAGCGCCTTACGTTCTTGTTATATTCTTTATTGCGGAAAAGACTTAGTCTACGACGCTTTAAATAAGTCTAATCGTTTTATGCCGAACTCCAATCAACATTTGTCTACTTACTTTTCATTATTTATTGTTGTTATACCTGTTGTTAACTAACTTTACGTTTTAATGATTATTTTTAGTGAAAAAGAAGCACTCTATGTCTTTAAACAAAAACCTTATCCATATAATTAATTTCCTAAAGAACCACACATTGCTACGCCTTGTCCACTCGACGATAACGTGGCGGAAAATTTTCTCATAACCCTGAGCCGCAACTACCTGCATGTACCAACTTATCTAATAGCTTGTACCCTCAGCTGGGAGTTGTTATACAAGAGGAACTTTCGTGTTTGCCCAGTCAGAGACAGTTGTTCATGTCTCAAATATTCAGCTCCCGCGAATTGGTAAACGCCACCTACAAAACCACTTACAAAGACCTACATTTATCCTTGGTAGTGGGAACCGAGGATGGTTCGAGAAATATCGCAAAGCAAGGATTCTGAATCGTAAAGCATCAGTTGGAGAGAAATTCGACGAGTAATAAATAGCAACGTTTACTTTGAAAGAAAATAGATTCGTCTGTGAGCGGTTTGGAGTTATACCCCGAATAAAATATAGCAGCGATGGAGTTCAAACATATAAAAGCTGCGCTCGTTTATGCTAAATTCCACGATTCATTACAAAGGGAAAAAAACCAAAACGAGTTTAATTGAGAATAAATCTTTCGTGAATTTAGAATACCGAAAATTGCAAAAGATGTGAAATACACTCCAAAGAAATTTATTTTTACAAGAGAAAACGCATAAATGATTGCCTATCTAAACGGCGTAATTAATACTACCTTTCTCCGTCAAATTTTGGAGAAATTTGTCGTGTTCCAGGAAGAAGACCTGAAATAACATGAATTAAATACTGTAACGATTTCGATGGCCCTCTTGTAAAATGCTAGTTGGATTGCCAAAAGAAAATGGAAAATGATCAAGGGAAGAAAGTACATATTCTAATAAAGTATATGGTTCATATAAATTAAAATTGACTACCAAAATAAACGTTTTTGTTAGTTTTCGATTTAAAATAAAAATTCCCTCACTATTAAACAATTTCATATTAACATTAAATACAATTAACCAACACGTTCCTTTTAAAGAAATTGTAATTTTAAGAAGCCCATTTTGTTTGGATTCGTTGGTGAGGCCACATCTTCAATGTCTTCAAACAAATTAAAATAATTAAAAACAATTTATTGAAGAAGTACACACAATTGCAAACAATATCGCATATAAGTAGATGACATTGCAGGTAGTTAAAGTATTACGTAAGTAAATATGTATTAATCGCTAATATTTCAATTTACATCAAAGTTATTCATTCCGTTATCTTAGTAATGACCGTATCCGTTCGTTTAATATCAAATCCACTTTTCTGTCTTGATTGTTTGGACGAAGTTCGACTTCTGCAAGAAGAATCCTTCTTGTAAGCCCGTAACAGTTCGCCCTGGTTTCTATTCTTCGAAGTTTTGCAGCAACACTCGTAGGAACGTTTAAATTCTTTGCGAAACTTTCCTGGAAAGAAAATTTGTTGTAAAGCTCATGATGCAGCAACAACTAAGTCTAAAGTACAATATGATTACAAAAACAAAACGTAATCGATAGGGCCGTGTCCTTATTTGAATTACTTTTTATGTTGGTTACAACTGCATTAGACAGTTAAGTCTTGCTTAACTAAATATACTTAACTTAACTAAATATAATTAACTAAATATGCGCTATTTGAACAGCCACAACGTTTAAGAATGTTTATCAATTTTGTGGCATTTGTTTACTTACCGCTCATGAAATTATATATCAATGGATTCATGGCGCTGTTAGCGTAACACAGCCAATGGGAGATGAACGAAAAGATCCGATTACCATCGCTATTACTTAGTCTAATTGCAATTCTGAAAAAATTTATACTACATAATGTACTGAAACGTCATATGGACGAAATTATTTGCTTATCGTTTAGAGATTTTAATTTATTTAAGTAAACTTCTAAAATGTAACAATTAGGCAACCTTTCCAGAGATAGGTTGCTTTACGTTTCGTTTTCTTCTTGTTCAAATTCTTTTAAAAGATAAGGTTGTGATACAACGTTACTTATGAATCACAGTTGCCAGTTGCACTAAGTTGAACGGATATTTAATTTATTTCTTGAACATTAAGAAAACTGTCAATGATATACCCCTCCCTCTAGAGCTGGACTTTCATCTCTCGTCTTCTTTGTTATTCCCTAGCAGTCTCACCGCACTGCTAGAAATTTGTATGTGTGTGTGTATGTGGTTCCCCTCTGGGATCTCTTCCTCAAGACTCACGAGGGAATTTTCGGTATTCCGTGCTCGTGCTCTTCCTGTAGAGTTCTATCAAACTGGAGATTCCTAGATCCTCCTTGATTCTGGCATTGTTCATCCTAAGGGCTCGGTTCTGTATTATTTCTAGCCACTGGATATGGTAATGTGTAGCTGTGCTTCATGTTAACGCCCCATAAGTGATAATAGGTTCCTGCTATAATATAACGCCAAGATACTTCATGTCAGCGGACCATGAAAGACGAACGGCACTAATATTGATATTCTTGACGGATCCGCTGCGTAGTAAAGCAGGCTGCCACGCTCTTGGCTTCATTAATGCAAAGCTTCCATTCGTATGGCCGCTCAATAAGCTCATCAACTGCACACTGCCATCACCACCTTATTGCTAGTGCCAGCATATACAGCTGTGTCATCTGCATACGCGGCAAGACTGACTGCGGAGCTTCTTGGGCAAAAAAACAAAAAGGGCTGCACCTAATAAAGACCTCTGCGATGTATACAGTGAATAGTGCAAACATGTCATAACAAGGTATAGTCTTAATGTGATATAACTTCTCTACTAACCGAAGCCTATTCTAGAGCTGGTTTCATAGCCGCTACTGTAGATTGCTTCAAAGCAGCTGGTCACTGAATACGCGAAAGCGATTTTGTTGCCACGAAGATAGTTTAAAAGGAAGAATGTAGTAATAATGACGGTAACAATAATACAGAATTAGAAACTAAAGGTAACAATTACATTGACATTGAACTATTGCACAAAAGACACGTTGCTCAAGAACCTACCACTTCTACTGCAAACAAGAAGCAGGAATAACCACAATTTTAGAAGTGGTACGATTTTACAGGCTCTGCTCTATACAAGTACATTCTTCAAAATGCATTCAATAGATGATGCTATTATCTATTGAAATTTTTTTCCAATACGCCATACATACCTCAAAACATTGTGGAGATGCACTGGAAAGTAACAGATTGCAAACATTATGACGACGCTAACGAGCATTTTCGCGGCCTTTTTTCGCGATTGAAGTTGACCTTTGGTGCTACCATTTGGCGGGATAACAAACGTGTACACCTGAGCATTGTCCACTATATCTACGAACAAGAATAAGGATATATGTATCTTTAGGCCGAAGATATGAATTATTTACCAACATACCTAGTTCGTGCTGGTGTTTCTTCGGTTTCCATAAAACGTATATGATATTACAGTAACTTGTCGCCATTACGATCAACGGGATCAGATACAACGAAAGCATCTTGAAAAGATTCCACATGTGGTTCGTTTTTCTCGACCAACTCGGTGTGCATTGCGTCAGAAGATGGGTCTGTATGGCGTAATAGTTTTGTTCCTTAGCGTAATACACAA
The DNA here is from genome assembly GCA_902655005.2 of Marronus borbonicus. Lineage (NCBI taxonomy): Eukaryota > Metazoa > Arthropoda > Insecta > Coleoptera > Scarabaeidae > Marronus > Marronus borbonicus. The sequence continues at coordinate 651,060 of LR737402.1, forward strand.
TCAATTCAGGAATATCTGAAGAATTGTTTACATATGTAGAAGTAAGCTGTAGATTGAAATATATATTTGAAAGATAAATTTTCAAATTTCAAAATTCAGCGTTATGTTTGGTATGAAGTAGCTGCTATCGAAAAAAGTCGATTATCGAGTAAGTGTTTGCTTTGTTTGCAATCTGAATTTGGAATATCCAAAGTCGTCCTCAAATGACAGTAGCGGCACTGTTAGAAAATATACTTTGCGAAGGCATAGGAAAATCAAAAATCAGCTGATGTAAGTAAAACATTGCAAACCACCGAATATTATTTCAAATGTAACAGTAAGAAATTTTTGATTAACGACAAAATTAGATTTAACAGAAGTGTAAAGTTTGCCACAATTATTTAACTCATTTTTAAAGGAATTTTAAAGATTTAAAGAGCTATATTCTATACTCGAAAAGAAATTATTTACAAGTAGCTCCTTTTGCAGTCTACACCCCGTACAACCAACATAAGAGGAGAATATGAAAAGATAGATGAAAGGGTCTCTTGTCATTGTAGTACGAAACGTAAAGCATGCGTTAAAACTAAACGTAGTCTGAATTTGGACCGAGTCATGGTAGGTAATCGAAAACTCGAAGTTTCCCACATAATCGTATGAGGCTTCTTCAGGAGAAAGAAAGATGGTATGCCACAGTTAGCACGGCAACTCAGGATATACGCTAACTGCTTTCCTTCTCCTGAAGGAACCCGCGGTTGATTTCCGGCTGGTTCGCATACTGAGTTACCGCGATCAATTGCTTCCCGCTCAGTTAGTTTCGCCTCTGTCGTGGTTGACACGTTGAGCCACCGTGCCCTACCGCCTTTCTTTCTCCTGAGGAAGCCCCACACGATCGTGAGCGAAACGTTGAGTTTTCGATTTTAGTTTTAACAGGTTCTGGGCGTGGAAACCTACGTCAATATTGTAGAACATGTGCGACGTACGCTAATCTCTTCACCTCTCTATTCATCAAACTGGTGGTCCTTTTAATCTAAATCGTTTCGTACGCGTTTAATTCTCGCGGCTAAGTTACGTGTTTAATCAACATCCGGTTTTGTAATTTTTAAGGAATGCTCTAATTGCATTGATGCTACCAATTTATGACTAATTTATTGACATTTATCTATATAAAAGCTACCTATTTACCGAAGAGAAGGGCCAATATCCAGATAATCAAAATGCCTGTCTTCGCTCTTCCAGTTGTTGATTTAAATTTGAGCGGGAAGCATATCGCATACCATCGATCTATTGAAATGAACGTCAACGTTAGTACTGATACTGTGACGGATACGGTCTGAAATCAAAAGAAAATAATTATTTACTTACGTATGTTTGCACGTTTTAGTTGAAGATTAAACATTTATAGTATTGCTAGGTGTACTGTTCAGTTCGGCTTCAACTCAACTTGAAAATAACATCTTCGGCCGCAAAACTCCACTTACGTCTCTAATGAAATAAATAAATATTTTATTCTCGCATAAAAAATCTTTTTCATAATTCTTATTCATATTAATTTAAATATTTAATGAATTAATTGTCACAACAGTAGCTAATGATAATAATATTTGCTTATTTCAATTGAACAAATTTTACGAAATCGAAATTAATCTGGTACCAATAATGATAGCAAGCACTATGGTACAACGAACACAAAGATATCGGTACACTCCGCATCCTACTAGTTAATTGTTGATCGTTTCTACAACTCGTGGAAAGATTTTAATTCTGACATCCCTTGTTCTGTCGCTATTTATAAGTACCAACTTTTACTGCCTATCTATCCTCAACCCCAAAAAAATGTGTCCGTTTTACGTAAATAAATAAATTAGATGAGTGCCAAAGTAGCGCTTTTCCCAAATAAATGGTTTCGTAGGTACCTATTTAATTCCCGCGGCAAAATTTATATTCTTAATTAATTTGAGGTTTACTGATTTAATATCATGCCTGGTTTCCTTTATTCCGTTTTAACGTAGCGGTAATGGTAATGAGCTATGTGATTTCCGAACCTGGTGTCTACCGTCCAATGGCGTAGATAAGGCACCCGCAGACCGCGCAAAGCGGGGATGCCCCGAAGATTTGGCAGTCCCCGTACTATTACGCACTATTAACAGAATTTACAAGGGCTATGTCGCCTATCAAGTTATTTACTGTTCTTAATCGACCTCAAAAAGGAGGAGATTTTCAGTTCGTCCTGTATTTGTTTTTTGTATGTTACCTTGTTTCTCAATCAATTCCAATGATTGCTTTATTTCGAAGGGGATAGCGTCAGGTTGGTGCCATCCCATTCTTCTGTATTACGCAGGGTGTTACAAAAAAATTACATATCAAAGTTTTTTAAATTAACCTACCACTATATATTGATGCTCCATTAAAATCTGCATAAAGTGCGTCTGATGTCTGCAAACATCCAAGCAACAACGCAAGTAATGTTTTTGAGAAAAATCATATTGTGAGGTTTCATAACGTATGCTTTACTTTCTAAGTAACCCCATAAGAGGTAATCAAGTAGGGTTAAGTCGGGAGATCTCACTGGCCACTGGATTGACCTTCTCCTCCCGATCAAACGTGTGATCAAGATATCGACGTACACTGCCGTTCAGAGAAGTTCGGTCGGTTGGTAAAAAACATGAAAAGGTTACAGAAACAAATGAAACTAAAAAAAAAATGCAATTTTATTGTATGTACAGGTAAAAAAGACAAAAATAAATAAATAAAAAGTTATTCTGGCCTAATATAACATACTGAACATTATTTTTTTTTTTCATCGAAAAAACCTCCTTTGCTGTTAATCACCGCTCGAACTATTCTAGGCATTCTTTCGATAAGTTTTGTTAAAACGGATTGTGGAATATTAATCCATTCATGTTGCAGAATAGTCCGTAAATGTTCTTGTGAAGTTGGGCATATTTTAGATCTTCGGACATAAACTCGTCGATTTTGCCCAAAAACCTCAAACTTTGGCTCGTCACTCGAAAGCGCGTGTTTCCAATCATCTAACGACCAATCTAGATGAGAACGGGCCCACTGTAGCCGTTTTGCTCTGTTGCCCCGACGTAATAAGGGTTTTCGAATGGCAGTGCGTCCATGAAGGTCCGCTTGTTGAAGTCGACGTTTTACCGTACTCGCCGAAACTTGTTCTTCACGGCCGCGATTGACTTCGGCTGCTATTTGTGGCGCTGTTAATTTTCTATTGCGTTTGCTTAATAATACAATTCTCAAATCTTCAGCTGTTGTTGTTTTCCTAGATGCTCCAGGACGAACACGATTTTCTATAGTTCCAGTTGTCTGATATCGCTTTATGATGTCATTTACTGTTGAACTTCTCATATTTATTTTTTCAGCAATTTATCGCTCCGAATATCCTTCTTCAAACAGCGTAATAATGCGTGAACGTTTTCCTACACTAGTAGGCTTGCCACGTGCCATTTTGAAGTAAATTTTCTTAAAACTTTCGCGCAAAAACGACAGATGCACACCAACACACGTTTAACAGTAAAATGAAGCAAATTTATATCTTTACGCCTGCGATAAATAAACAAGAATGATACTGCGGTATATTTCCTAAATGTATTGTTCGTTAATAATCCCCAAACGATCCGTTTCAAAAGATCGGTACTTCCGAGAAATTCTTGGAATGATAATAAAAGGGACTTTATTGTGGTTGTCGCAATATTTCTACTTTACATAATAATTTATGGCTCTAATCCCTTAGAAAAGAGGGTATGCTTAATATTTTTCTAATTTTATGTATTAATAATTGTATACAGCGTGATATAATAGATTTTTATTGTATGACCGAACTTCACTGAACGGCAGTGTACATCTCTTGTATGATATTGAGGGATACCATCCTGCTGCATCCATATCCTCTGGTTGGGTAAATCAGGATTTTCGTTATTGGGATATTGCCATCTCAGAAATTAGTTGGTTCCTTAAAAGCCCTTTTTCCCGTTAAATTATTATTAAAGAAGAAAGATCTCACAATTCTGTAACCAATCATGCCTCCACGACACTGCTGCTATTAAAACATTAATTGACATGTTTTACGATTTTCCTCAAAAACGTTGTTATTTGCGTATTTTCAGACTTTCCGGGCGCACTGTAAAAGGATGGAGGTTCCACTTTCACGATTTTGTATTCGAAGTAAGCTAGCAATACATTTTGAGGTATTTTCATAATGTTCTTTTCAACACACCGCTTTTTTCGTCCATAGTTTCGTGCAGATTTTTGAGGAATTAGTTGCGATACTGCACTTTCCACCGCTTTCGATACTTAGAGAGGTAAATGTCTCTTTTTTCGAAATTTTAACAAAATTTGAGTGAGTTCCCTAGTGATTCATAAAAAAAAAATGTGAACAGGTGCGTCAGTTTATTTGCATGTAACTGGGGAAATACGTTGTTATAACAGTAATAAATATTGAACTAGTACGCGAGATGTATGAACCTTAGAATAGCCTTAAGTTGGCGAGTTTTGTAACGCGCAGGCTCTTTCTACTTACGTTCCATTCGAACTATATATTCCGAAAACCGCATCTCACCCAACATTTAACCTTAGAATCAGTTGCGTTTAAGCGATAAAGGTTGTGTTAGTGTATGTTAAAAAAAACCGCTCAGGTACGTGCACGTTCACTTTTATTGTACGTCATCCATTATCAATTTTTTGTTTATATTGTTCTTAATGCCCAACAGATGCAATTGTTTTATATGTTCCATATGAAATTATATATATATATAACGATTATTGCATATACACGCAAGGAGTAACGTAACTATAAATTGTAGCCCCCAAATATTGTTACTGGGCCCCTTGAAATCATGTAAGATTAAAAAAATATATAAAAACTCTCCCTAAGGGGGTCCCCTTGACTTTAACTTGGCCAACTTGTCAATGTAATGTATTTCCACTTGTTCGGGTGTTTCGGCCTCAATGTTTTCTTGTGTCATAGAATTACGTCCATAATTAATAAACTTTAATTTTTAACATGACCTTTTTCAAATTATGAATCTGGCCAACTTGTACGCATTAATTATTGCAATTTCTTCCAGTTTTCTATTACTTTTGACTCTTCCCATTTCTTCTTTGAGAGCTTTTATAAATGGAATAAGTTGTACGGCAAAATTTTTAGAAAAAGGCTTTTTTAAATGTTTCTCTAATTTTTGTTGCATGATTTTTAATCTCCTCTTCTTTTCAAACATGGACAATTATTTAATATGCTTTAATATACGTTGTATTTAATACATCTAATTACAATGACTTTTCCGGATTATTAAAACGATAATCCTTTGCAAGTTCATCAAAGAAGTTTTTAAGAACTGTTTGTGCTTTGTTCTTAAATTCTGTTTTAATGTTCCTTTTCCATGCTTAACTTTAGATTCGGCTATATTGGTGCTGAAGATGTTTCGCTGTGAAAAAGTTTCGAGCCATGCACAGCTGATCCTCAGGCAAGGGTTATAATCAGATAAAAATTGTCGAATTAATAATTGTAAAACATGTCTCGATGGCATTTATCGAATAATTCATTTAAAAAAAAAGGAAAATTTGTTGTATATGGGGACGAATACAACATGCTAAAATATCGGTAATTGTTTTTAACAAAAGCTATATGAAATAATTTTTGTAATCTACGATTCATCTTTAATTAATCGTAATTTCGTCACTTGTTAATTTTTTTCATTTAATTAATATCGTGTTTATTCCGCCGAGAAATATATTAAAAAATTATTTAAGGTTTTATGAAAAATTCAATTGTGGCAATTATTGTGGCGAGGAAGAAAATTATAAATGCGATAAGCAAATTGTCAATACAGTGTGATATAATAGATTTTTATTGTATAACCGAACTTCACTGAACGGCAGTGTACATAGGCAGCTATATATAGTAGAAATGACTAAAATGTTATTTTCAAATTATTTCACAATGCTCGAACTCTAAGAGATAATTCTATCTTTAGTTTCTTAAATACGCATTCAGAGTCCCGCCGTTGGCAAGTTTTATTTACGCAAAGTTGCATTTCTAACGTTGAAATAAAAGTTGCGAAATTCTTGAGCAAAAGTTTATTGTAATAAACAAAGTTTCCTCAAGAGTTTCGACATTTTTATTTCATCGTTGAACTTCAAAGAACTTTCGTTAATTAAATTGTATTTTTATGTTGTCCAACGTTTCGTTGCGTAATACTGTGATTGCCTATAGCAATTTTTTCTGACACACGAAGATTATCAGCGACTAGCAACAAACAAAGGAATATGCTTTTGTATCCGTTTTCTTATCAGACCACCCACTGCGCCATACGTGTTGAAATGGTTTAATTTTTTAATTTTTATTAGGGAAAACCCCCATACAAAACTAATTAAATTTGCATTTATTATTAAAATTGAAGCCAAAAGAAACCGTATATCAGTGCCAATATTTATTATATCGAAAAAAAAATTACATCGCTCAACAAATTTGAATTTTATATCTTCTATTCATACTATAGTCCTTTGAAAACAAATATAGTGAATGGAATCCTTCTCTAACCCCTGTCCTAAGGATCTGCTCCAAATTGCCTGCAAAGTCGCCTTTTAGATGCTCTTTCAGTGAAATTCTCTATTTTTAAACACATTTATTGTTTTTACTTAAATCTAATGGTTACTTCACAACTATCGTTTTTCTCAATTAAAACTTTTGTGCACGTTCGAAGCAATTCTCGAAAGAATTTTTTTCATCCTGAAGGTGATATAGATTTTGAAGATCTCAACAGCTTCTTGAGGCGATAAAAATCGCTGTCGTTAGGCAAAAAATTAGGTGAATACGGGTAACGAGACAGAAGACAGGAAGACAGAGATTCTCATCGAATGACAGGGTCGTTATTGATAAAAGTACGACCATGACGAAATTCTGTAAACTAGTCTTTTCTGATACATTGAATCATCATTGTAGCGCAACACATAAAGGAAACCGGACACAATATTAAATTAGAAAAACCGAAATTAATTAAGAATGTAGCTTTACCGCGAAGATTAAATGCTTACGAAACCTTTTACATGAAAGGGAATATCAATTTGTTAAATCGAGAACTAAGGCTAATTTGTCAATCTGTGTTGATGGATTTATTTGGACAAAACGAATACATGTGGTTGTTTCTTGCCACAGGCCAGCTCCTCTTCCTCTACTTCCGAGTATTTCGCATGCATTTGTTTTAGGATAGATAGTAGGGACAGAACAAAGCATGTTGCAATTAAATAGTTTTTCTTACATCATTCGGCCCGTAGTGGAAATTCATGAATTCTCGAAACAATTTTTCCGAATTTAATTGGAATAATTCGGGTAGTAGCCGCTGTTATAGTCCTTGCCTATTGCGTGGTGGTACCCTTAAAACAATTTTTTCTACCTTCGTTTTTGTTTCATCGACAACGTGACGATTAAATCTACTTTTATCAAGGTGTACTAAGTGCAGCAATACTAAGCGAACCATATTCATACTGGATCGTTGGAATTCCCGAATATCACACATTCTCCAGCTAGAGGTTGAGGTCTTTTCACTTTCTCGCCAATGGTATGGTGCGTTGTCCATCTCAATTTCATAATTGTGAGGTAATTGAAGTAATATGGTCGGAAATTATTCCACCAGAAAGGGTTCTGTACTGGAACCGCAAGAATCCATCTTCGAAGAAACCTACATCGGAGCCGATGTGGAAGTACGATAGCCTTCAATAGATATTAGTCGACAAATACTGGCACTTGTGTCGATGTCTTCTCTTGTATGTTCTTTGTCCACCCATACATCGTCCAAATAAAATATCGGTTAGCCTCGGTTCTATACTGCCTCATCACCATCAGACATTAACGTGAAGCTGATAGTACAATTAAGCAAGGAATTTTATTTAACCAATATTTTTTTTTTTATCTGTTCTGCTTCTTTATTCATTATTCGACGTTAGTTCCAAAAAGAACTGGTTTTTTTTAACCCAGCAGGCGCCGAATAACCAAGAAATAAAGTAAAAGTGTCAATCTCTAAATATATACATTCTTTAGTAATTTATTCATTTCGTCGTTTCACTTAAAAAAATTCCATTGATTGTCGCAACAATAACAAGCCATATTAATAATTTCAGAGTATCGCATCGTACATCTGCTAGTGTTCAAGGTTAAGCTAGCGTGGATCTGATTCTGGACAATCGTAACAGAGTGGCAAGGTCTTATGAGAAGTAAGTACAGTGCAAAAACCTGTTCAACTGCATTTCGTATTACAGCACAATAAATTGGCGAAATTGTTTGTTTGTAGAGATCGAAGAATTAGAAAAGTGTATCTTACGTCATCGATATTTAGAAAAGGATATTTTACAATAATTGTGAAGGTAAATTCACAATCAGCCTAGTTTTTCGCACGAAGTCCGCATATATCGAAAGATATGGCTAAAAAGCGAAGTAAAAAAGTATGAAGTTAGTCCCACTTTTTTTTTAATCCAGGTTGTTCTAAACATTGTTCCACAATCTCTTGCAGATCAAAAGATATGGCCAAAAAACGAAATGCGGGTAACCGCCCTTTTTTGTAAAATTGCAAATTAAAAAAATCAATCGAATACCCATATTTTACAATCATAGCTTGTCTATCGCATATAGATTATTTTTAGATAATTCAGATTACATATATTGACATTATTTTTAACATTTGAGTACGGCGAAAGGGGCGGAGCGCAATACCGTTTCATGCCTATACACTAGATATGAGCTTACAATTCTAGGACTTTGAAAAACAAATCTAGGACCACCCACAGCTATCAGAATTTTGATTTTTTAACAGAGGGAGTCGCCCTCTACTAGCTTTTAATCTGTAACAGATACGATTCTTGAAACAACGTTTAAACCAATTAGAACAATCTCGAATAACCGCCGGAATTTCGATTTACAGAAAAGAAGGGCCAAGAGATACGGTTCTGAGCTTCTGAAACAATGTTAGGGATCAGTAAAAGAACCTGGAACCGCTGTTTGCTTGTTCGCTCTCAGTCATATCTATATACTTTCTTATTTCGCTTTTTGCCACATCTTTTGATACAGGTTTCAAATTCTTAGTAATAAAATTTAAAACTTTTATATTTTATTTTTTGTAACATTGTTAATAATCATTATTTTAACAGTCACAACTTGAAAAATAAATAGCTTTATCAAACAGGTAAAAAAAACGCCATATTAAAAATGACTTCATAGGTCGAAACTGACAAACAAGACCTCTCCAAACAACTTTCATATACAATTTGAACACGCTGTATTTTCTTGTATGACTTCTATCAGTATTTAAAGATATGGCTTTGTTGGTTTTGCACTTCCTACTGTAGAAACATGACTTTTATCAGTACTTAAAGGTATGGCTTTGTTGGTTTTGCATTTCCTACCACAGGAACCACACAAATATTTGAAATATTTGTTTTATTTTTTTATCTAACCGGTTCTAAAGTTTTCGTTTCCGATTGTTGTTCCAGCACTGCCTCGGACAACAATTGCAATGAGTTTAACCGCTTCTTTGTGACTTCATTCGAAGACAAGCTTTCTACACTGAGGAAATACCAGCATGGGAGACCGGGTAAAATCGAAACGACAACCTTTGCTGAAGTATGCTCATCAGCGGCTTCAGCCGTTCCATACGCCGGAAAAGCCGTAGCCGGCGCAATTAATTATGCCAATCGATTTCGCCAGCAGTACAATGAAAAAATCGAAGCCCGTAAACTAATATCAGTAATTTCCTTTCACGATCGAAACGCCAACGAATGCAGAGATGTCCTAATTAAAGCAGGCGTCGAAATATATGATAGGTACCGTCAACCGTTCTCATCAGTGACGACCGAAGCTGGAGAGCTCAGAGCAATGCAGAAACTTGGAATAGACGCGTGCGTCCGTCTATTTTCGTACCTGACCTCCAACGACGTTCATGAAAATGCGCTAGAAGCAGGAGATCTAAGCGTAGAACTTGTAACGAGAGGGGTGGTCCACGGTGTATCTCCGAGGCACCCGATACGCAGACATAAAGGCAAATCTCTAATTACAACTAGCAACTCTCCAATAACAACATCGGAATTCTTCGGAAAAGCAAACGTTTGCCTTGCAGAGGAGAACGGCGTAAGGACTTGCATGGAAAAAGACGGTATCATAAGAGAACTGGGTCATAGGACTCTATTTCCATGGGAATCCCCGCCGCAGCTGCCTTCGTCTTCCAAAATTAAACGATCGGCATGCACCGCTAACCACGATACGAATCCAGAAGAAAAAGTTGCCCTGATCCAAGCTGCACGTCGATACATTAATCGCCAAATTCCTTCTGAGGACATCAAAACTGATATACAATCAGAATTTCAAAATTTCCAGATGCAAGTTGACGAGATGAAAGAAGGTCTAAAAGAGATAAAGCGGCGACTTGCCGAAAAAGACGACCATCAACCTGCTGAGATGATTCTGCGCGGCCTCATTCAGTGCGTTTTACACGGCCAAATATCCCGCTTATACGGTCTTTGTCTTTTGCGTGGCTATAGCGCTATTCTTTTTTGGTAAAATGATGCTCGATTTCATTAAGGCAATTGAGAATTTTGTCAAAATGATCGTAGTTCTCGTTAGAATATATAACCGTAGGACTTGAAAACAAAACAAAACAAAGGAGCATATCTTCAATCAAAGATAGCGATTTTTTCTCTAATTAGTTATAGAAGATACTATTAATTAATTAATTAACACTTGCATAAAATTAATGTAAAATCAATGAAAAATGTATTGATATATTCTTTCGCTTCAATTTTTGTAATGTTGAAATTTGTTCTAATAAATAGATGTGGTAAATATGTAGCGTTTTTCTTCTTGTGTTTACGTAATTAAAATGAAGAATCGTGCATCTAATCTTTAGTTTTTAATCTTTAAGAATCTCGTGGTTAATGAGCCTACTGACGTAGAAAATGTTGTTTTCAATAACAAATACCTGTGGGTTGTAGACATTTTCCATCTCCAAGAATCCTTTCACTTGTAGTCAATCGTAAACTAGTCTAAAAGAAATATCGCTTTTAAATCAGGCGAAAAGAAAACACTAATACATAAAAGTCTACATTTACAGGTCTCTAAAAGTAGAGCTCCTGTTCTTCCACCTAAACCAAGAATAAATTACGTGTTGTAACATAAATATGATACATTAATGCTGATAGATGATGATGAGTTTTATTGGAACTTTTTAAGATTATCGAGGAACATTGAAACAAGTCTTGTTGCCGAACCTTCATTTTTGTTTTACTGTCCTTCCGCGTCCATTGTACTGAATATATTCATTTAATTAATGCATATAAGTAGCATTGTATTCATCGATGTATTTTCCGTTCATGAATTTTGTTTCTCGCATTAAAAATCGTTTCTTGGAAGTCTTAACGAATATATACACAGGAAACACAGTTATATGTCAAACAGGTTTCAGACACAACAATTAAAATTCGTGAAACATCGCACTTTAAGTCTCAGTTACGTTTCTGAAGCGTTTTATAGACTGGTAATGTTCGCCCTAAGATACGTTTCTTATTGAATGTACACTGCCGTTCAGAGAAGTTCGGTCGGTTGGTAAAAAACACGAAAAGGTTACAGAAACAAACGAAACTAAAAACAAAATGCAATTTTATTGCATGTACAGGTAAAAAAGACAAAAATAAATAAATAAAAAGTTATTCTGGCCTAATATAACATACTGAACATTATATTTTTTTTTCATCGAAAAAACCTTTGCTGTTAATCACCGCTCGAACTATTCTAGGCATTCTTTCGATAAGTTTTGTTAAAACGGATTGTGGAATATTAATCCGTTCATGTTGCAGAATATTCCGTAAATGTTCTTGTGAAGCTGGGCATATTTTTCGGATCTTCCTGTCCAGTTCATCCCGCAACAACTCTATCGGGGTCAAATCTGGGCTTTGTGGGGACCATGTCATTACTTTCGGGGTGTGCTGTTCTTCTTGCTCCTTTAGATAGTTCTTACACACTAACGCAGTGTGTTTTGGGTCGTTGTCATGCATGAATGTAAAGTTACGGCCTATTATACGCAATTCTGATGGCACTGCATGATTCTGAAGTATTGCAAAGTAGTTTTCCTTCCTCATTACACCCTGCACTCTGCATAAATCTCCCGTCCCAGCAAAGGAGAAACATCCCCACACTAACACAGAACTACGCCCTTGCTTCACTGTAGGCACAATGCAGTTCGGGATCACTTTTCAGTTTTAGATCTTCGGACATAAACTCGTCGATTTTGCCCAAAACCTCAAACTTTGACTCGTCACTCCAAAGCACGTGTTTCCAATCATCTAATAACCAATCTAGCTGAGCACTGGCCCACTGTAGCCGTTTTGCTCGTTGCCCCGACGTAATAAGGGTTTTCGAATGGCAATGCGTCCATGAAGGTCCGCTTGTTGAAGTCGACGTTTTACCGTACTCGCCGAAACTTGTTCTTCACGGCCGCGATTGACTTCGGCTGCTATTTGTGGCGCTGTTAATTTTCTATTGCGTTTGCTTAATGATACAATTCTCAAATCTTCAGCTTTTGTTGTTTTCGTAGATGCTCCGGGACGAACACGATTTTCTATAGTTCCAGTTGTCCGATGTCGTTATATGATGTCATTTACTGTTGAACTGCTCATATTTATTTTTTCAGCAATTTGTCGCCCCGAATATCCTTCTTCAAACAGCGTAATAATGCGTGAACGTTTTTCTACACTGGTAGGCTTGCCACGTGCCATTTTGAAGTAAATTTTCTTAAAACTTTCGCGCAAAAACGACAGATGCACACCAACCCACGTTCAATAGTAAAACGAAGCAAATTTCTATCTTTACGCCTGCGATAAATAAACAAGAATGATACTGCGGTATATTTCCTAAATGTATTGTTCGTTAACAATCCCCAAACGACCCGTTTCAAAAGATCGGTACTTCCGAGAAATTCTTGGAATGATAATAGAAGGGACTTTATTGTGGTTGTCATGATATTTCTACTTTACATAATAATTTATGGCTTTAATCCCTTAGAAAAGAGTGTATGCTTAATGTTTTTCTAATTTTATGTATTAATAATCGTATATAGCGTGATATAATAGATTTTTATTGTATGACCGAACTTCACTGAACGGCAGTGTACATATATTATCTCAGTATTGCAGAGCTTTCATATTTGTCTTTAATATTACACATGGTAATTGCGTTCTCTTTTTTCTGTTGTGTAAAAGAGCTATTAAATTCAGAATTAACGGAATAACGTTTCTTTTATTGAATGTTAGTAAACTAGATAATTTTCAAAAATGTCAGTTTCAAGACTTATAAAACAATAATATAAAATATATAGTAATAATAATAAATAAAATAAATTAATTCTAGATAGGAAATTTGCGCAGAACAGAGTTCATCTCTGCGTTTAAATCTAAAATGTTACAAAACTAACAACACTGTTTGTTTCTAAAACGTAGACGAAGTACTATTACATCATTAGAGATGACCAAGGCAGGTGAAATTATTACTTTGCAGCGACTAGACAGACTCGTGTCTATTCGTCTCATAAGAAAGGGTTCGTGTTGCCTACTTAATAATTTCACCTGCTTTTGTCATCTCTAATCATCATCATCACATGTTTCTAATACTTACATGAAACATATTTTCGTAACGATTCGGTAATTACGTACAAACGTTAAGGCAAAACGTTTCAGTAATATGTTTACTGGGTAAGTCTAAGATCAAGAAAGAAAATAGACCTAAAGGAAACTGGAGGGAAGAGATCCACACTGCTTCGCCTCCCAACGCCTCCCAACATTAACAACTAAATTTCAAGCGAGGGTAAATGAAAAAAACGTAATTCCTTAAGCTAGAAAAACCTATCGAACGACAACCGGTGAAACTGACGGACGCTGGCAAACGCCGGGCCGTGCTAACGAACTAGTCGGACCGACATATTTCTCAAAATGCGCACCCTACACTTCCCATATATTATTTGAAAACTCAGACGTTTTATAAAAGGGCCGCCAATTCTCCCTTTGACACCACCAGATATCCAACTATGTGGTGCAAGTAACGCTTAATAAAGCCCTATTTGAAGATATTTTATCTCTTCTCAGCGGGAATACAGCGCGTTTGTGTATTTTTATTTCTCTTGTTATTTTATTATAGATGTACTGTAGTAAATAAACCAAACAATGTATTTGCTTTACTATTCCATGAATGACGCGTGAGTACCTTAACGTACAAGAAAAAAAGTTACAATCGCGATGGGGCTAGATACGCAAAAAACTAGAATAATTCCAAACATATATTGATAGACTATTTCTACCGGACGTTAGGGTTTTCCCAACCAAGGAAATACGTAGTCGATTAGCAATCTGGTTCGCGCTGAATATCTCCCACTAGTCACTTACCGGCATCCGTATATATACACTACCGTCCATATTAGTTCGGACACACAAATAAATGTTAAAAAAACGAGAAAATATTCAAACTCATTTTTTATTATTTTAAATTAAAATTAAAGTATAAAAGTAAAAAAAAAGGAATTCTAACGAAAAATAAACAAAAACTTCTTAAACATTCCGTTCATCAAAGAAACTCCCTTTTGCGCGAAGAACAGCTTTCACAATCCGAGGCATCCGCTCCACTAGTTTTTCAAAGACTTTATTTGGCATATTAGTCCATTCCTCTTGTAAAATGTTCCACAGGTGGCCTACGGAGGTAGGGCATACTTTTCGGATCCTCCTGTCCAGTTCATCCCATAACAGCTCGATGGGGTTTAGATCGGGGCTTTGCGGCGGCCATGTAATGGCGGCCATTATTTGTAAAGTGCCATTATCTTTTTCTTCATTTAAGAAATTTGTGCATATCACTGCTGAGTGTTTGGGGTCGTTGTCCTGCATGAATACAAAATTTTCGCCGATTAGACGTTGCCCCGATGGTATTGAATTTTCTTGCAGTATTTCTAAATAACCTTCTTTTCGCAAAATACCTTCGATTCGCTTCAAGTCTCCTGTACCGGCGTAGGAAAAACAACCCCAAACGAGCACAGAATTTCTTCCTTGCTTGACAGTTGGCACTAAACAATCCTGCAACATTCTTTCGCCTTTCGCTCTTACAAAAATGCGCCTTGATTGTCCGAACACCTCAAACTTTGACTCATCAGTCCATAGCACCCTTTTCCAATCATCCACTGTCCAATTTCTATGTGTTTCTGCCCACCGTAGCCGTTTTTTTCCTGTTTCCCCGTCGAAGTAGGTTTTTTTTGTTGCAATGCGGCCGTAAAGATTTGCAGCTTTTAATCTTCTTTTCACTGCAGTAACAGAAATTTTTCTTGCACGGTCGCGATTCATTTCGGCGGCAATTTCTGGTGGTGTCAGTCTCCTATTTCGCTTGCTCAGCAATTTTATACGCTCATCGTAGGCGTGAGTTGTTATTCTCTTACGACCTGGACGCGCCCGATCTCTTAAGCTGCCCGTGCGTTGATGTCTCCGAATGATATCACTAACAGTCGATTTATTAACATGTTTTTTTTCGGAAATTTGTCGCACTGAATAACCTTCTTGATGAAAAGCAACAATTACAGAGCACTTTTCTAAACTTGTCGGTTTCCCTCTCGGCATTTTAATAACTTTAATACGCTATTAACACTAACGCAGGCACAAGCAGGTTTATCTAGAAACTAAAGCATTTATCAATACACAATAAACTTCCGGGTGGCCTGTTCCCACCCCAAAGAGTATTGTAAATTTATTACCTGCAGTATTGACCCGAAAATAATCCTGTTTGTGCCGATGAGGTTTATTCTAAAAATTACTATATTGGGTCATAAAATAGAATAGGTTTTTAATCATTCACTAATCGATATTCTTGGATGTTTGCCTGTACAATTGGTTATAAACTTCATAAAGGACCTAATATAAATATGTTATTTATATATAAACGCAATTATATTATCTTTTAGTAGAGTTTACATTTTACTAGGTGTCCGAACTAATATGGACGGTAGTGTACATACCATATAATGTATACTACATATTTCCAACTGTATATTACATGCTACGAAATGTATGTGACCAGCCTTGCACTTTGCGTTGTGTTTCCCAGCTGATTCACATCTCCTCTTATCTTATTATGGTTTCCTAAAACGTTATCTTCCTATCTCCCTACTACTTTCCAGTCGGTGAATTTTACTAGTGCAGAAACTATCGAAAGTTGCTGTATTAAATGTAAAATAAATGTGATTCGCTATCGCTTTGTTTGCTTCGAATTGTTTGCGTAAATTTTTCCAAACTAAAGAGAGAATATAAAAGTAGGTAAGTAACAAAGGAATATTTTTGTGAAATATCGTGCTTGCTCTTAAATCTATATAACGAACGCTTTGAAGAAAGTGGAAACAAAAGTGATGTTATATTTGCCAAATTAAAAATTTTTTTGCATTTTTGGCACCATAACATTAAGTACAAATCTTTTTTTGCAATCAGTTGTTTCATCCACGCACAAGCACACTCTTTTATTCTTCAGTTCAGCCTTAATTTTATTTTCTAAATGTACACGCACAGATGGTAAATAATTTCATAACGTGGTCCTGTTCGGTAATGTAATATTGGCGCATTTGTTCCAAAATGAAATAAACGTCTTTAATAATAGCTGTTTTCTCAATCTACGTACCTTCGACGTTATTAAAAAAGTGCAGTACATTATCTAATTGTAAGATATGGTGATATACAGGTACAAATTGGATAAATATTTATTCCTTATCGAAAAGCAATTACATAGTGCTTTATCTGAACTGCGGTTGCGAACCGACATAAATTCTAGGAAATATGAATATCAATATTAGGTACTATCATCTTCAAATATGATCAAATTGATACGTCGCATTATGGGAATAAATGAATTGGAATGTATTATTCGTTCAAATATATCAAGATAACTTGGGCGATGTTTAATAATTTTACGTTACGGTATTGTCCTTTGTCGTGTCAAGTTGCATAATACGTTGGTTCTGGCTTGTTTTTTTTTTTTATTTGTTTCTATGGGTTTTTAAATCGTAAGCGTCTGTTCGCGTACTATCTGTTGGTGCTTCTTTTTTTTTCGGAGTACATCAGATTTTTGTATCTTTTCGCGACATCAAAAGTACGTCCTTCAAGGTTTTTACGGTTCTGGAAGTGTTCGCCATCAAACAATCCCTGGTCGATCCAAGGTCTTAAGTCTCGAAGATGGAAAACATATACGCCAACGAATGTCGTGTAGAGCCACGAAAAGTTAGGTCGGCGTTCTTATGATTCTCATGGGGGGATGTACGTGTACAGGGGATGTACGTGTAAAAGTAGAGAAAAGTAGACGCTGATCATTGAAGTTCTTTCTTTTTGGGCTGTAAAATATCGAGCATTTACAAGACGCTTTGATTTATATCCCTTTTCTCAAAGGTGCAGGGTGACTTTATAAGTATCTTGGAAGACTTAACTGAATCTTGCTTTTTTTAAAGTCGACCTAACTTAGATTATTGTTCCCGCAAATGAAAATGCAAAATAATGTACACTGCCGTTCAGAGAAGTTCGGTCGGCTGGTAAAAAACATGAAAAGCTTGCAGAAACAAACGAAACTAAAAACAAAATGCAATTTTATTGTATGTACAGGTAAAAAAGACAAAAATAAATAAATAAAAAGTTATTCCGGCCTAATATAATATACTGAACATTATATTTCTTTTTCATCGAAAAAACCTCCTTTGCTGTTAATCACCGCTCGAACTATTCTAGGCATTCTTTCGATAAGTTTTGTTAAAACGGATTGTGGAATATTAATCCATTCATGTTGCAGAATATTCCGTAAATGTTCTTGTGAAGTTGGGCATATTTTTCGGATCCTCCTGTCCAGTTCATCCCACAACAACTCTATAGGGTTCAAATCTCGGCTTTGTGGGGGCCATGTCATTACTTCCAGGGTGTGCTGTTCTTCTTGCTCCTTTAGACAGTTCTTTCCATGTTTTGGATCGTTGTCATGCATGAATGTAAAGTTTCGGCCCATTATACGCAATCCTGATGGCACTGCATGATTCTGGAGTATTGCAAAATAATTTTCCTTCCTTATTACACCCTGCACTCTGCATAAATCTCCCGTCCCAGCAAAGGAGAAACATCCCCACACTAACACAAAACTACGCCCTTGCTTCACTGTAGGCACAATGCAGTTCGGGATCACTTTTCGGTTTTAGATCTTCATAAACTCGTCGATTTTGCCCAAAAACCTCAAACTTTGACTCGTCACTCCAAGGCACGTGTTTCCAATCATCTAACGACCAATCTAGATGAGAACGGGCCCACTGTAGCCGCTTTGCTCTGTTACCCCGATGTAATAGGGGTTTTCGAATGGCAATGCGTCCATGAAGGTCCGCTTGTTGAAGTCGACGTTTTACCGTACTCGCCGAAACTTGTTCTTCACGGCCGCGATTGACTTCGGCTGCTATTTGTGGCGCTGTTAATTTTTTATTGCGTTTGCTTAATAATGCAATTCTCAAATCTTTAGCTTTTGTTGTTTTCCTAGATGCTCCAGGACGAACACGATTTTCTATAGTTCCAGTTGTCCGATATCGCTTTATGATGTCATTTACTGTTGAACTTCTCATATTTATTTTTTCAGCAATCTGTCGCCCCGAATATCCTTCTTCAAACAGCGTAATAATACGTTTTTCTACACTGGAAAGCTTGCCACGTGCCATTTTGAAGTAAATTTTCTTAAAACTTTCGCGCAAAAACGACAGATGCACACCAACATACGTTTAACAGTAAAATGAAGCAAATTTATATCTTTACGCCCGTGATAAATAAACAAGAGTGATACTGCGGTATATTTCCTAAATGTATTGTTCGTTAATAATCCCCAAACGACCCGTTTCAAAAGATCGGCACTTCCGAGAAATTCTTGGAATGATAATAAAAGGGACTTTATTGTGGTTGTCGCAATATTTCTACTTTACATAATAATTTATGGCTCTAATCCCTTAGAAAAGAGTCTATGCTTAATATTTTTCTAATTTTATGTATTAATAATTGCATACAATGTGATATAATAGATTTTTATTGTATGACCGAACTTCACTGAACGGCAGTGTACGCGAACCGGTTCTATATTACCGTACAGTAGCGCCGTCGTTTTGTTTTTCAGCCGCCACGATGATTCATAACAAGTGGTATAAACAAAGCCAATACGTAAAGGATATCTTGAGGAAAAAGGTTCCCATTAGCTTAGGTCATGATATATACAATTGTGAAGCTATAAAATGTCAAAGTTACATAATCAACGTTTTCACGTAATTAATTTTGCTTTCTTTCTTCTTTCAATAAATAATTCATGTAATTATTCAAAAATAATTACATCAATATGTAATTTAATAAAATAATTTTGTACTATCAATAAATCTTCACATTATAAAATGTTAATTTCTTATAGCTTCAGAATATCTCCCTTATACCATATACTGGTTCCTCTTCCATTTTTAAAGGCAGAAAAATTACAAATCTCGACTGCTGAATTAGGCCAGCTTTCTCAGTCGAAAAATTAAGCTTTCCGCGAGCATCTTTAACTAAAGATATTCCTTTCCGCGAAATATTTTCTTAGTTGTAGTTGTAGTCTTCGATTATACTAGTTTGCTAAAAAAAATATTTCTTTTAGGATGGAACTAGACGATCGCATCAAAGAATTCACCTACATTTTCGTCCGATCTTTCGAAGAGAAGCTAGAATACTGGCAGAAATATTTAGAAGGTCGACCGGATAAATTGGGCTCGAGCAAACCTGGCACAATACTCTCCACGGCTGTCTTGGCAATTCCTCAAGTTGGCAAAGGATTGGCCGGAGTGATCAAACAGGGCGATGAATATATGCAGAATCGCGCGGAAAAGGGCACTGCTCAAGATATGGCGGAGATAACTTATTTCTCCGACAACAACAAAGATACGTTTAGACTGGTATTAATTCAGGGCGCTTTCGAAGTATTTAGCAAGTACGAGTATCAATTTTCGCTGGTTTCTTGTAACGGAGGCGTGCTTAGGGCAATGCACAAATTGGGTAGCGATGCTACGCACCGCATAATCTCATTTTTACTCGAAAATAAGAATATTAAGAATTTAACGCCAGAACTAGTGGCTGAAGGTATAGTTCGCGGAAAATCGCCTCGGAATTCAAAAAAAGTGGTGTCAAGCGGTAGAACCTTAAATTTAAACGAAGAATCTATTTCAACTGCGGATTTTTTCACCAATACTGGCATCAGATTGGAAAAAAACGATGTGATAACCTATTACAAGCATAAGGAGTGCAAACATGCTTTGCGGCATAGATTATCGTTTCTCTGGGAGGATCGAGATCAAATAATCACGACATATCAAGTCGATCGACCCGAATACACCTATAAATACCAATTAATCTCGAAGAACAGGAACGAAGTGATAGAATCTACACGCCATTTCATAGCTACAAAGAATCCCATTGAAGACGTGAAGGAATTCATACGAGTCAAAGAAGACGAGTTAGAAGCCTTGATCAAAAGCACCAGCGAAGATATGAAGGATATGCAAACTAGAGGAATGGACGAAAATAAAGAACACCATTACCTAACAAGAGAATTCGTCACCAAAGCCGAAGAATCCATCATCACTTACTTAAACAGCATGATCTTCGAAACGCTGAAGCAAAGTCTCGAAGATGATCGGAAAAAACGCGAGGAATACGATCGACAGAAGAGGCAAGAGGAGGAAAATCGAGAACGGTTAAGAGAAGATGAAAGAAAACGGATAGCCGAAGAGGAGCAAAGAAAACGTGAAGAGGAAAGGAGGATTCGAGAAGAAGAAGAACAGAAAAGGAAAGAAGAAGCAGAAATGCTCATAGAAAAGATGAAAGAGCAGCAAGGCCAATTGCCGCAAAAAGCTATCATTATCGACGGGGATCGTCTAAGTGAAGAGGCCAGAAGGGTCGAAAATTGTTTCAGTAGAGAATCCAAAAAGGTTGAGAGGGAAGCTAGAAGGATTGGCGAACAAATTAAGGAGATTAAACTGAAATGGTGAATGTATTCGTTTAATAAATATTCAAAGTATTCGGTGCCTTAATCTAATGTTATAGTATTGTAAAATATTTCATATCTTTTTATGTAATAAATCTCTTCTTAATCATGTTTAATGTGGTCTTATAGAAAAACACATAAATATTTAATTTTTCATTGTATCTCTTTTCAATTTTCTATTGTTAGAACAGTTTTTTTCAGATTGCTCGCGGAACATTTTTTAAAAATAAAATTTACATATTGTTATGATATTGTTTAATTGGGTTGCAAAGCGTTCCAAGTTGGCGTATTAACTTTTTTTAGTTCCTTTCAATTGCGAGGTGGAGCCGAATTAAGTATTTGAAGTCGAGTATGGTCGAGTACATTAATACCCTTTATTCAAAAATCTAATAGACCATTGCAGTAGCTTCCGATTGGAACATCCAATTAGAGAAGTTCGAAAACATTAAATCGTTTGTTGTAGAAGGACAGAATCAAAATAGTATTACATATGTGCAAGAAATTTAAATTAAGGCTACACTCACCTGCAAATATAGGACGACCTTACAAGCTGCATTTCCAAAGAACCAAGTGCTCGTGACGTCCCAAATAATAGTGGGAGGCAAGCAAATTAAAATCACTAGAAAATCCGCTATCGCTAGGTTCATGATGAAGTAATTGGTAACCGTCCTCATGCTTCTGTTCCTGTACACGGCGATACACACCAAGGCGTTCCCAACTAAACCCACCATGAAGACGAGAATATGCAAGGAGATCAAAATCCATGTCCACAGCTTAGGCCGAATGAGCTCCTTTATTCGGCCAACGATGATATCCTCGTATTCATCATCGTCATAATAGGTATCATTGTCGGAAATATCATTCAAGTCCATATCTTTAAATTTTCAAACCACTTTGCACCGTTCAATAAAAGATCACTTCCTTCATGCGGCACATTTCGTACGCTACTACATTGAATTATTTTGCGATTTCTTTGCCGCATGAACGTTAAAGTTGCGTGGTGCAACAAGTTCGCATAATGTCACGTTTTCGTAACGATGTTTTCTTTCCTAGTTTCGATTTATTGCCCTAAAGAGTCCCATAATACCCGCGCGCATTCCAAAACTAATGGCATCGGAAATCGTTAAAAATCACTACAAAGAAGCACGAATCCAATTGTACCATTCAAAATGGGGGAAAGATTATACCATAACGCTGCTTATAGTTTCTCATGTTTACGGAATAATGCTGAATTGTTGGTGTTTTGTTTATAGTTTTCTTGAAGGCAAATACATTGCTTTCTATTTTGGAATGGATTATTCACGGTGATTTGAATGTTATTGGGACACGGTAAACAATGAATTCGAAGTAATTAACGGATTTTCTAATTGCGACGTAAAGAGAGGTACTTAAACACATACGCACAGCTACTTTACACATTGTTGGAGCATTTTTTTTTTTACTATAATCAAACAAAATTCAAAGGTCACGATCCTTTATAGGCTAGTGGCTGCTATAGAAGTCACTTGCCGTACGAGCTATACATGATTTTTTTTACATAATTTGGGCCCTACGGGACAGTCTCTGGCATCTACACCATGATTGATATTTTAGAGTTACCACCTAATGGTTTGTATGACTTTCTGAATGAGGTAAGCGAAGCGGTGGTTAAGAGCCGCAGACGCTAATTCTTTACTACCAACCCAGCTTATCTCAACTTCAGGGCTTTCTCGAGATTCTTCAAGAAGGAAATCCCCTCGGACTTTGATGGTGACAACTTTTAAACTGAGATTAGGTTCCTCCAGAAGAAGAATCTGAAGATGGTAATCTAGATGACGATGATGATCGAAATGATTTTTTACATAACGAGGCTTTGCGTAAGACACAAAATACGGACCAAATAAGCAACCGACGTATTGTATAAGTTGAGGAGTTTAATGTAAGTGATACAGAGAGCGATGAAGATGGCGTTAACGATGCCGATGTCTCAGTAAAAGTAACTGGAACAGCACAAAAATATAAGATTTACATCTGATCAATACTTTCTCTTTGAACTTGACCATAGACCAAAGAACTCTTCTTCTCTTGCTTCTTTTTCTGCTAAATTGTGTCTATATTTTATTTTCTATGTTCAGATGTTATATTCGCTAAGGTTATACATTTTTGTGGAAAGAATAGAAGCCACCATCCTTGTCAAAAGTTGATTCGACCAGAACGTTTAGTGGCTCGCAACCAACCCAAAAGTACGGAATGAGAAACAAGATTTAATAAAAGAAGTTTTTTGGAACTAATTGTAGTCAATTTATTTTTTGCGTAAAAATGCAGTAAAAACCACAAATTTAGGCTGCATTCGATGTTTTACTTTTTATTGAAACATTTGAGAGAAGTTGATCAATTAAATCTGACCGCTGAACAAATATACAATGCCAACAAGAGCGGCTTAATTTGTCATGTCCTACCTCACAAAACTTATATTTTTCATGTCGCCAAATTTTAACCACTGCTACAACCAATGGACCAAAATATAATACAAAAAGAAAATTTTACTTGACGCAATCAACATAATATCACGACTGTTGTGGAAATAATTGATAAAGCCACAGAAGAAGTTTCTAATAATGATAGCTTCATCATCGACAGACAACATACTAGTGAAAACAGAAGGTGTGCTTAACGCTATTGTTGTTTTTTAATTTTTCCTATTGAATGTGCTGCAAACAAAAGCGTTATTCTGTATTTCTAAAATTGAGAAAAGGAAACATCTTTAATGCATGTACGTTTGAACCTCCAGTAACGCTAACTTTCGCCGTTACTGGCGGTTCAATTTTATCAAGTTTATCGTTTAATCGGAAGCGACGTCAATATTCTTAATTTTTCCACAAGGACGTGTTGTTAGAATAGATCTGTTTGGGCCGCAAACAAAAAATAGAGATCGACCTAATTTATCTAAAAATTTCAAATGTTGGTATCTTTGGGAGTCAAATTTCTAGTTTTTTTTTAATAAAAATAACTAGAAGGCATAATTTTGTGTTTAGTAGGTAAAATCAACACAAGAAAAACACAAAAAAAATGTGATTAGGCTTAGTGCAGCAACGCAAAAGCTTGATTTTAGTAGCTACTCTCAACATTAACCCAGTTAATCCTAAATTCTTGATTTTCACGTCCACTTGAGACTTAAATGGGATTCTATCGTATCATTTTACGTATCCTTCAAAAGAATAACATATTGTTGACAGTCTGCCACGCGCTGGCCAAAATCTAGGACACAATTATCGGATAACATTAACGACCACGCAACGAAAACAATTAAGTCGTTGATCTCGCATCTCACGCACCTTTACCTAAGTTAGTAAACATAATACGTAATCACCGGAACGTGTTTATCGTCCGAAATGAATCCGTTTGCGGTCTTCTTCACTTCACCAGCGAATAGTTTACATGCGATAGCGAATAACTTACATAGCGCAGGCATTGTGTAAAACGCTCCTATGCGCGGCACGAACGCAACTCACGGACAACACAACTTCTTGTACAGCGCACAATAGAATTGTTTTCATGCTGAATTATTTCCCGCATTGTTGTGCGGAATATAACATTTTTATGTTTCCTTTTAACGGTTTCCAATCGTTTCGCAAATAATTTCAACGCACTTCGATTTTATGGCGAAGTTTCTGAAATGCATGCAGCTATAAAACGGCCGGATCTGGAATCCATTGGAAAATGTTACAAATACCGTCCTAACATTAACAAGCTATATTAATTAACATAAAAAAATATTTGAGGGTAATAACATAGTTGTTAACAAATTCAGGTACAATGGCATAAAAGTAAAGTTGGGTGATACCTACGAATGCGAGCCTTGTCACAAAAGATGTTTCCCCCGTATGTACAAACGCGGGCTTAAAGGAGCACATTATAAGCAAACAAAAAACGTTGAATTTGTGAAAGTAAGAAAATCGATCAAAGGCCTATACATACACTGCCGTTCAGAGAAGTTCGGTCGGTTGGTAAAAGACATGAAAAGGTTACAGAAACTAAAAACAAAATGCAATTTTATCGTATGTACAGGTAAAAAAGACAAAAATAAATAAATAAAAAGTTATTCTGGCCTAATATAACATACTGAACATTATATTTTTTTTTTCATCGGAAAAAACTCCTTTGCTGTTAATCAGCGCTAGAACTATTCTAGGCATTCTTTCGATAAGTTTTGTTAAAACGGATTGTGGAGTATTAATCCATTCATGTTGCAGAATATTCCGTAAATGTTCTTGTGAAGTTGGGCATATTTTTCGGATCCTCCTGTCCAGTTCATCCCACAACAACTCTATAGGGTTCAAATCTGGCCTTTGTGGGGGCCATGTCATTACTTGCAGGGTGTGCTGGTCTTCTTGCTTCTTTAGATAGTTCTTACACACTAACGCAGTGTGTTTTGGGTCGTTGTCATGCATGAATGTAAAGTTACGGCCTATTATACGCAATCCTGATGGCACTGCATGATTCTGGAGTATTGCAAAATAATTTTCCTTCCTTATTACACCCTGCACTCTGCATAAATCTCCCGTCCCAGCAAAGGAGAAACATCCCCATACTAACAGAACTATGCCATCGCTTCACTGTAGGCACAATGCAGTTCGGGATCACTTTTCGGTTTTAGATCTTCGGACATAAACTCGTCGATTTTGCCCAAAAACCTCAAACTTTGACTCGTCACTCCAAAGCACGTGTTTCCAATCATCTAATAACCAATCTAGCTGAGAACTGGCCCACTGTAGCCGTTTTGCTCTGTTGCCCCCACGTAATAAGGGTTTTCGAATGGCAATGCGTCCATGAAGGTCCGCTTGTTGAAGTCGACGTTTTACCGTACTCGCCGAAACTTGTCCTTCACGGCCGCGATTGACTTCGTCTGCTATTTGTGGCGCTGTTAATTTTCTATTGCGTTTGCTTAATAATACAATTCTCAAATCTTCAGCTTTTGTTGTTTTCCTAGATACTCCGGGACGAACACGATTTTCTATAGTTCCAGTTGTCCGATATCGCTTTATGATGTCATTTACTGTTGAACTTCTCATATTTATTTTTTCAGCAATTTGTCGCCCCGAATATCCTTCTTCAAACAGCGTAATAATGCGTGAACGTTTTTTTAGACTGGTATGCCACGTGCCAATTTGAAGTAAATTTTCGTAAGTGAAGTAAAAACTTTCGCGCAAAAACGACAGATGCACACCAACACACATGTGTTGTTATTCAAATATATATTAGGCTGCATTTTTTTTATATTTAATTTTGCAATATATTATTTCTATTTGAACAAAAAAAATTGTTATATACCTACTGATATGGTTCAGAATATTGCATGGTGAAATGCAAAGCCTTTTCATAAACATACCTTGAGATAAATAAAACATAAAGCAAATAATACACAAACAACAATTGATACGTATATTTTATTTCTTGTTAGTGATATAAAGGAGCGAGTAAAACATATTACGTAGTTTTTCGTTAATCAGTGATCTCTTCAGCAAGCTACCCGGATGGTAAAATCTGAAATAAAAAATAAGATTAACATTGTGAACTAAAACTTACGTATGTACGTCTAAGCCTAAGTTCTCAAATAACCAACGTTTGATTAGCTGATAGACATTGTTTGTAATCAAAGTTAGTGATGGCCAAGAGATATGAGGAAGAATTAGAATAGATAAATATAAATCAATCACCAAGCACTTTTTGAATCTCGCGAACCTTGCAAGTTGTAAAGTAATCAAATCGCTTGATCATAGAGAAATTATATTTTCTTTCAAACATCTGCAGTTATTTAGAAACAAAAGCGGAAACAAAAAGCAGATTTTACATAAAAGGAAGAAGTTAGCACCGCTAAACTATTTTATTGCTTATCCTAATTCAATACAAAAATGGAACCAATGACATGTGTTTATTTGGTATTAGACACAACAAACTAATTGTGGCAAACCTACGAAAATGAGCCAGAATGTTATCGATTCTGGGTTTTCCTTATTGCCACTTCTAAATGACCACTCTATATATATATTTCGTTTGATTTTTGTTGTAGATGATGATTCAAATTATTAAATATTTTATATTGAAATATATGTATGGAGCCAAATATTTTCGTTAGATATTGCCAAATCGCTAAAAAAACAATGACAAAATGCAATAGAAATACGGAAAAATCGCTACTATTGGCATCACCGTTACCAATGAGTCGCTTAAAGTACACACTATGCATTAATAGTACCAACCA
Source organism: Marronus borbonicus (assembly GCA_902655005.2). Lineage (NCBI taxonomy): Eukaryota > Metazoa > Arthropoda > Insecta > Coleoptera > Scarabaeidae > Marronus > Marronus borbonicus. The sequence continues at coordinate 678,359 of LR737402.1, forward strand.
TACTTGTGCTCAAAATTTTAAAACGATACTTTAAAAATGTTAACGTCAATATGTTTTGTTTATCGTCGCCAAGATAACCAAACAATACTACTGCCAGAAACCACTCGGATATAATACTCAAGTCCGGGACTTTTAACTGTTTAACCGTTAATATCTCTTTTACTTTAAATATTAGACAAGTACATCGTTATAATTTCTAACGTTTTTGTACGTTAGAAATATAAATACGTGGTTCATCAATTTAAGGTGTTAAGCTTAAAATAATAAATTAGGAGCTTGGTTTAAATTGAATTACGGAATTTAGATTATAATAATAAGTATTTATTATTAACTTTTTTCCCCTATTTTAAATCGGATTATTTTCCCTAAAAACTAAGTAAATCTATGTTATTTTGTGCTACATTTTCGATTTTTTTTTTTTTGTAAAAAAAGCATTGATAATTATATTTTTAAAAAATTAATTTATAAAAAATCGTCATACCAATTGTTATTAATACGTTCAACAGCAACGCAAGTATCGCAACAGTGGCAACGTCCATCCCGTGGCACAAAAACTTCGCTGGCCGGGTCGCAAGCGTCCCGGTCAACGTAGTAACAGCGAATACGACTGCATAGATCCGGATCGCAATCCTTCGGCTTAGAAACGACCACGGCAACAATAGCAAGGAAGACGAGAAGCGCCGCCGAAGACTTCGACATTTCTTCGTGAGACTACACCTCCGCACAAAGAGTACTAAGCGAAATACCCGCGTAACGCATCTTAGGAACGATCTGCCTTATAGAGGCCGCCAAGGAATTTCCGTTTTTGTTTTTTTTGTGTGTAAATGACGCGTTCCTTCGCTACAAGGTCGATGTGAAACGTTCATGCGATGTTTGGTATTGTTTTTAGTTGTACGTGAGGAGTAAAATTAATAAATTTCCGTATCTGTTTCATTGGGAATTAATTAAGATGTTGCGCGTAAACCGTGTAAAATTTACATTGAACGATACAGCCTTAGCATACCTAAAATATTAGTCAAACTGATTGTTTTTATTGTATAGCGTTTTTTGAAGGGAAGAAAATAATAACTCAAAGGATGAAGTTTTGAATTCACAAATTTTAAATTGATAAATTACAGGAAGAAAAAAATTATTAACGCATATTATCATCATATTCTTTTATCGTGTCAAGCCCATTCCAGACGGTCTATTTTCCGTATTGAATTCTAATAACTAGAAAACAAAATATAAAAATTGATAAGAAACCATCAGAAACGCACCAACACCAAACAACATTATCGAAATGAAATCATTTATTAAGTTAATCAATTTTTACGAGAGATTCGCTCCCAAACTTCACAGCTTATGGGCAGATTTACGCAGATTAACGCGGAAGAACGTTAAATTGAGTTGGAAACGTAACGAAGACAATATATTCAAACAAGTCAAGCAAGCTATAATCGATGCAAACGCTTTAGTGCCATACGATGGAAATAAACCATTATATTTTGCCAGAGACGTTAGTGAGAAAGGAGTTGGAGCCGTACATTTTCATGCGAACGAGTTGAGTGAAGAGCAATCCACTGCTTTTGCTTCTCGGAAGCCACGCAGAACAATAATATTTCGTCATAGATGGAGAAGATCTAGCCGAATTTTTTTTTGTCATCAAAGAATTCGACAAATATTGCTGCTGATTCCCTATCACGCTTTCCCAATAAACATGAGACATTAACCTCTGAAGAACAGCGCGTATTAAAGGTCTACGACGATTCTTATAACATGAAACTTGATGACTTGAATATTATTATATATAGCAAAGAGCCAAACGTCGATTTGTTTCTAAACGGTGAAATGTTAAGAAGAGATGTAGGGGTGATGCTGATGACTTATAACCTTACAATGCATTACGTGGTTTACTCTTGAGGACTTTTCGGGGCAATACAACTGCTTCAGTTACATGTTTTTAAGTAAAATCGGACTCGGAGAATCGATCGCCGCCACCCTCATTTACCTATCTCGTTTATTTTTTGAATTGCACCCCGAAAAAGGCTAAAGATAGGAATCAACGTTTCCCAACATTCTAAAATTTATCTTTTAATAGATTCAGCATATCGAAATCTATAAATGAAGCTGCTAGTTGTAGAGTTATAGGAAAATTATGAAAAATATTTTAAAAAATCACTTTTGGAAATTCGGACGATTTGACGATTTCAAAATTTTTTTAAGTATTTCCTTTGATGATGGTTCCCTATGCAGTTTGACTTGCTGATTACAAGGATTACGACCATTTTAGGGTACCTTCAATGGTTTTTGAGACATTTGAATTTGAATTTTATTATTTTGTAACAAATTTATTTTGGTAAAAAAGGGTTGCAACACGAATATGAGAACTTGTACAATTTGGAGGTACGGTAGAAAGCAGTATTTAAGACTTTTGCGTAAAAAAAAACGCCCCAAGGATACTTGGCTAAAAGAAGGGATTTTGTAATAGGAATTGAGCTTTCTGCCACTGGATGGACCCTTATTCTCGATAGGTGGATAATGTGAAGAGCCAAGAAGAGATGTGGGAGTGGCGCTGACGACTTATAGCCTCGTAGACAACATTACAATACAATTAGCACAATGTACGAAATCGTTTTATTTGCATTATTCTAATAAAAACGTTTAAGTTTAAATTTTGATTTTTCTTTAAAGTATGCGTTTATTTAAGTGCAAAAAAATCATCCCTAGCCCTCAAGTACTATCGTGTTTTCAGGTAACACAATTGCTATCGTGGGGTGTTTTACACCCCACTCTTTAAATTTAGCTTTTTTTTGTTAGTTATCTTTTTTTTTTCACTTTTAAACCCACAGTGTAATAACTAGACCTTTATCTTGCGATTGTTGTAAGGAAAAACAAAACTTTATTTAAAGCAAAACAGAAAATTAGGAGGAAATGTTACATTCATAAAAATTATGTAAAAAGTATTTCTTCGTACAATTTTTTCTTTTTACAAAATTGTGTTCTGTATTGTTAAGATGTCTTGGTTTTTTCTGTTACTGGAAACTATGGTCTTACTCCCTGTAAAAGAAAATGCCATTAGCATTTCACATAAAAATTCTGACAATGACGTTGTGAGGCGTACATTTTATTTGACAAAAAACATGTAATGTGTTATTTCATGTAATCAGATTTTTATAAATTTCTTACAATTTACCTTTGTAAGCATTCTGCGCATTTTACAAGTTGCTCAGAATGTTCCTTGCAGACATGCTGATGACATCTATGACACGTGGTTTTTATTTTCTTGTCTCTATTTCGCCCGCAGATGTGACACCTTTTGACAAATCGCCGAATTGGAACGTATATAAGTGAATCCCCTATACTTACATGCACAACAACATCTGTGATTTCCCCAAAAGAGGACGAGGGCTATTATCACTATAAAATTCTAAATCATTGGTTAGAATACACTACGCTATTTTTGAAAAAAACAAACGTAATTGCTATCGTGGGGTGTTGAGACACCCCAAAAGCTATTTTTTGCTAAAACTGTAGAATATGGTAAATAATAAATTACACTATATTACATATCTCATTTGCATAGGCGAATACCTGGAACCTTAGAAATGTGACAAAAATAGTTTTAGAAAAAATTTAAAAAAAATGACCTCTGGGGTTCCGAAACACCCCACGATAGCACTTGAGGGCTAGATACCATGAGATGATTTTACACGAAATCGATAATTTTAGAATTTTTGATAAATTCCAACATAAAACCAAAATTTGAATTTCTCTCGTGTTTTACTCCAAATCCCCTTGAGGACTTGAGGATTAACAGCTCATAGAATGCTAAACTACGATCAGAAATCAAATCGGCTGGTATCGTACCCCCACATTTCATTATACTAGAAATAGAGACATAATTTATGTACTGTAATAGGTATTTTAGTTAATTACCTGTTGTACTGATATGCATCTATCACAACAAATCCCTTGTACGATATCTCTGGGTATAAAAGTTTCACCAACTTTACAATCGGCTGGTTGCTGATTCACGCAAAACACTATTCTACAATCAGCACATTCTACTTGTAAAATATTAGAAAAGCACAACAATAAAACACCTAAAATTGCTGCAAGTTTGAAACGGTATCGAATCATATTTTCTTTTAATACTGATTAGTACCAATCTTCTTATACAAATGCGGATCCAAGGAGCGCGGAACCATATATATCATTAGAAAATTATATAACGATGGAATGCAGCAGCAATTTTTTGTGTTTTTCAATGTCATCTTTGATTGTGGCTAATGGAGGTTCTCTTCCGCGAATCTAATACATATTCATACCGTTATGGTTTTTAGCGATAAAATTAGCTTTGTGTTTTCTAGGATTTTAAAGAATAGCTTTGATTAATTGGGCTTAAAAAAACGAATAATGTACAATTTGATACTTTTAATAGGGAACTTATATTTCTAAAGGAATTAGATAAAAACTGACCTAAGCTTCTGAGCTCGATTTTAAAGAGAAGAGCCGATGGATTCGATGGGCACTGAATGTACTAATCGGTGAAAAAAGAAAACCTTTCAATAAATGTATTGTATTTCCAGCAATTATAGCATTTGATATATTCCATATCTTAAAATAAGAAAATTTATATTTCAAAACATTAAAATGATAAAATTGAGACTACAAAAACTTTTTTTACGTTTCTTTATTGTACAGTACAAATTAGTGACTATTATAAAATTAAAAAAAGCAAACTGTTAAATTGTAACTAAGAGACCAGATTAAATTGAATTCACGACAAATATGCAGAAGTTAAGGACAATTTATCGTTTACGAATGTTTGTAAACATTCCATTTAATCCTACAAAATTACATTTAGGCGACTAACTTAGAAGTAACCTTCATCTTCGTCGCTGTTTTCATCAGGCGTTGAACTAACTACCGTAGCTAACATGTGTTTAGGTATTTCGCTTCCTCTCACTTTAATGTTGTAGCATACCAGCTCCATCTTCGCCAAACTTTGTTTCAGCGTGTAGAACTTCCTGTTTATCGGGCTTTGTCCGCTTAAATTTAATCCTGGACAAATATAACTAATTAGTCGTTGTTTACATTTAATTAAGTAAATTATAACAATACATCCTGTCCACCTAATGCGTGTATGGAGGATAATTCATTCCCCGCGAGACAATTATATACGAGAATACAGGATGTCTGCTCATGAAAGAAAGAATTTTTTTTTTTTTAATGGAACATCCTGTATATTAATGCGATTTTGGATGCTTCTTTTCATGTCAACATCTTTCAACATTTTCTACATATGCAGAAATTTATATTTAATTTTTATTTATATTTTTAAATTAACGTGCGATTCCTCGTATTTTGTTTGAACGTTTACCAACATTTCGGAAATAATATTTTCTATAATATATATATATAATTCTATATATATATATATGTTACGCGTTAAATAATTGCTTAAATAGTTTCTTTAAATCAAAGCGATATTTACTTATTAAATACTCTAAATTAAGTAATATTAAAGTGGTTCTATGGTAGGGTTGATACTGCATCCAAGGTCTGGGAGTTCTTAAAAAATTCCGGGAGATGAGCTCTCCTAAAAATCCTTATACGTAATGGTTTCATTTAGAATTTCCGAGAGGAAATTAGTTAATTTGGGAGCCGGCAGTCTACCTCTAAATCCGGGAGGCTCCCAGTCACTCCTGACTACCTGGCAACCCAATTCTAAGGGTAGGTACTTTCGGGGAGTGATAATTAATATTTTAACCGAGGTCGTAAGTAGTTGTTGATCAGCCAATTAATTATTATTGTTAAATGAAATGTTGACAGTTTTCTTGCTTTATTTTTAAATTAATACTATTCCTTCAAATTTATTTGATACTTAACTTTAATCTCTCGTTAATGAGATATTACTAGTGGAAATACAAAGTGTGGCTCAAAGAGGTGTAAAAATCGTTTTCCTGAAAATTTACAAAAGGGCTGTTAATTTATTATGGGCTACAAAGAAAACGATGATTCTATGGTTAAATGTACAATTTGCAATGAGAATTTTCTATGAAGTACATTGATTCTAATTGAACATGGTTTATGTAATAATTGATGTAACGGCTACAACATCTATTTTTAAAACTGATAGTTTTGGATGAAATTAAAAAAAAATAGATTAATTCTGGAGGGCACTTCCGCTTTAGAAGTGGGAAGTCAAGTATCTTAACCCTTAACAAAACCGCATTTACCAACGGTTCTGTAGTCTGTCTTATGCGTCCTATTGGTGTTGATAAACAACAAGAAAGAGAACAAAGAAAGATAAACAACAGGACCATTCGTGACCGCTATGCCCAGTAGGCGACGGTAGTACGTCGCAGTGATTCATTTCTGGCTCCTGCAGCAGGAGCTACCTATGCGGGAAGGCGCCACTTAAAAAAAAAACACGAATGTCCTTACGTAGACCGTGGACGTGGGAATCCCAGTTCCGTAGCCAGAAAAGTCGCTCGGGAATTCCCGACTTGGTCGATAAGGGTTGCTTAGCTACGGATTATTTTGTAAGCGCATCGGAGGAAAATTTGTAATTAGTGATATTTTAAAAAATCATATTTTACCATCGAGAACGTGATACAGAGATGGATTTGTACCACTAACGCTCAAGGATAAAATACTTATCCTGGGATAAAGAGGATGACATTTTTGAAAGAAGTTAGAAGCCTTTATAATGTTTGTTAGGAATATATTAAGAATGGGTCAACTTCAATTGATTAGATTACTTGAAGTGAACGCCTTTAAAAGGTAAAATTGAATGGGAAGATATTTCTTCGTATTCATGGTAATCTTGTTCGAAGAGTAAATATGTACTTAAGTGAAGGAAGACTGAAGAAATGGATAGACACAAAAGTGGATGTGGACAGAAGGTGGGTACAAATATTTTCGCATTTTAAACAAGAATGTATCTCAGTTTTCTTCACAGCCCTAATCACCAACTTTTTCTTTAAACCGCTCAAAGAAGGAATTATTTTCTATTTATGCACCACATGGACATGCTGTTTATCGTTAAGTACAGAAAAGAACTGCAATGTTAAATCAATACAAACCTAAAAATCCAACATAAATGTTCCGTACGAAAGCGCAAGTTTTAAAACAATCATCTATGTTTCCAGAACCCAAGTTATTAATACATTTCCTCATCATTTCGCCCGTAAAGTCTCCCAAACCAAGCAATATCTCCACAGCGGGACAGCACAGCTGCAAACTACTAACTGTCTCATCATTTGCCGAATTCAACGTAAAATTTAGTATAGAGCAAATATTTCTACTTTCGAGAAGACTTGCGCATTTTAGGTACTCGTAAAAGTACAATGCTTCGATGTATTCTTGTAAGCCATTGGTGTATGCACGAAGGTAGAGGTAATGATCCAAATTTCTTAACTCGACAGCGACTGATTTAAATTTCTCCAGCAATTGGGTAAGACGCAGGTTTGCTTCTGCGAATATATGTTCTTTCTTGCCTTCGCTGAAAATTAAGGTGAACACTAAGAAGGACGGCGTAAATTTGCTCTTACATTTCCGTGCCTGTGTTGTGGAGTAAGAAGATGATTTTCTTGCTTTCAATCGTAATATCTCTACCGAGTTTAACGATTCTTTCGTATCTGTCATGTTTGTCGTCTAATTCGCAAGCGTATCCTTGGAATAGTTTCATTATAGGAGAGTCCGCATGAATGTTTTCCAGCACCTGTCGGGCCTTATCTCCCACACAATATTTTGCATTGCTTTTTCTGGGATTTCGCCTGTGAACTATAGGTTAAATAAAATTATTGTTGGTACTACGTAAAAGATTACCTTTATGGGACGACATGATGCAGGTATGTAATGTTTTCTTTGATTCTTCACTTAACTGCGGAATATGTTAATGGAATATCGATTCAAAATATTGTTTGTGGTGTATACAAGCTGTTGCGTCAGTGTGGGATTTCTAATCTTAAAAATGAATATGGGAACGGTGATCAATCACTGTTATTTGCTAGTTTATTTAAATAATTACCATGAGAAAATATTAAATAATTAAAAGTGAAGAGCTGCTCTTTATAAAATAAGGGAGATACAGTTATCTAGTTAAGGAAATGAAAGGATGGTAAAAAAAAGACAATTTAATTTAGAAATCACTCTCTGTAACAGTGATAAAATTAACATGTGTTTTAGTCAATTCTCCAACACGGACGCTTGCGCACTGTCAGTTCGCTTCCTGGCTGTCAGTAGTTTTATATACTGTAACATTTTAGTTTTATTTGAATTGTTATGCAATTTTAATACGATTATTAGCACACAGTTGGATATATACCTTAAAAACAATCATGGTAAGAACGCTATTTCTAACAAATCCATTTTTAAGGACCTCGAAGGTAGAAATACGCCCCCCTAAGGTACACAATCTTTTCCAGATTAGATTCATTCTAATTCAAAATCGTGCCGGTAAAACTCGTTTAGCCAAATGGTATATGAATTTCGACGATGACGAGAAACAGAAGCTTATCGAAGAAGTCCATGCAGTAGTTACAGTTCGAGATGCCAAACATACGAATTTTGTTGAGGTTAGTACATGCATAGCATGCGTTTCGAAGGCAATTTAAAAAGCTTTACCGTATTGTTACAATCTCTTTTACAGTTTCGCAATTTCAAAATAGTGTATAGGAGATATGCCGGACTATATTTTTGCATATGCGTGGATGTTAACGATAACAACTTGTGCTATTTGGAAGCGATTCACAATTTCGTTGAAGTCTTAAACGAATACTTCCACAACGTGTGCGAATTAGATCTGGTATTTAACTTTTACAAAGTGTACACTGTCGTCGATGAAATGTTCTTAGCTGGGGAAATACGAGAGACTTCGCAAACGAAAGTTTTAAAACAGCTGCTCATGTTAAATTCATTAGAATAAGCATCAATATTTGTATGTATGTATTCGTTACTATATTATTTTTTTTAAGTATTTTATTTTGTATTTATCCGATGTATATATAGAACTCTTACGTTTTAATTTTGTAGCGTTTTATACAAGGAAATCTTTGAAATGTTGAAATGTAAGAGTTCGTTTATGTAACTTTATATAAATCTTGTATGAACTCGAAAGATTTTTTATGTATTTACTATTTATTGTTTAAAATAAATGCGCCATTTTACGGTTTTATTATTGAATATGAATGTTTTATGTTATCAATTTTGTATGGTGTATTATGTAGCATGTATGCATTATTGTTATGTAGTACATAACCCGATACATTCCAAGAAAATAAACGAGGAAAGGAATATTGTGATACACTTGTTTCTTCTATATAAATTTAATACCATATGAGGTAAAAACCTAGGCGTCCACGGCCGGAGCCAGTTAAAACAGCGTGTTCGGGTCCGGACCGCGTCATGGTTAAACGAAAACTCGACGTTTCGCCCACAATTACATGGGGCATCTTCGGGAGAGGAAAAGGTGGTAGGTAACAGTTAGCACGTTTACTCAATGTGTAAACCACAACTAAATGAGCGGGAAGCAGTTGATCGCGGTAACTCAGCATGTGAACCACCTTTCCGTCCTGAAGAAGCTTCATATGTTTGTCGACAAAACGTTGAGTTTTCGTTTAACAAAAAACCACATGACACTGTCCGAAATCGGAACAATCATACAAAGTAACTTAACTATAAATAATACCCCGGATTAAATTATTATTTACTATCTACAGGAAAATATTTGAAAAATTCTTGAATCTTGAAAGATAGCAAGGACTGTGGCGGTTGTTTCGAGGACACGAATGGTCTTCATCATCAACCGGTAACCGAATGATGATCATTCGTGTCCTCGAAACGGCCGTGCCGGATTAATTATTACATATTAAGCTTGTGTGGTGCGAAGGTTGCCGATACTGATGTGTTGTGTATCTTGAATTTTGTATTTATCCAGCGTTTTATCTTCCAGTGAGTGGTATCTATTATCTATTACAGATAAAGAGCTTTACAAGTATAAGTAGGTAATTTATTTGGTCCAAATGCACACATTTCAATAATTCATTTAAAATCTAAAGGAGGGCGCCACTGATCCTTATTCTTTTTAAGTTCTTCCCATAATAACCATAGGCGTAGGTCAATGGGGAGCCAATTAGAGTTGACTTCTTGTATGACCGGCAATAAGAAACGAAAGTGAAATTATTTCAGAAATTTAGGGGTTGGGGAGCATAGCCCCTCCCTGACCCCTTTTGGCTACGCCCATGGTAATAACTCCATTTCACCTGTATAGGAGGCGCAACCGGGGTTGGGTTCAGTGATTTTATAAATAGATTTTACGGATTATTTCTTACTTAAATTTAACAACAATGTTCTGTCTAATTCGCGCATATCAATGCAAACATCTAATAGTGACAAAGAACTGTAGAAATCTAAAAATACAACGCTGGCGCCCTCTAACGTCTAATCTCCAAACTAAAACGATTTTATTGCAAATAATAATGTGGGATAGGCTATCTGTAAAGCTGCTTCATCTATGCTATTATCTAAGTACGTGCACTAAAGCAAAATTATCAGTTTTAGTTATCGAGTCCTTCTTTTTATAGTTTTCTTTATTTTATATCTCGAAAGAGACAAAATTACGATACGTCTACGTTAGATGTCGCTTATATGATCAAATTCGATATTTTGCTTATTCGCTTACCCTGCAATAATGATGAAATATGCGCGTGTAATGTGTACACACCTCTTATTTAATGGTGTGCATACATACATTTATTTTGTAAATTATTTCTGTATTTTTTATGAGGTTGGTACTTCAGCTTAGTTTACTGCGGCTTAACGTGGTACTTTTGTAATAGTAAAATATAATTTAATTCTTCCGTTTTAAATTGTTGTAAATATTCATAAATTCTTTTAATTACAATTGTAGAGCAAACGCTGCATGTACAATTAATCGCAGCAAGAACTATTATGTAAAATTTCTCGAAATAAAGAAGTGCATTGCTAACGGTTAATTATTTTTTCTTAATTTTCTTAACACAAGTACATGAATGCGATACGAGAGATCATTACATCTCAATAGATAAACTATCTGCTATTGGTTTTTCTCCTAGAGTTAGTTCTCCACTTTCCGTGCGTTTCTCGAAATTAGCAGAGACTAGACAGACTCGTGTTTTGTCGACTCTCTGGGAAACCAGTAAATAACACGAACGAGTAAACATGAGTCTGTCTAATCTCTAAAGCGCAGGGAAAGTGGGGAACTTTAGTTATTACTCTAATTCAATCCTACGTGCATGACTAGTCATGGTGTGCCCATTATGTAACACACATTCGTTGCTTCTGGCGGCATACCTCAAGGCTCCAGCTTGGGACCGCTTCTCTTTAACATTTACATAAATGGTTTTCTGCTTTCATTGGATTGTAATACGCTTGCTTATAGTAGAAATGTCTTTCGGGTGATGTCGTGTAGTTAACATTTTAATTGATGTTTCGCTGACCATGCTGTCAGCTTCTTCAGAAGATTTTTAAAGAGGTCTTTAAAAATCTTCTGAAGAAGCTGACAGCATGGTCAGCGAAACGTCCAGTGAAATATTAACTACACGACATCACCCGAAAGACATTTCTACTATGGATTACGGTCGTGAAAGCCTACACTCAACGCTTGCTTATGCTGACGATCTCACAATTTACGTTACTATTAGCTCTTTTGCTGATTCTTTAAGTTTACAGAGAAATATTGGAGTCATTAATGCTGTATCAACAAAATTCATTTAAACATTGATAAATGTGCTGGACTTATCTTTGCCCGGTCGTTCGACCTGCAAATATTTCATTATAACGTCTTCAGCACCTATATCTCAACAGTTAACATTTATCTTGGAGTTTTGTTTGATTTCCAGCTCTTGTTTTCTCCATATATTGATGTCACGACTTTTGCTGCATCTCGATCGCTCGGATTTTTACACCTGGTGGAATTTTTATAAAAGTTGCGCATTGTAGTCTGTCTACTACTCACTCGTCCTCTCTAAACTGGAATATGCGTCATTTGCTTGGTAGCCATATTATCACTACCAGCAATTGAATGAGTCCAGAAGAGGTTATTTTAAATGTCTATAAAAAAAAATAAATATAAAAGTTTCGATCTGCGTAAGAATTAATTTCAACAACGTCCCGGGCGTTGATATCTTACGTATTTTCATGATTAGCTTGATCTAGTACACGTTCAGTTCTGATTTTTAGTTGCTTTGCGATTTTGTCGTTTGTTACTTTTGTTTAAAGAAACATAACATTTCAAAAATGGATTTTGTTAAGCTCACATGGGTTTCGATCTTCGGTGAGGAGCTTTTAGATGCAGTACATGACAAATCGCGATGTCGTAAGCGTAAGAATTAGTGCGAAATTATGGTTTGCTATACCACAACGTGACTAAACTTTATCTGTTTAATAATTTCTTTTACTTGCAGTACTTATGATACATTTAAGGACAAAAGTAGAGTATTGAAGCAGCGCCGTGGTAGTATCAAAGTATGTCGAGTTTAGCGCTACACTAATTCTTAATTCTACACTATACCCTTATGTGAATGCTCATATCAATTTTCGTTGTATAAACTTAACACCTTAATTCTTGCACTAATTTCGCACTGCACTGCACTGCAAATAATGTGATAGATTGTATAGTTGTAGAAAAGAAATCGTATATTTTGATAACTCAAAGTTTGCTTATCGAACAGTTTTGAGAAAATCGATAATGTAAATGAGAACTCAAATTATAGCTTTAGTTATTTTTTTTCATTCAACGCCGATACAGCAACAGGTTGAGTTACGTAATAGTCTCAATATTTGATGAAACAATCTGAAGAAGAAGCGATTAGGGATGTATACTTTAATAATGATATTTAACTTATCAGCCTCCCAAAATAAAAATCTCCAACCAGCGAACAAAACCAAGGGAAACATAATTAAAAAGTCACCAGAAAGGTCATTTTTTGCTTCCAATCCACTAGATTTAGTGGTAAATCCTCTAAGTTAGCAACGCTGTTAGCTGTATTTACGCAATCAATTAATACTGATTCAAATGCAAATTTTTTTAATGTAATTAAAACTTTAGCATCAGTTTGCAACACAACGCCGTATCCTGATTGCTATACGACCTCAATAAATCTCAATCTCCGTGTTATCTCTTACCAAGTTACCATCTATAAAATTAAGGTTACAGCCTGTTAGTTTATGAGCAGGTCCAGCCTTTTAGGATGGTCAATTGAAATTTGCGGCTTTGATATATTACGCTTGTCAGGGGAAAATAAATTGAGTCTAGAAACTCTAGAAATGGTAGCTTTCCTTCAGTGTATATTCAACATTGTTGAGCTATCCGTTATCTCCTCGTAACGCCGTCGGAGAATGTGTGTTCTTTCGAGAATTGAGTTAATTCACGATATCCAATATGGTGCTTTCGCATGCGAATTTCGTTATTTAGGATGTGCTTCGTGCGATTATACGAATTTGTGAGTTCTTCGCTGTTTTCATTATTTTATTTATAATGTTTTGTCAACTATCTGTTATATTAGACAACTTACTTTATCTAGCAGCTTTTTGGGCTCATGTATATCGTTTTAATATTCTACTCTTCTTCGTTCGCATCGAATAAAACGAAGCGTGTACGGCGAAGATCATTAAAAAATTCGAATACAGAAGGATGCGTAGCTTACTCGGAGGATATCCTATAAATTGTATATCCACACTTCGTTTACCAGCGTAGTACATTATCTTCCGGTGGTCTCGTATTAAACGGGGGAACGTTATGTTGTCATAAAAAATATAGGTTCTATGTACATATTGTTAAAATTCTCCCGAGAGGCATGCTCGCACATATAAGGAGGTTTTTCATATTTGAATTTGCATAAAATGTGTTCGCCGATACGGAACGTAAGTTAGCGGGAAGTTAATACTGTGCCATCGTCGCTGTCTGTTCGTCAGCTAATAATAGCCTTGCAGAAAGTAGAACGTATTTCATGATAACGGGTTATCCTGTGCTGGCGAGTAGGTTTAATGGGATTTCAATATTGAATCTCCGTTGCATTTCGAATGAAATTTCGGATGTAAGCATACAGCTTTTCGTAATTTTTCACAAAATATAGGTAAGTAAGTGCACACTCGATCTGTTTTTAGGTGCGCGATTTTGCCTTAATTGCAAAATCTCGTTGTTGTCAAAAAAGGGTCATCTCACAGACAAAGACTTAATAAGGAAGTCATATGTTTATGTTATAGACAATTACTCTATCCTCTGTCTGTGTGCCACGGGGACCATGAAATCCACGCCAACAGCTGCTCTGGAAGTCGTCCTAAACCTGGAACTGTTACATATATACATCCTAATGAATGGCCAACCTCTTATAATTAAATCACATAGTGCAAACTATCGGAAACTGTTAAAGAATCTCAAGGCGGGGCCAGTAACTGGCATTCCCAGTGACGCCATTAGTCGGAAATTACAGCTTGGATAAGTGCTATAAAACGGTAATATTAGATAGAGAAGAGCGGAAGAAAGGCCCGCCTATAAAGGACGAATTTATCTGGTGTACAGACGGGTCAAAGACAAAGAATGGAATCGCAACACTAAGTCCAATTTAAAGCGCCACACTATTTCAAGCCGAAGTAGTAGCAGTGCTGGGGTGTATTGAAGAATTAGACTGGCAAGCAGATAATTATCGATCTGTTGCTATCTATTCAGACAGTCAAGCAATAATAAAAGCGCTAGACTTACTCATTCAATAGGCTGGGAAACCGAACTAAGGTTACCTTGGCCTGGGTACCGGGACCTGAAGGACATTGAGGGAACGTAAAGGTAGACGAATTAGCCGGATCAGGCTCGGCAACTGCTGAAAATCGCCCAATGCACTTGATATTAATGGCATGTAAGGTAGTAAAAGGAACCACTAAACAATGGAAAGATAAGCAATCTCAAGGCTGATGGAAGTTCGTTCCAGGTCAGAGACTGACCAAGTAATTTCTGATTGGATACCGCGGACCTACTAAGCAGAGACAGGAAGTATGTTAGAGCAGTAGCGGGTCTGCCAATAGGACACTGTATGTTGAACAAGCATATGAGTAATTTGGGCCTGACAGAGGAAACAGCATGTAGATCCTGCCAGGGGGAGAAAGAGACTGTTTCCATGTGCTGTGTGAATATATATATATAACACTGGTAGGACTACGGTTCTCAGAAATGGGCTGGGAATATCCAAAGGCTGAAACCTGCTAATACTGCTAAATTTAGCATTCTTTGCTAGAAAGCAAAGCTAATGTAACTGATGTAGTGAGAGAGGAACCACAATACTTCCGGAAAGGGCCCAGTGAGATAGGTCCAAAACTACCTCTAATCTAATCTACTCTGTCCTTTTTGGTCTCCTCATTCCATGAAAATCTTTGTCTCCAAGCTAAATTTTGAGCCTGGGAAACATAAGATTCGCTGAAGTAGTGGATGGAGCAAACTTTCCTTTGTTTTCTTATTTTCAAGATAGACTTGTCGACAAGTTCCATCTACAGTTATTAATGAACGCCAAAAGTCGGATTTCTCTGCGTTAATTAGAATCTGCAATACTCTAATGCGTTTCTGGTCCTGAGTGAACGAGTGTGGCACTGAACATGTGGTAGATATTATGTATTAAAGAAGCTCCCCCTAAAAGTTTCTCAGTGCCCCAAAGCTTTTCCCAACGTCCTGATTAACTGACTCATCAACGCAGAGCTGAAACTATTGAAATCACAGACACGAAATTTGGAGAGTACGTTCCTTTTGTGTGTAGACGGGCAATAATTTTTGGAAATTTAGCCCTTACGGGTGTGAAATAAAGGGAGTTCGTTTGGGAGTCTTGTTATTTTCTGAATTTACAAACATTCGAAATTCGATACATACGCTTCTGGTTAGAAACAAAAAAAAATCTATCTAATTTCGAAACCTGTTCGTTCAAAATTGTCCAATCCCACCCTCGAAAGATTGGTTCGCCTTTCATTTTTTTTTATTTTTTTAAACTGTTACTACTTAATCAAACTTCAATGGATGGAATTGTATTGTTCATTATAAAGTATAAATTCTCATTATAGTTGATTTACCGTGCACGAAAACATTTCCATACTATGTTCGTCATTTTAAACGATTCAAATATACTTTTTACTCAGCCTGTACAAGCGAGATATTTTTCGTATCACACGAATTGGGTGGAATAAATATGCCGGAAAGATCAGAAAAAAAACAATCTAAAAGTAGTTTGTTCGATCGCGGAAAGTTTTAATGGAAACGTACGGAGACATTTCTCCGCAAACACGATATGAATGGCGGCTTATTGGACGCGACGAGAAAAAGGAGCACGTCGAATTAGGAGGAGGCGCGACGCCGTCTCCCGACAGACACATCAATCGCCGATAAGCGCGCGGCAATGTTCAGGTAAAATTCTTCATAAGATAAGCAGCTCGATTTTCATACAAAATCCGACGCTTTGAACGACATACATAATGGATTAACCGGCGTCGAAGATTTGCATGCGAGTGAGAGCCGGAGCGGCGTCTATGTATATTCCGCAGGGTGAACAGGAGCTTTTAAAAGTCGCATGCATAAATACGGTAGGATAGAGTATGTGTATTTTCCACACACTGACAGTAATACGGATGCGACATTGGAAGTGTTTGCAAAGAAATAAAACGAATAAATGAGTTCGCTGTTGGAAATGTTAATACCTTTTTGATATTTTACTGGTTAGAATCGGTCTACTACTTTTTTTTTTTTTCAAAGTAGTAGCGTGCTGAATGTAAATTTTATGTATAAAGACGGTGTTGAATTGTTTATTTATTCGAATTTTAGTATGTTCCAATCCAATTTTTGCAAATTCCACACGTGTAGGGAATGCTTGCAATGTTAGAAATAACAGTATTATTCTTTCTTCTTCTTTTATTCTGCCAAATTACACTGAAAAAGCCGAGATGATTGAACTAACTGATTTTGTTAACCATTTATGTGGACCACCTTTCATTAAGCTTCATTTCACCATTATAAGTACATTAAAAGTAGATCTTACAGACGGTTGCGATCGCTTATAAGGTTCAGTGGTTCCATATTGAACCACATCTTTTTTGAGCGTGTTTTCCGCAGGAGTAAGTGATGAGTTAGTTCATTTTTATTTTACGAAAAAAGGCAGTTTGGGTATGTTACTCAAGCGTACTTGATAGCTTATGAACTTTACTCCGCAGCTTCTTCAGCTTATTGTATCTTGCGACAGTAAGATGTTATAAACAATTTAGTTTACTCTGCTCACTTTGCACCCTTGATGGTTATTTGATCTATTTGCGGGAATTTTCATGCATTTATAATTGAATTATTTCTTGCTCTAATCTACCGCTTCAAGAAAGGATGATACAGCGTGTGGCATGAAATGACTGTCAAACTGATTACTTCCAGCCATCTGCCTAGTACGAAGATTAGTTTTTCGGCCCAGATGACCCCGGCAGCGTAACTAAACAACAGGCCTCTGCTACAGATTTTGATGGAGATAGCGATGTTGAAGATAATTTTACAATCACTTTACAAACTAATTCAAACGAACTAACTTTCGGCTGTTCCAGAAGAAAATCAGGAATGCTAGATGCGTCCCAAAATTTTCAGATTCTTCTTGAAAATTCTGATGACTTCGTTCAAGAACAATTATTAACCTTTAAGCGACCCCCACTTAGTTATAAATTTCTATCAAAATACAATAAATTATAATAAACTTACAAATTTACATCTTGCGTTGTGATTCTATAACCCGTTTGCAAAATTACAGTACCACTCCCATGATTTTACAAAAAAATACAGCCGCGGCTCAAAAATTGTGTTATAATTACATAGTACGAGGGTCGCTCAATAAGTCCTCAGAAAAAGACAGGAAATCAATGTATTTTCTATAGATTTTTGTGTATTTTTCAACATAATCTCCATTTAACTGTACATACGTTTCTCCAGCTTTTTTAAGCCCTCTAAAACGTAGGGTTTCGGAAGGTCCTCAAAATAAGCATCTATTTGGGCGATGGTTTCCTCGTTCGAAGTGAACCGTTATCCGCAGAGCAATTTTCTCAAATTTGGAAATAAAAAGAAGTCACTGAGGGCCAAATCCGGTAAATACGGTGGATGTTGCACTAATTCGAACGTTAATTCCATAATTTTGGGCATCGAAACTGCGCAAGTGTGTCTTTCTTCGCTTAGTAGGTCCTAAAACGACGCGTAATACTTTCCAGTTATTGTTTGTACTTTTTCCAAGAAATCGGTGTAGATGATTCTGCTGCATCCCAAAAACCAGAGGCCATTACCTTGCTGGCCGATTTCACCGTCTTCGTTTTTTTCGGGACCCATTGGCCATCAAGAAACCACTGTTTTGGGCTGTTTCTTGGTCTTCGGAGTGTAGCAGTGTGTCCATGTTTTGTACATAGTTATGTATCGACGGAGAAACTCGTTAGGATTGCATCAAAACAGCCTTACAGTCGAGCACACGATTGCGTTTATTTTCCACCTTGGGGCAAACGTAGGACCTATCTTGCTCTCTTGCTGAGATTTCTTTCACACTCAAGGGTTGGCTTCGATACATGGATGAGATAAGCTGGTGACAAACAAGAGAAGGAAGAATACAAATAAAGAATGTATTGGCTCAGAGAAAGTATTCACATACTTTGGACAAGTAAGCGCTTTCTTGAATTTAATAATTTTCTCAAGACAGAGGCTTACTTGGTTGTAGAACATATTCTCTTGCGTATAAAAAAAGCGCCGTTTACTTCCTCCAAGTAATTATTACCTGCTTTTTCTGTGTATGGTGATATACTAACATATGGTAAGTTAACGTGGGAACACGGGCAAGAACAATGATATCGTGGTTGTAAAAAAATGTTTTCTTTCAACGAAACCCTTGAGAAATTAAAAAGAACTTGCAAAAAATAAATCCAAGTTCGGCTGCTTTTATTAACAAACCATCATCAGTCCTTTAACAACTTTAAAGACTACGTATACTTTTTTTGCGAAGAACATTTTAAAGAATGGAATCTAAACTACGTTGAACCCAATAAAACGCTCTATCGGAATATTTTTCAAGAACGAACGTAGTTGTTATTTAATATGTTTTCCATCGGAGAGAAGAAAAAGGGACGGGGGACGTCGGGGCGTTTCCAAGTTTTACCTTTCTCGGGCGCCGTCCTGTCCGAGGATTGCTATTGTCCTTTCTCTGTCGTACGTACGCTTGATAAATGTGCATTGTGTTTTGATGTTCGGGAAAAATGATGCTATTCTCCCCGCTTGGAAAATAAATTTAGATTCCTCGCGACAATAATGGTTTTTCGGCTGTATTATCCTGAGAACGGTCCGACGTAGAGGAATAAGCGTTGAATCTACAGGGTAGAAAAATTAGATCTTTTCACGCTAAAATTTGATTTGGTGAACTTTTTTTCAAAACTTTTCAAGGATATTTTGAGCAACCCGGTTAAAAACAAACAAGTTTCGTACCTGTATAGAAGATCAACAAACAAATCATAAGAATTTATACGAGTTAAAAGGGTTTCAACCTAATTAACTTAATTTTAATTTTTTAATTTAATTCGGTAAATTTCCATCAAAAACCTTTTAGGAATCCCGAAAGACCAAGTAGATAACATGGAAAAATCAGGAATTTATAGAATATCAAGTATATATTGAGCAAACAAAAAAATCAATCAGAATTTAGATACAAAGGCACTTGGCTCATCTTAAATTCAGAAGATTCGACAAATCCAGTGTTGCCCTGCATATGCTTGAAAACAGACATAATTTTGACAATGTATGTTTAATTAAGTGCGTAAACAGCAATGTACAGTTAAATTGTTAGGAAGGCAGAAAAATTTACAGAAACAAAAACATTTTAATGAACTCAGATTCTTTTTTCTCTTTGTTAACGCTAGCGTGGCCGGGATCAGTCAATCGTGACGATATTTTGTATAAATACGTAAGTTTTTGGCTTAGTTAGTTAGCTCAATATTGCTGCTGAAGATGATAGCTTAGCTATCGAAACGTGCGTACAGTTCCAGTGTTCCAGTGCCACATTATTCGAGTACGCGATTTAACATTATTACGTCAATTTCCTTTAATATTTTGCTTATTTTTAATTACCCAATATGAGTCTCACTTGCAAAATATGAGTTTTGCGACGAAAGTACCCATGTACACATTTATTTAAACGAGTTCATTTTCTTCGTCAAATAATCTGAATAACCATCTTCAATACTAAGCGGAAGTAAGGAGCACGCAAAAATCAAGGTGGTTTTCGCATGCGACGGCCAGGAACCGGAGTTAATTACATTAACAATCTAAACTGTGTACAGCACTTGAGTCCGTTAAAAGTTTATGTTGCTCACGAGTTCTTTTAATTGTCGGAGATAAGAGTTCACGTTGAATTTTCTACGACCGCTCACAAACGACGATTAGTCCCAAACGCAATTTTCTTCGACAATCCGACCCTCGTCGAGATATAAAAACTGTGCGCGATGTTATTGCACAGAGCGCTCGTCGAGTGGATGTCTTGCAGAATAGTTGTTTAAATGGATCTGGATGTTTAAGTGTTTGTACTTGCGTCTCTTAACTTTAGGGTTATTCATAAGAAAATTACACTGCAGTCTACTGAAACAGCACCAAACGCATGAAATTTAATATTTTCTGTGAACTTCCACACATTTTCGACTGGGGAAAGATCATGAGATTAGGCTGACGATTCGGTTTTTACACTATTTTTTTCATCATTGCTGGGAAAAGGGCCTATTCCATATTCGGAACCTTCGTGTAGGCTTAATTTCCAATTTTTTTGTACGTGTGATATTTAAGCTTGTTATAACGATAGGAACCTTTGGGACTGAGATTGTATTGGCCATGCAGGGAAAATCACCGATCCGGGCGAGACTCAAATCCACAACTATTAATTATTATTATTGTACGTAAAAAATATGAATTTTTTATTGTTTATTTGTGATTTATTGTATATTACATCGTGTTTGTGTGGCAAATATCCATCTCTTTGGAAAATAAACATTTTCCACATTCCATCCATCCACCACCTTTTAGGTACCCAGTGTATCTTGTACCATATGTAGCTGTGAAGATTGCCGTTGGTTTTTGGTTTTAGATCTCCAAATACTGCGGGTTAATTACGGGTAACTAACCTTTTTTTTTTATTTGTCCATACAAAGGGTTAAACAAGGTCTGCAGTTATCTCTTCGTTGAATTTTGTGCATTAACCTTAGCTGCCTTTTCTGCTGCACCAGAGGTCGTTCCGAACTAGTCTCTTTATATAAGAATAGCTTGATCTCAAATTTGTAGTTTCTCTGATACATTGTCAAAATTTGAGGGAAATCGAACGACCTGGTAAATCGTTAAAAATCGAAATTTTCTCTATACCCCCACCCCTTGCGATTTTGAAAAGAATCTCGACCTCTCCGATTTCGAATACGCTAAATGGTCAAATTTGGGGTAAAGTGTTTCTTTTTGCCAAAAAATTGCGTTCTACTAAGGCTTCGACGAAAAGACCCTATTTTAGCTAATTTTCAACAATGCCAGAACAATGCCTTTGGGCCAGAACCGGAAGAGATACGACGCTAACTCCCTCGATGCAGCAGTGTCATTTTACATAAACGGTCAAGGTTTCACTTTAATACCATCTCCGGAACGGATTCTTCAATTTTCGACCGAAAGGAAGAATCGCGATTCAAAATTTGCTATTTTCCGTGATTTTTTGGATCGCGATTCTTCCTTTTAGTCGAAAATTGGAACATACGGATCCTGCAAGGGTGGTAGAAAGACGAAATTTGGACCCGTTATGTAAAATGACACGTCTTCCGGTTCTGGCCCTAAAGGGCGCCAAAGTCGAATATCAGACAAAATGGGGTCTGTTCGAAGGGCGATTATACGGATACTGGAAGAGACTCGTCCGCCCCTAGGTTCTATTAGGGGACAGCATGGAAAAACTGTCAAGGTCGTTGTCGTCAGGTCATTGTATTCTATTTTTTTTTAATTGATTATAGTTACACCAATTCATTCTAAATTTTCGAGAAAATGGCATAAATAGATCAAGCTGGCATACAACGCTATCTCCTCCTTCTTGCATATATATCGGCTGTTACGTTCCTTACGAAATAAAGCCGCCCCTGTTGTTGGATAAAATATTAAATCGTTCAAAGCATATAAATCAATAAAAATAAACTTTACAACATTAGCGTTATCAAGAATGTTAAAAAAAGATTCGTTTAAACAACGGAAATAGATAAATAATTGCAATGAAATTAGTTGCAGGCTATTTTGATGGATATTTCTCTTTTACTTTAGATAATATGAGGTGCTTTCTATAACGTAAAGCTAGGCGAAGCTTTGTCACGCATAATACAGTTATTTGTGTAATGAAGTAGTGCACTTTACGCTATGATAACGTGCATATAATAAAATCCAATCAAACTGCTAATGGACCATTAGTAGCGCCGGTAAAGACATACCACGAAAACTGATTATAAACACAGGTAGTTAATTTAAACAGGACGGTAGTCACCTACTACATAGTTTGACGACCCTATGTTCAATGCGATACATACAGGGTGTTAAATGAAAAATGTCTCAAATCTTTAAGGGAAAATAGTATGGTCCAAAACAAGCAGAAATCTCCGCAAATGGCCTATTCCTTTTTGTAGCGTTGACGGTAATGATACAAATAAGCTTCTGTCTAAAGTGTATGTGGCTAATGTAGTAATAATAAAGCTAACAAGCTAAAAAAAATTTTCATAATAAAAATAATTGTTCAAAGTGATCTCCTTCGGTTTCTTTATAAATCCTTACACGTACTTTCATATTGTTAAATGAGTTGACGAGGTGTTGAACATTTTGAATTGCTTCAGTAAGCTCTTGTTTTGCCAAACATATTAAAGAACATTGCATATGACCCCAAATATTATTTGGTAATTGGCAGTTGGTGAATAACGGAGGTCAACTCTAAAAGGTGAAGGAAGCGCGGAGAGAATATTATTAATGACTTATTCTTAAAACCCCCACAAGCATTCTTTATCGCCATAGCTAGAGAAAACCTTGAATTTAATTTGTAGTTACGTGAAGACGAAGTTCAAAGGTTGCGTGGCATCAATTAAGATCTTCTTAATTGAATTATTATTTTTTAATTTTAAAATAACACCACTCCACATACTTGCCAGTAGTACCATCATGTGGTTGTCACAACACTAATTCATTTTCTAAATTTAAACCAGTTTTATATAAGACACGATAAAAACTAGAAGATACACTTGTTAACACGTCTTGTAATCATTACACGATGGTTGTTACGTGCATGTTTACATATGTTACCCATATATATCGCATGCCGAAATGTCAAGGCGAAAGTAAAAATTTGTAAATATTTTATAGATACATTTTTATGCCTTCTTCGTATTGTGCATACTACTTGGCTGGAGACGGTTCTTCCTATAGATTGATTTACAGGTTGGCGCGCGTAAGCTACGCCATTCATACCGACGAGATGTGTTAATTTTTAAAAATACAAATCGCGTAATGAAGATACGAATCTTCTTAGATTTGTCAGTAAGGCGGAACAGATCAAAGCGCCGAGCTGTTTCTTTCTGGCACGCGTTTAGGTTTTGAAACCAGCTGAGAACTAATCGATAAGTGGGGCGGCGTGCGGAGGATTTGTCATAAACGTTTTTGTACAAGGCGTTCAATAAGCAAGTCAATTGAATCTTGTTATCGTTCCCTTTTTTTTATGTTTTTATTTGTCACATAGTAATTAATGAGTGCCGCTTTGAGTGTACTCAGATTTCGAGCAAAGGCGGCAGATAATTACTGAACTAATATGAATATTTCTTTATTTTTTGAGAATTTTACCAGAGTCTGTACCCACTTGGTGCAATAATGTTTTGTAGACCACGATTATGCGTACTTTGTAAAAAATCCAAACATTGTGATAAAAGCATCATTGTCTGTATGTATTCAGCCATTGTACCCGCAGTGTTTCTCGCAATGCGCCGGTAAAATATTTTTCCACGCTTTATTTTAGCTTCAAGTAGTGTGCCAGAAGCGCCCGATTGGATTTCTATCTGGAAACTGATCAGGACAATCCAAAAGATAGGATCTATTTTCGTGTATCTAATACATGTGAACATTTCCTCAACGCCTTGTGATGACATGCACACTGCAACAGTGCTGGCAGCTAAATTACAACGGGGATGATTGCAAACTAAATAAAATTGAAAGGAAATGACTATTTGCTTAAGAAAAGCTGGTTTTTTAAGTGTTGATGAAACTCTTTTTAATATTTTGTAGCACGCTTGAACCAAGTTCTTGAGTAAACGTATAGTAATGCGCTAATAGAGAATAGAATAGAACGAATATTAATTTTTTTTAAACAATTAAAATTGACAACAAAAAGAATATACGGTTTAAACGACTCAGTCCAATAGGTTTGAAATAAATATAAATACAAGAATAAATAAAAGAAAATGTGCGATTTAATTCGATGGGTGCGGTCAGATGGCGGGAAAGGGGCAGCGTGTTCTTCAGTTTTACTTTGAAACACTTGTATTTCACTAAAAAGCCACTATTTGGGCTGTGGTTAATACCCTTGCGTCGTTTATTGTTCTGTATTTGTATCGATGTCCACTACACCTTTTACCAGCTTTTGGTTATCCTATGTAGGTGTTTGCCCATTCTAAACGATTTTCTCTATTGATCAGAGGCAACATTGGCTAATTCTGCACTATTTAACTATTTAAGGGTCTTCTAGCCGAAATATTTTAACCACCTGCTCATTTTTACAGGCAGCTGTGAAGATGTTTTCTTCCTATGCCGAAGAGAAAGTCTTTTCCGGTTATTATTTTAAGACGTCCTTTTTCCGACTTATTTTTATAAAATTCAGTAGCCTTAATGGCCAACTAAACAGCACGACGTGAAGAAGTTGAAAATGGATGCCGATATTTTCTAAAAGTGCGCCCCCACGAATGAAATAAGTTTGCAAATTTACAAATTTGGAACCTACATAGCTTCCGATATACGGCTGGATTGCTATGTGACATCCTGTACATGTTCGCCTTTCCAGATATTAACGTCATAGTAAAGACGGCGGTTCCATAACACATGTGATATAATTTTCCAAAATTAATGATGTAACGCCACGTAATTGTATTACTGCGTTTATTTAGGAGAAACACGTTCTTCTTTTCCTTGACAAATTTTCACGGAATCATGTTAAGCAAATATATACCAACTGCAAAGTAAAAGTGTCTGACATTTACGACGCACTCATTGACGCTGCCAATATTTGTATAGACAATGCATTACGTACTTACTTAAGGCGCGTATATGTACATCAGAATCATGCCATCTTTCTTGATTAGGCGACCTTGACGACGAACAAAATTCTAGCCGTTTTTTTTTTCTTCTAACCGGCAGATCGCTTGTTACAAAACATTTTAGTATAAATACTCACGCTTAGAAAATCCAACCGAGCAGATTCTCCTGTGATTGGCGCGGGCTAACAGCGGATATTCACATCAAAGATGAAGGCAATCGTAAGTAATTACGTTTTCTGTAATAATTTCTTAATATCCCTTTAACAATACTTGATTTGGTAAGCCTTATATTATCCAATTAATGCTGTTACAGTGTATTCCTTTAGGTTTCACGATTAAAACCAATTAAAAAACTAAATTAGCTATTTCTTGCAAATTTTTATAATGTTCGGCATGTATTATCAAACTTGTGATTGTATAAAAATTGGTAAGTCTGTTTTCTCTCATAATACAGCCCTGTTAAGTCAAAATAACGCAAGTGAACTTGGCAACTTGCGAATTTTGCGATGTAAATAGCAGAAAATTGAAAAATTCAACTTAGGAGCGCAAAATATTACTTTCTCTTGTTAATTTTGTAACGAAAAAGAAAAACAACTTATGATAATAAAAAATACACAAATATATTTGCAATAAAACTGGCAGGTTTCTTTTGTTAAGTTTTATTTTGTATTTTATGATTTTATGATGATATTACTTACAAAAGGAGCTTTGCAACAAATATATCAGGTCACATTAAATTCTCAAAAGTTATTTGTACGAATGATTCATAAACGAGTAATTTCACTTGTTGAAAGCTGAAAGCTCAAATTTTAAATTTAATAATTATTTCGATACAAAATCCTGCAATTCGACTGAAATCTTTATTTTTCGAAAAATAGCGTTATTTTAATGTTCATACAAGAAAAGGCCAAAATACAAAACAAGAAAAGACCAAAATACAAATTTTCTCCATTTCGTGGAACTCCCTGTAAATATAAACAATCTATAAATTTTAGAATAATTTTAATTCCGCTAAAATTTATGCTATCGGGTTTTGGGAATATTTTATAATAGCGTCTATTAAAATAATTAAGTCCTTATAAGAGAAAAAAATATCTTCAAAAGTAGAAAATTAAATTATTGTTTTTGAATAAAATTTTTTTAATTTTTTTCTGTTTTCTAACAAATTTTTAATAAATATTTACTATTATTATGATATCTTGATATATTTGTAATTAAAAATACAAATTATATTAGCTACAACGAGAAACTCCCTTTTTCATTAATAACGCAAAGTTTTTGCAAATGAACAGCAGCTTTATTTCTAAGTTTTTAAAAATGCATCAACCAACATTTGATTTCATCTTCTTTTATATCTTTGCCAAATATTAATCGTTCACTCGTGATATTTTTTTTCTTTATGGCGGGAATTCAGCCACGTACGAGCGTTGTTCAGCCACGTACATTCAGGCATGTTCATATGGGATTTTAGCGCTGGCTCCTGTAGGAAGTAAACGTGTTGAAAATTGAGTTTTATTCAAAACGGATGTTAGTATTTTTTAAACTAAGATTTGGTTGTGCTATTAACGCAAGAGAATAGTTACGCTTATTTCGTTAATTTTTTTTATCTGAAATAATTTTGGTAAGTTGCGTCGACTAAAACGACGTAGTGCGACTAAAGTCGTGCGATAACTGCATGGATTACATGTGTGACATTAAAATTGTTTGACTTGTACCTGGTTGGACTATGGACCTAAGCTGTTCAATTCTTTCAGATTCTACTTTTCGCTTGCTTAGCACTGGCTCTCGCCGCCGACGAACCTATTCCAATAGTGAAACAGAATAGCGAAGTGAATCTGGACGGTTCGTTTAAATCATCCTACGAAACGGGTAACGGAATCGTCGTTGAAGAACAAGGCGTCCTGAAGAACGCCGGAAACAAAGATACCGAAGCTGAAGAAGTTCAAGGTTCGTACAAGTATCAGGCTCCGGACGGTACCCCGATTCAAATAACTTATCTGGCGAACGAGAACGGGTTCCAACCTCAAGGAGAACATTTACCGGTCGCTCCTACGCCCCCACCAGTTCCACCACTAATCGCTCGCGCTTTAGAATGGATTGCAGCCCATCCTCAACCAGTGGAAGCTAAGAAGCCCTAGGAAAAGACATTGCCGTTGTTTTAATAATGTTGTGCAATTACAAAGATTTTATATTGATTTTTTAAAATAAATTTTAAACTAGTTACTGTTTTTGATAAATTTTGCAAAGGTAGCAAGTGTGATTTGTGAAAGCATTGGAGGAATTAGGAAGTCTTGTATCAAAAAAAGAGGGTTGTAGTTGTACGTAAGATATGGGATAACTTTTACAACTCATCGTCTTCATAAAAATCTACTTACCAAAATAAAAGAAAAAAATTAGATAATTAAAATAAATATTTCTTTGTTAATAGTTAGTTGTTTCGCCATTTTTCCGAATCTCTGGCCTTATCTCATGTGAATTATGAATACATTTTATTTAATTCGCGAAGGTGCATTTACAACAATTTCAGTAGCCTGCAATCTTACGAACAAATTATATTCTCAATGCGAAGAACGTCTTTTGTTGGAATTCGGCCAAAGTCAAAGCGTTGTCAATAAGATAACAATGCTGTACGACAAATACTTAACCACCCCCAAGTATCACCACAAATAGCTTTAGCGTTGTTAAAGAAATAATTTAATTACTCGTTTCGTCACAGGTTTCTTAAAGTTTTAATAGCAATAGATGAAACAATAAGAATAGGCCAGGATTAATGTAAAAAGGAGATGATTTTATCAGCCTGGAATGGAATTCCCTTTAGGCAA
The DNA here is from genome assembly GCA_902655005.2 of Marronus borbonicus. NCBI lineage: Eukaryota > Metazoa > Arthropoda > Insecta > Coleoptera > Scarabaeidae > Marronus > Marronus borbonicus. The sequence goes on from LR737402.1 coordinate 706,522, forward strand.
CAAATGAAATGCCTTCAGCACAAAATTTTCTGTTTATACAGTCCATCTGCGCGGTTCCTCTAGTTCTAAGTTCGAAAACTAAAATTCTACATCAATCGTTGTATTGACACATTTCTGCACGAAAGACAACAAAGTAAAGTGCATGTAACAGTAAGAGTATTTTCATTTAACATCAGCAAGAAAGATACGGCTTAGTGTTACATCCTGTTAGATCCACAGCCTTACAACTTGCGCCACAAGAAAGGTAAAATTCTAGCGCGCAAATTCCCTTCAAGCTTATCGTACTTTTTCTTTGTTTCGTGAATTATCTGGCGTCTCTACTACTAATTGAATAGTATATGTGCAACATCATATTTTATTAACGGCAGATTACGCCATTAACAAAAGAAAATCGTATTTAAAAGTTAATTAGGCAAACGTTAGATTACGTAAAAGCCCGTTATTCACATATTTATTTATACGGCGTACCTGTCTGTTTCGTCGAATTTACGAGCTAAGGTTATTCAGTCAAATTTACTACCAAGAAAACGTTTGATGAAGACAACAATAATGGCGATGATGCCGATGATGTGTATAAGGAAGGAATGCTTATGTGCACGCACGTGAGCGGTATAAGAATTATTAAATTTATTTTTATTATGAAGGCCGTTCGATTTAAACGCGGTACAGTATATCAATTTAGAAAGATTTATGTATTACACAGAAAGAAAATTGGTACCTACAGGTGCCTTCCTATGTTTTTGCTCATGGTACTGAATTTTATGAGACTATAATTAATTTGAGGTGGAACTTATTTCAAGAGGAACCAACGATTAATGGCAGCAGCGTTACCTTGTGGTTCGCAAATATCATGTCTGTGAAATAGGGTTCCATTATAACAATTGGCATGTGGGTCGCGCCAAACTTATTTCGCCGTACATCAGCTCATCAGTGCACATTTGTGGGCGGTGGTAACCAATTGACTAATTGTTGTATAAATGTGGATCCCGTAGAAACATATACCGATGAAAGAGTCTAATTAGTGGTGAGCTGTAGCTGGTGAGGGCTGCAAGGACCAACTAATAGCTTAATTAACCACAGAACTAATGAAGTTAGGCTAGCACCCAACCACCCTATACAGACGCGCGTTACGTTGTGTAACAGCTCATCAGTGAACATTTGTGAAAGGCGATAGTGAATCGACTAATGGCAATGGTAAGCATTGTGTAAACGCTTCATTACATATAATCTGAAAAATGCTTGCAGGAGCAAGATAAGCGTATTAATGAAATATGTTCAGTAGATACCGGTCCGTTATCCAAGAAGACACCAAAGTCTGAAGTTTTGATGTTGCGAGGTGTAAAGCATCATTAACATAATAGCAGCAAAGATATTTGGGAAGTTTATTGCTATTCAACTTGGAAAATTTGTTGCTGATTTTGAGGTGTTTGCCACCATTTCAGTCTTGGATAGCTGCACAATTACTCTTAGTCATATCATTGATGACACCCTTAAAGAGGCTGAACAGTAATTTTACGGTGCCGACTCTACCCGACTTTATTCGTGCCTTGGATACCATTCATCATGCTTCTATGTTATCCACCCTTAAGTGTGCTGGTAGGTCCGAGTCAGCTATATCATTGTTTAAATCCCATCTCGGAGAGATGATGGTATATATTCGGATCCAATCGTTGTATCCAATGAAGTCCCACTTTAGCCCTTTAGCCCTCAGATCTCAAAGATTGCAAACATTCTGTACCTTTACTTCTACCTTTTTTTTTGCCTACCTAAAAAGAACTCGAGAATTAGATTATTTCGCGAGGTGGTTCTTGACCTATCCCATTGCGACCTTTTCAGATCTATTGTGGTTTCTCTCTCATTAGATCAATTACATTAGCTTTGCTTTCTTTGCTACATTCAGCAGTCTTGTGAGTGAACTCTCTTTTGCCTTTTGGGTATTCCAAGCCCATTTCTGAGAGCCGTCCTCCTGCCAATGCTATACAGTCGCACAGCACATGGACGGCAGTCTTTTGTTCCACCTGGCAGAATCTGCAAGCTGTTTCCTCTGTTAGGCCCAAATTATTCGTGTGCTTCTTGAGCATATAGCCCTGTTAGCAGGCCCACTATTGTTCCTGTTTCTGTTTAGTACGTCTGTTGTGAATGTAGGCTTGTGTCCAATCAGAAATTGCTTGCCCTGTCTCTGGCCTGGAATGAACTTCCACCAGTCTTGAGATTTTTTATCTTTCCATTGTTTAAGAGTTGCTTTTACTACCGTATGTGCCATTTCCACCGAGTGCATTGGGCGATTTTCAGCAGTTGACGAGCCTGCTCGGGGTAATTCCAGAACTTGAGAATACTGTACACTTGCATGTTAAGAACGAGTTTCTCATTCCATCAAGTGGAGTAAAAAATTTAGGATTGTATTTAGGTAATAATAAATATCCGCTTTCATGAAAATATTTCGTACTTCATTCCGCTTAAATCGCTTTGTATAGGCAGCTTTTGGGGTGAAGCGATAAGACATCTGCTTTGCCACATCTAATTTTACTTTTTGCGACAGTATCTACAGCTTTTGTATTACTCAAGCCGACGTAAAAAGAATTCCTGTATGGAATGGGCTTCTATATCTTCTAATATGCTAAACATGAGAAACCGGCGCATTCTGTACAGTGTACGCTTTTTTATATGTGCGCTGGAGAAGCCGCGTTATCTATAAAACAAAGTTCGCTTCAGACACCAAGAGTATTCTCCGCATATCCGCGGCACCAATTTATTATCGACCCCCAGACACAGAATGTAAATTTTCAAGCGAAGTTTCAAGTTCAACGTCAGCAAGTTACTAAATAGTTACATACTGGGCTTTGGATGCAGCTTTTCGTTGTCTTCGTCGCTTCTTAGGTGACAAGCCACTTTCCGAACAGTGACTAACCATCAATTTGGACTCGGCTACAACCTTCGTAGCTGCCTTGTAGCTCTTGGACAGACTAACCTGAATTTTATGTAAACATATTTCGTTTTTGTATATATCTTTTTTTTTTTTTTCGTTCTTTTCATTCTTTACATGCCGAAGAAAGAACGCCGATAATGTAACTGCATTTAGGCGTTTTGGTCTCTTTGGCGCTGTACATATGTGCAACAATTTATTGTACTTTTTGTTTCGTTATGCCAATAAATACATATTGTTATTATTATTATATCTTTGTAAAGCAATTTTCCTTATTTCTGGAGATTTTACTTATAATTAACCAAGTTAGATTAATCTCCTTTCTTAAATGCGGGAAATTTTCCAAATCTACAAAACGGAAAGGTTGATTTTCTTATCCAGAAATTAAATATAATTAACAGTAGACAATCACGTACAAAGAAGCTCGATAATCCATCGTCTCCCGTTGTCATATTTCATTTGTCTTTTAATACTGTTCTCCAGATCCGACTCAGAGAATACACGCTTTGAAATTCGAAAAACTTAAATAGTTCTTCAAACTTCCAGAAGACCCGAAGTTCAAACCTATCAGATCGATTTCGCTATAAGGTAAAATTGTATTATTTTCTCCCGGAAGGGAGAGAATCGCACCATTGTAACTTGGCTGTCGAAGCGAATTACGTACGATTCCTTCGCACCTACGGAAAAAAAGGTCCTTATCGCTGTCCGAAGCTCCCAGCCGTACGAAGCGACCTCGCTACTTCATACAACTGTCACGTCGCTGGCCCCGCTAGTTTCGCTTCATCATGGTCGCCAATGATAGATGGACAGTTGCTTATTTCGTCGCACGTCCGCCGGTCAATCCTATTTATATTATAATAGTGCAGCGTTTCGAGTAATACATCACTTGCTAATGTGACAATTAATTATTAAACATCAATTAGAGTAAGCGTGAAGCGTGAAGAGGATCTTCAGCGTTGTTATACTCGTATATGTGGTTCTACCACCACTACTGTTTACTAGGGCAGAGGGTGTTACGGACCTGTTCGCTAAAGCCGAGCCATATAGAGTAGTCATTTAAATGATTGCAACACAGTGATTTCCACCATCTTCCCAAGTACTGAATTAAGCCGGGGACGATTGAATAATCGTTTCAAATTGAAACAAAAACCCGGAAGGGCGTCAGGACACAGGAGGAGGGTGTCTCCTTGCGAAGTCAGCGGTATCCGAATAAGTCCATTACCTAGATGTATGTGGATGATACATCACGAGCCGACGTGACTTTTGCCGCTATCCAGTTCGGGCCGGGGTCGCCTCACGCGCACTTGTAAATTCAGATGTTTCCCGTTTTATTTATCTAGGCATGTCGGGTCGCCGGTTTAGCGTAAAAAAACGAGAACGCTTCGACACGTTCTAAATAAATCTCGACGAGCGCTTTGGATTTTTCATTTAACGTATAACGTCAGCCATATACGAGCGTGTAAAGTGGCCGTCCTGCAAAGCTTGCGTTCATCTCGAGCTTTTCGGATTCGATTTGCAAAGCGTAGTTACAATCGCCAGTACGAGTCGTTTGTATTGTTTGGGATCCATTTCACGCATTAAGCTCCAACAGTAGTCGCTCATTACAAAATCGTTGGTATCATCTTTCGATTTTCATCATATCTTGGAGCAGCTGCTCTCCTCGTTTTCCTTGCTCGTTTCGTCCAAGTTTTTAGGGAAAACAATGGAGATGGGATTGGAGGAAATTCAATCTTATAAGGTACTTCGCGAAATTGGAAAATTTGAGTGTTTATTGTAACTGTTCGCACGGCAGCAGTCGATAGTTATTGTTGCTAACAACCTCAGAAGCAGTAGTCGACCTATGTATTGCACAACAAAGCGGATTTGGTGCTTTTACGGTGTGGCGAATTCTACATAAGCAACTCTTGTACCTTTTCCTCACTCAGAAAGTACAAGCGTTAATTCCTTATGGTTGTCCTGTGGAGTTGTTTATAATGACTTAATATGTCCCTGGTCGCTTAACTGGCGGAGCTTATACGAACTTTTTGGAAAATTACAGAATTTAATGGTTGAAGTCAACCTACTGCTTAGATTGGAAAGCTGGTTTATGCACGACGGTACATCTGCTCATTTTAGCCGCCACGCACGATCCTTTCTTGATTACACCTACACTCATTTTTTTTGTGGAGTTATCTAAAAAGCTTAGTTTATGAAATTTCGCTATCTCTCAGTAGGACACACGATCATCGTTCCCCATGTCTCAACTACAAGTCACTTCAAATCTGTTTTGCTATGGAGAACAGGGCGAAAGACAGAGAGAGATGCTACGATGAAGGAGCTATTTGCAAAGGAAGATGACGTCACTCTATTTTCCCAATGAAACTTTACAATTAGCTTCCCATATTTAAACGGGTACGTCCGGGGATTTATGCAAGTACCCAACATGCTTTCTTCTTCAATCAGTATGTATCCTGAAATTAGCAGAGCGCCATCTACGAATTATCAGAGGGAGTCGTGTCGTGTATCCTCCCCAGACCTGACTTTGTCTTTGTAGATACCTCAAAGTACACGACTATTAAGTATTATTGTTCCCATCGCATATAATGCAAACTGGTTGATTGGGGAGATGAGAAGCAGATTCCATCGTATCGGAGGTTAATATACAGCACCGTCATAATATTGTGCTAGGGCGTTACCTTAGCGAGGCTTGCAGATCAAAAGGAACGTTGGAGATAAAATTAACCCTTGCCTAGTATTGTCATTAAAGTGATTTATTTTTATTTATAGTATTTCCATAATTGTTATTGATTGTTATAGAAAAGTACGTGCTACTAACCTGCATTTATCGAAATGGAATCGCTTAATGCCGAGTAATTTACGCTCAATGAAATCTGTCAATGGCTAAGCTTTCCGAACAACATAACTCTTCGCGAAACAAGCAGTTTAACGGCACAAGAGCGCAATCGGAAAAACCATATTTTACGCATTTTTCAGCTAGGGACTAATTAATTCCAGAACTAAATGAGTTACGGCTATCGAATCAGAACGGGTTCAGTACTTCCGTTCGGTCGTTTCACTCCAAATGCGAAATTCGCAGGTTCGAAGGCTTTGATATGGGATACGTGTGCGTGAACGTTCGTCATTATTAAAATCGTTGCATTTTTTCTACATTTATAGACTCCGCTTCGAATATTAGAACTTCGTTTCGGATTATTGTCGCAATTTCCAGCTTGCACCTCGGCAATAAATTTCCAAACACATATCGTAAAATCGTCTACGTTAAAGCGCGACACCTGCAGTTTTACGATGATTTGGAGGCAGTTGTTTACATTGTTGAAGTTGAAATTGTCCGAAGCTCATAGCGTACACACTAGAGTGATTATTGAAGAACAGTGCTCAAAATTGAAGCTTGTTGAAAGAATACTCAAGTTGAAATATTATTACAGCAACGCTGTATCCGTCCAAATTGTTAATATTTTAGTGTGTACAGAAAGATGCTGGTTATTCTTAATTCGAGCACTTTTAGGACGTTGTTTCAAAGAAAGATTTAGATATGTCCTGGTAATCTCGAGGCTAGTACGTAGGTACTTCGTCGGACGACTGTACTCTCTTTAATAACGGACTAATGCGATTGCCGCGCCGCGCGTCGACCGTTACTCGCATTAGCCGACGTACAAAATCGAAATAAACACGTAACGAGGGATAAACTTGAACATGACATAATTCAGGACAATTATACCCTTGGTACTTCTAAATTCTCCCGATCTATATTACCAGGTGTTCGCGGCGAGCCGGATTAAAATCCTACACGGCCGGGCGATCCATATCCGCCCTTCTCTCTCCTTCGCGCCGTAATTTGTTTCTTTTTAGCTTGCCCGCGTGTATGTATGAATGTATTCACGGGTATACAAATGCAAATGTCTGCGGGTATACGTATAATTTTACCTACTGCATGCTGCCGCCAGCTTTACACGCCGAGGTGGTTTTGGGACGCGCATTTTATGTTATTGTTAGTTAAGTATACTTAAGTCCGCCGGCCGGCTAACAATTATACCGAGTCTAGCGCCGATTCGTATTACTAATTGGGCGGATTTTATTGAGTCGCCGGAATTAAACGTTTTATACGCGAGGATCATCTTATTTGGCGAAAGTTAATGGAAATATATGAACACCGCGTTTCAAACGCGTCGGCTGGATATTAATTTCTAAAGCGTGGGCTTATGTAAATTATGATTTTGAAATGCGAGTAACGTTAAAGGATAACGAAAAGATTGTGAGGTGACAAACGATTCGCGTCGGTAAAGATGTTTTGTTAGAATGGAAGGAAAAGATATTTCCAGCGACTACTACTGAAGAATCTTATCTTGGGAACTAAATTCTTCTTTATTGCTATTATTTATTCTAAAAAAAAAAAAAAAAAAAAATTATTAACCATACCACCATGTACGGAACTCTCTCAGCCAAACGCCATAACAATACCAACCCACATATATTGTTATGCCTCAGAAGCTTACGGATTCATTTCTAGAAACGTATTTTTAAGATCCGCCGTTTGATTCGCAAAACTACGAACAGCGCGACCTCTCGTGTTACAGAGGATTGTTAGAATCTGTTCATTTGTTTGGAGCAGCTTACGTCGGATCAGGAAAAGTAAACTTAATCTGGTCGCGTTTACCCGGAGAAAAGGAGCTAAAAAAGTAAACGTAGTCGCTTTAAGAAACAATATAATACATTTCTACGAGACGGAAGTAAACAAAGGAAGTAGTATTTGGAAAGTAAAGTGTTTAAATTTGTTTGTCTTGTCGTCCGTATCAGAGATAGATGACGTTCGTAAGCAAACATGATTTTTGCTAAATGTTAGGAACGGATATATGCCATTAATTCGTGGAAAATTGTACAATATGTAAGGCTATTGATTAAAATGCAAAAATAAGAAAAATCGAATATGGAGCAGTTATTAAACTTTTGCATTTGAAAGACAATGTGCCTCCGCAAATTGATGTTGTTTACAAAGACTTACCTCCAGCTCCATAATAACAATTCGATTTCAATGTGACTGGTTGCCGTTCGACTTTGTATTGCTACATTTTAAGATCAAAGGACCTTGTTATTAAGAACAAATAAAATTAATCTCAGAACTAGTGCGCTGCTATGGATGGAAATGCTTTACAGCCCTCACACCCGTCGAGGAATGGCGCTCGCAGCATTCCAATTAACTTCCACTTTATTAAAAAGAGACTTTTGATTTCTTAGTTTGTAATTATATCAGAAAGAAAAGAAGAGAGAGAGAGGGAAAAAAAAACGAAAGGAAAACGTCAAGCTAACAAGAGGAAAATAACTTTCTTTTTGTGACATTCTTAATTAAAGTTTTAATCTCGGCCTTTATTAGGAGCGATAAAAAGAAGAAGCCGCTTCGCAAGATAAGAAAAACAAAGACCATTTGCACCGACTCGTGTCCAACCGGCGTGGGACAAATTATGGAAAATGAAAAAGACGATAATTATGTTTCCGATTATTTTGCTTGAGAGAAATCATTAATTCTTCTAGCACAAGTATTGCATAACGGTGAATTACAACGGACTCTGCTAAATTCAATATTCTTTTTTAATTTGTTTGTCAACTTCTAAAGCTTATTGTTTGCGATGGTTTGACGAGTTTTTAAAAGATTTTTACGAAATGTAACCTTATAGTTTAGAGGTTTTGCTTGTAATCAAAGAAGCTGATAAATGAATTGAATTTGACAAAATCAAAAAATCAGGAAGATCGTGGAAAGATAACTTTTGTCATGTGATATCGATACGATACAAGTTTTATATTGAAGGCAATAAAAAACGAAGATTATAACTTATTAATAGAGGAAAACAGCGTAACTGTTAAGCGTTCTCTTTGAGAGTACAAACACCGAGTCCACTACTACTGCCACGAAAGGAATGGATTTTTAAAGTCTTGTTTTGTTAATGTGTTCAGCACCGGCCGCGATCCAGTTTTAATCTCCTCCATCGCGACAAATTCTCGCTCGTTCAACTTAATGGGCGAGGGACAATGGCAATGTTCTTTTCTCGACAAAAGCCGTTAGTAGGAAGCAATATGTTGTGGTCTTGCGTTGTCATGTTGGAGGACCCAAGCATTCCCGTACCTCCTCTATGGATGCTTCCTTCTCATACCCTACCTCAATCGCTTTAGGAGCATGATAGAACTCTATATTAATCCTTTGACTTGGAGGAACGAACTCTTTGTGGATGATACTATCAATATCGAAAAAATAGATTAGATGATGTTGCTTAAAGATGGACTCTTCTATTGTAAGGATTGCTTAGCTACTTTCGTCACCCCCGGTGATCTTAGAAAAAAAAATGTTCTTTCAGTTCTCTACAGATACAAGTTTTATTACTCTCTTTCTCATGACCAGTTCTTCCGAAAACATCTGCTGGCATGCGACATACGCTAATCGCTGGTCTGCTTATGATTATTCATAGGTAGGTCCTCCTTCATCAACAAATTCGATTTCATTGGCAAATGACTCGGAGTATTTCATTAAAAGGAGGAGGATTGAAATTGGGTGAAACCACGTGACCCCTAGGGGGTATCTCACTTTAATGGCGTAGAATAATCGAGCCTACAGATGTCATTGGTCGAGGTGTATTTAGCTCATTATTCTACAATTACGCTTGAATTGATACTGTAAGTTTTAAAATTGCAAAATCAAAAGAAAAAAATAAATACCGAAAAATTGTAACCGAATTTAATTTGTGATAATTATAATGTAATAAGGTACCTAATTTTCATTTCGCCACTGTCGCTAGCCTAATCCATGATCGCTCTAAACTGGAAGCATATAAACTTCGCCAATAAATTTTACGCGGTATAAAATGTTTAACTTTTTAAATATAATATGCTTAGTGAATCTGGGAGTCCCGCTAACTTCTGCAATAAAGCAGTGTTACTCCTTAACATAAAACCAAAGTAGTATGCATAAAATAGACTAAATGTAAATGCGAGTGTAAAAAATTCTACTTCCGATTGGGTCCTGGAGAATTTACAGTCGGAATTTTATGAAGAAGGTTGCCACTAACAGATTCATAATAATTTCTTTGTTGTAACAATGGAAACGAAACCTGTTCAAAGACTTATAAATCACCAGCATTATTTTTGAGAAAAAATGGTTTTAGGGAAATATAACGGAATATCTGCAGCTGAATTCTAAACAACTAAGTACATTTTTGGTCAATGTAAACGCTTTATAACCACGACGGTGAGCATTTTGCTTCCTAATAATATTTTTCTATATAGGCCGATTCATTTTCGACCTTCACCATGGGAATCTCGCTTACTATTGGAGATAAAAAGTTGGTTTATTCGTTTACGTTTCATCTCGATTTTTACTCATTGTTCTTACAGAGAAAAGCTAAAAACACCTAAGACCACTTTCGATTGTTTATCTAATAGGTCGAAATTTTTATATGGTGTTTGGGTTCTTTCTGGCCATCATGAACTTCCTTATTTCTTATCGGCGTCGTAGTAGAAAGGATTACTTTTTTCTCATTTCAACACAACAATGTAATAACTTCACTTTGGGTTTTACCTATTTTCCTTGTTTGGTTCCAACAATTCATTAGAGAAGATATCTCCAAGTTTCCATCAGGGACATGAAGATGTCCAGGACTCTATAGCACATGTAGACGGTGAGCGGAATAGCAAGACAATGGTTTAGGAGATGACGATAAAAAATGCATTAACACAACTTATAACAAAATTAACAATGAACAAATGCAACTAAGATTTAATGTCAACAAATTATCGATCAATGTTTAAATAATGTTGTTTCTAAAGCAAAGAATTTATTTAGTGGAATGCTATGCTGGTATAGGTGAAGTCTCACGTCGCTATGCAATTTAACTTTTTAATAGGAATTATCTGGGAATGTACGTTTCTATAAATTGTGGTCTAGAGTTAGTAAGAAAGTTTGATTGAAATTGCAGAAGCTGTGCAGACATAAATGGAGATACCATTTACGTACTGTTCGAAAAATTTTGAGCAGTCGTTGAAAAGTAGGCATCGTTAGGACGGGAATATGTAGAATAAGTTTTCTTTGTGTATTGCAATAATTGTATAATAAATTGGGACCAGCCTGTATGTTACTTCTAAATTTTGGTAGCGGCTAAGGATCCGCTAGATAAAGCAAAACTTTTTAGAAAGAATGACTGTTCTTCCTAAAATGCGAAATAAGGAAATTTACAAGTACAGTTTGGTCTATTCTGGGAGACACTGTATATTCTATGCACACATGTATATGTGTTCAGTTTATATTTTAAGCACGTTCACTGTTAATGGTGTACCGCGACTAGTCGCTTTGTTTAGCAATTCCTCCTTTTTCTAGCAGAAAACTAATTTTATTTTATATTATTGGGTAATGTTTACTTAGACTAAATATTGGTAGAATTTTTTTTAGAAACTTCGGAACGCATTCATACACTAGAGCTTATTGAAATTTCAACATCAAGATTACATGCAAAGTAATTGAATGAAATCGATCAATATGGTTTTTGAGAGAGGTAAATCAATCAACTGTACTCTACGGTACTTTGTGACTTAAGTCCTGCTTTTAATCGTTGAATTAAATTAAATTAAATTAACAGAGGTTTCAGATTGGATTGTTTCATATTTAACTAAACATTAGAGATAATATAAAAAAATCGTTAATAGACCCATGGATGTACTTTAAAAAACAGCTTTGGGTCCAGTACCCTCCATTTAAAATATTAATCATTTTCAAGCGTTTTTTGGAAAGTTCAACATATGAAAATATCCAGTCAATACTCCAACAGCCATGTGAAGGTTCCTTCTAGACGGTTATTTTAATGTTCTCACAATCTTTTCTTTAATATAAAAACCAAAAACAATGTCATGTGGTTATATAATTGACAAAACTTCTTGAAGATCTTAATTCCATCGACCTTAGCATTGGCAGCGGTATTGTGACGTGCAGAAATGGGCGTCTGGAGCATTTCGCATGGGGTTTCACCAATATTCTAGACAAAAATTAAAAAAACAGACGAATGTGTTCCATATAATAAGAATCTTACAGACGAAAGCATAAAATCTAGCAAATTGAAAGAATATCTTGACAAGATTCATCGGAAAAGGTAGTTCTTTTTTAAGAAATGAGAATATTCAGAAGCTATCACGGTTTCATCCTACAGGAAAAAACAAACGAATCATGCCTTGTAATTCAGTATCGAACGAATAGGAGAGGAACTGATAAAACCTTGCATAATGGACACAATAAAGCTCGTTGTTAGTGAGCAGCATATGACTAAGGTGAATCAAAAATGTACCACTCTCTGTAATCAGAGATGAAACAATGTTCTATGTATGGATGAGTTCATTGAAGTGGCGTTTTGTTCACCAATTCACCAATTACCGCTATTCGTTCATGTGAGAGAGGAATATTCGTTTTATGAATCTTTACCCATTATAAAATGTGGTAAAGATGTCTTTCGAACACTCAAATAGTTCATTGAGGAAAATGATCTGAATTGCTCGAAACGAGTAGGACTGATGGACAAATGACACCTTCACATTTGCTGCATTCGCTGCAACTGTATCTTTCGGACATAAATAATTACAAAGCCTGTTCGTGGATTCTGAGATGGTTTTCTATGACAAAAATTTCAAAGATTGCGGGTCATGCACTCTTTCTGGACTGCTTTCAATATTTCATGAATCATCATGACTTTACTCATTTTCTTTCGATTTACGAAGCTTACTATAAGTTTGTATGATAAATGTACATAAATTACCGTATAAATAGCTTTGGAGCTTTGGAACTGTCAGATTGTCTAATTTGATAAAATAAGTAATCAACCCGCGAGTGTTTGAATTAATTACGGTGTTACGGACGTAATGAAATTGGTGATTTAATTCGGTGTCGAGCGCTGTGTCCATCAACGTCTGCCGAGGGTAGCTTCATTGTCCAGAGCTCGTCGGATAAATCAGTTGAGTGAAAATATATAAGTTTACTAACATAAAAAAAGCAAAATAATCTTTATTCGCTATTCTAAAAGAAATAGAGCAAACAAATAGATGGAAATAATAAATTCTTAATCGACGCGAATTACCTCCTTGTTCATCAGGAGCTTTGTAAATTGAAGGAATTTAAACTCAGTGTACTGGTTTTAATAATAGCTTTTATTTCTAAGAAGTTAATTGAATTTTTTTTGTGCCTTCAATTGCAATAACACAAACGAAATATTGTTTCATAAAAGAATCCAGTCTTTCAATTTGCGCTGACAACAGCCTTACTTTCTGCAATTCGACCGTAAGCCGTTTCAATTATAATTAGCGCACGCCGAATACTGATCAGAACAGCCACTTCATTCTTCACTACAGCGCCCAATTCGTCCGCTATTGCATTTTAACGCTGTACGTGCGAGAATAAATACTCATATATGCGCCCTTCGTCCAGATTTACATACATACTAACGGATTTAATTAATTCGACTGTTGTTTTAGCGAACTACACGTGTTACGTACAGCGTTTAGCGTGTATGGCTGCGTGTTTTTCTTCGTAAAGTTTCCGGAATTGGGTTACTCCTCGAGCCGCGATAAGATACGACCGTAGCAACGGCTTGTTATTTAAGTTCACGGGAAGTCGTCCGTACTTTTACCTAGGAGAAAAATAAATTTCAGAAATTAGGCTCGCGTATCTTGTTAAGCGGCCTTTGTTTAGCTAAAATTAGCATGGGAAGCTCTTAAATTCTTCGGGAGGTCGGCGATATTTTCCGAAAAATGTAAATCAGCGTGGACTTGGAACTTTTTTTTTTTACATCGTCTTGAAAGTATTCAGCCTACAGGCGTACACTGCGTTCTTTTCAGGTAGAGGATGCCCCGTGGGATACGTTCGTTTAATTAATTTTCATTTCAATTAGTGCAAGTTGCCTAATTAGTTTCGTAAAGATTGTGTGGAAATGAAGATTTGAAACGACGTAAACACTAACTTTCGTTGCAAATTGTTTGATTACTTTCATTCTTAATCTTACTGGTATGGTTTTCGTCTGATTTATATTCACTTAACGCATCCACTATTGAGTTAAAGGTTTATGATTGATTGTTTGCGGCTTTAGGAACCCCAATATTGGGTCGCCCGCTACTATTTAAAAATTAAAGGGCTTTCTTTTCCTCACAAAGCTTACGGAAAATCGAGTGGAAATTATCTTCCACCGTAACGTTGCCATGTCCGACTCTCTTTTTTCTGTATACACGGAGAATCCGTTCGATACAAGTATTCGAGAGCGTGTATGCGTGCGGAAGTTTTAAATAAAGATTTATCTTGCACTTCTAACTAGACAACGGAGCTATTGTAAAAGTTTAAGGCGACGAGCGGCCGCACGAAATACAGATTGATGAAGTAAAGTGCATTTAGCAGGTCTAGTTTATGAAAATAAATTGTGTTCGCTAGAGACCAATTTATTGTTATTACACGATCAACGTCTTAATGTGAAATAATACCTTTTCCGTTTCTTTTCTTTTTCGCTCCTCGTCACCTCCTCGGACGGTGGCGGCGAAGACATCGACGGCCATTGTTCCACCGGCTCGTTGTTAATGCCCGTTCAGAGACGCCGTCGCCGGACGTCCTATCGGATTTTGCTTAAATTGCGAGTTATACGAACACGGGGGCGAATACGGCGAAATAGCGAAAATCTTGGCTATCCGGAGTTGGATACGTTGTTGTGGAGCTTTACGTTATTACGGACGTAGGATGTCTTCCAACTTTCGATTTATAAAGCGCGAGATACTTCGAATTGCAGTTTATTTTCCTTTCAGAATAGTACCTAACTGTTCGATGTTTTCTCATAGCTGCTATTCTACATAAGCATTTTTGTAGCAATATTAACATAATTTGTTCTCTTGAATTTTTGTTCTTAAATTTATTATCAGAAGTAAAAGAACAAATACATATATAAATACCAAAACTAAGAACAGTGACCGACAACATTATACTCTTGGTTTCCGGGTTGTAACCGCGTCGCTACAGTAGCTCCAGCCGACGTTTCGTCCATACATCCTCAGGGCTGTTGCTACACACTGACTGGGGACTATTCGTTCCAAAAGGGATTATATAGGGCAATGGAGCGGCACAATTACTGATCAATGAACCGCGGTGGTTGTTAGAAGGTTTAATCAGTTGGGATTTTTGAAGATTTCTATGGATTAACGGATATTTTGTAGAAATGTCTTTCGGGTGATGTCGTGTAGTTAATATTTTACTTGACGTTTCGCTGACCATCCTGTCAACTTCTTTAGAAGATTTCTAAAGACCGTCTTTAGAAATCTTCTGAAGAATCTGACAGGATGGTCAGCGAAACGTCAAGTAAAATATTAACTACACGACATCACCCGAAAGACATTTCTACTATGGATTACGGTCGTGAAAGCCTACACTCAACTATTTAACGGATCTTTTCTACTATAATAGTGAGAGCTGCGAGACTAGATGCGAGTAGAGTTAAATTGGATTTTGTGGCAAATTTCCAGTCTATGCTCGGCCATATCGTGGTCAGCAATGTGAGTGCTGATCGCTTTATTTCATCGATATCGTACGAACATGGAATCTGGTAGACAACAAGTGCTTCCAGATGCGTGCGGGGTTTGTTAGCAAAGTAGTCTGAAAGTTTGAAGATGATTTTTATGTTGTTCCTGAAGAGGATCTTCCTGATGCGATCGGTGACACGGTAGATACACTTGTTTACGGAATTTGGGATTGGATTAGGGGAGTTGCTGCGAAGAAGGGTTGATGTACAGGTTAATGGCAGCTTGAATATCTTTTCTATGCAAAAAGGAAACCTTAATGTTAACAGTAATTGCTACATTGGTGACGAGCAATGATTTCTTAAAGAATCATTGATTGTCGATATATGTTAAAATATTTCAAAGGATTCTTGGTCCCATAGTTCCTCAAAATAGTTCTTGTAAACCAATCGCATGCTTACGCCAATTTAAAGTAACAAATTTTCTCCTTTTAAATATAAAAGCGCATCTAGGCGTAAATTTCATTTAAAAATGTTGGTGATACGCTTTAATGGTGTTAAAAGCACTGCCAACCTAAAACTAGTTTTAAACCTGTTAATAGTACGTTATAGGGCGTTAGAGAGTTTTGTAAATTACACTACTCTCTTACTCCCTCACAACTTCCCTATACGAACACAGCTCTAATAACATGCGATTACATTGATTTTGGAGTTCTTCCTTACGTAAACCGTACGCGCCATAGTTCACAGCGCAGTTTCGTCGCTAATTGAATTATACTCGACGCGATGCCGGTAGTAACAGCGCTCATTTTCAAGCGTATTAGGTTTCCAGTCGCGTTGCTCCTGTTGACGGGCACACGGCGCTGCTTTATTTAAATAACTCTGTATGTACCCCTTTGCTTTATGTACGGCCGTTTGTCGTATCAAGAGAGATCTGCAATTCCGCGTCCCTTATTGCTCTGTTTGCGTTGTAAACAAAGCGGTAACTTTACCGCTACTAAATCGCCTTTTATTGCTTTGTTATGTCGTGTGCTATGTGGTAGTTACGTTAAGACGAAGACGATCTTCACCGTCGAACAATACATATCTCTTTCATTATGATAAGTGTCATCCTGTTATCGGCAGAGGATGGTA
Organism: Marronus borbonicus; assembly: GCA_902655005.2. Lineage (NCBI taxonomy): Eukaryota > Metazoa > Arthropoda > Insecta > Coleoptera > Scarabaeidae > Marronus > Marronus borbonicus. The sequence continues at coordinate 723,085 of LR737402.1, forward strand.
CCTACGTAAGAGCTTCAATTTAAATTGAAAAACACCTTCCACCACCACTGTTAAGTCCATATTATAAAGGGACCGCTAGGATTCTTCTATGATGCTGTAATAATTTTGTGGTTAGCCCATAATGATTTTTGATGATATTTGTTTCATCACCACAACGCGCTGTCGGACTACAATAGAATGATTTCTTTGATTTTTTTTGGAAACGAAGGAAATATTGACAGAGTCAAAGGTCTTGGAGAGGTTGAATAAGATAATGGCAAATCGCAGACACTCAATAGTTTCCGTCTCTGTCGAGTAACCTGGCCTAAACAATATCAAATTTAGCGAGAAAAAAATAAGTTTTATTTTATTATTTTTTACAATTACTTTTTCAACAATCTTGGAAAATAATATTGGGCGGTAGTTCTCAATATTTAAGCCGATCATCCTTCCCGTGGATGTGTACGACAGCCGAAGATTTAAGCGCAATTATGTTATTTCCCAAGAAGAGGCAAGTTATCAACTATCATCAGCAAACGCACAATTGCAAACACCGACACAGTCAGGCTTAATGAGTAAAAGTTTCAGCGGTCTTCATTTCGGAGGGATATCGTTCATCCGAGGACGACACACGGCTGACTACTGTACGAATTGATTTCCCGGCGGAGCCATGAGTCTGTTACACAAATAAATACCGTTAAAAAAGCAGCGGGATAGGCGGAAAGTTACCTTATTCTTTTTTTTTATTATTATTCATTCTATCACGAGGAATCGTCGGCGCAAACATATTAAAGGATTTTCGCGATTCTTCTTCCTCGTTTTTTCATTGTTTTCTCCCGTATTTCTCGTCTTCTCGGCGCATAGAAATCCCAGTCGCTTAGGGAGAAAGCGGGACGAACGCAATCGTGCAGATGAGAAAGCGACATAATTCAACGTTAATATATTCATTTTTGATGATGTTTAGTGCGAAATGATTGTATAATAAAATTAAAGAGAATATACGAAGCATGTGAAACATTGTACAAGATAATTTAATACTTTTAACCTTTTAGATCTCAAATCGATAAAAGTGAAACGTTTGTTCTACTTTTTGAACAATTAAATATATATTCTGTAACGAGATGCCCATTTTTAAATATTTATTTGTAAATATAAATAAGTCTTCCCCAGCGGCTAAAACGATAGGACTTGCGGCTAGCGTCCAGGCATCAGCGGTTGGTTGTATCAAACCCTAACTACCCAGGAAGACGAGTAAAGCGTAATTAATTCCCCTTATCTCGCAAAAGAAAATATATTTTAGAATTAAGTGGTATTGCAGCATAATGGTAAAGTACAAAGGTACGTCAAGTGCCCTACGAAGCTAATGCGTTAACCACAACCAGAATAATGGTTTACGTAAGTTAATAAATGTTTAAAATCAAGCTGATCACCATCGTCAAGAGAGTCCAAGGTCACTGATATTTCCAGGAAGGTGAGAAGACGCTGCACCTTTTCCGCCAACGGATGCTGACGATTTTCAGGGACGAGCCGCATCCTAAATAAATTCTTTGGTTTAGTTTCACATTCAGATTTTTTAAACCTGTTATTCCTTTAGTTGTAAATTTTGATACTTTAATAAAATTAATATTCATTTTATTCTATTTTCGGGGGCCCCATTTTTAATATTAAATCTTTTATATTTGTCGCATATTCATGGTAAAAAATTGTAATTTTATAAAGAAGTTTATTGTACAATACGTTTTAACCTGTTTGTGACGCCCCCCTTTCACAATTTAATTTTTAATTAGTACAACAAAGTCCTAAAAGGTTTTGTTATGATTAGAGATGACAAAGACAGGTGAAATTATTACTTTTTTTCAGCGACTAGACAGACTCGTGTCTATTCGTCTCATAAGAAAGGATTCGTGTTGCCTACAAAACACGAGTCTGTTTAGTCGCTGCAAAAAAGTAATAATTTTTTGGATTTTTTTGGTTTGGATTGGAGCGTGCATAGTCGTATTACCTTTTTACATTCTTGCGCCTTAAGTTTTATTATTGAATTTAAGGAGTACAAGTAATACCTTCCAAAATAGGGCGTATTCATTCGAAATTTGTTAAAAAAATTAAAACTAAAGTTACGAAGCTTATTTTACCGACCCGCGTAATTGTTAAAATAATAGAAATAATAAATTCATTGTTGAATATAGGTGATTGTTCATTTTCTTGTTTAAAGCAATTTATTTTAATTTACCAAAAATAATAACTTCGAATATGAGTGTAAAAGGAAAGTAGAGGCCATTTCTGCTAAGATTAGAACTCCCTCAAGAACGTAATAAATAGATTCGGCTATAAATCCTTACCGCATCCTATTACGTGTTCCTAATCTATTGCCGCCATAATAAGGAATGTTTATCGTGTTTACAAGGAGCCAAGGTAGTGATAAACAGATACATAAATAACCGTGCCGCGACTAGAAATAAAGTGGTAACATAATGATACTATCATATCAATTTATGACACATATAAATATGTCGCCAAGGGGCGCTCCTGCATCGCTTCTCTAGTTATACGTACTGTATCACGATATATGTATAAGATACAGTTCGTTCTCTCAAGTCAATTATTTCTCGTAGAGGTCTCGCGCCGTGTTGCTAGGATTACAAATAATGAAAAATGCGAATAAAATATCATATTTTACGATACCTCCTTCGTTATCGCTTCTTCCTCTTCTCCTCAATAAAACATCGATTCGTAAACGATGCGGGGTATCTTTTCCTTTTCATTAAAAATCCGCCATTTTTGTAACTTTTCCCTTCTATAAGCGTTCATCATTACCTATTGTTGAAATAACCTCCAGAAATAAGAATTGGTCATTAGGAGCTTCTTGTAAATGTTTCGATTTTCACTGTCGATAAGATATAAACCGGAAAAGCAGTTAATCACGTTGTCACATTTTATTAGCTATCGTCCTACCTAACCATATAGCTCTAGCCTCATGATTATTTACCGTTCGCATTATTATTTCAATAAAGCATATTTCCCCGAGACTTTTGTAAAACTTGCGAAATTGTTCTCTTTCTAGAAACCTACAGAAATATATGAGGTGATATAACCGAGAGAAATGTGACGGAAACACAAATTCTCTTGATGGCTTTTCCATCCGTACGAATCCTTTGAACGCTAATACTGAATGATGGCGAATATGTACATGCATCATAGGATTTCTTCGGAGCAACGCGGGTGATCCCTTCTACAATAAGCAAGCGTTTCAAGCCGAGAAATTGCAGGGTGGAGCATAATGGAGTCCCATATTTTCAAGGTGAATTTTAAGAAAGCGGTACGATAATATGAAAAAAAAAATTTTATTCGTTCAAAGAACATGTTAGCTTATTTTTAGCGGTAGGTCTGCATATTAGCGCGATCGATCGCCTCCCTCTACCTGGTCACGGGCTCCTCCAGTGATTTTCTAATATGGCACTCCATTATGCTCCACGTTGTACGAATACTTACTTTAGAATTGAAATAATAACGTAGGCTTCCACGGCTAGAGTCAGTTAAAACTAAACGTGTTCCGAGTTTGGACCGTGTCATGGTTAATCGGAAACTCGACGTTTCGTCCAGAATCATATAGGTCTTCTTCAGAGGGAAAGGTGGTACGTCACAGCTAGCACGCTAACTCAACGCGTAAACACGGTAAGAGTTCAAAAAACATTTGACTAGATTAAAAGATTTAAAAGTTCCGCCCAAAATGCTCTTATTTTATAAATTGTTTATTCTATAGTGCGCAAACATGAGATATTTATTGTGAAAACAATGTTTTTAAGCAGCTTACAAGTACACAATCAAAGAAAAACTAACGGACATTTTGGTTCGTAAATATTGAAAAAAAGTGCGAAAAGGGTGGCAATGATTACGTAATCTTACAATAACATCACATTCACCGATTTCTCGAACTTCGAAGTTTCTTCGGATCGTCAAAGTACCTAAAGAAATTCATATAAAAGCTCTTTAGAAAAACTAAGATCTTTCTCCTAAAAGTTTACAGTCGTGTTTACTATCCTCCTGTATTAAACTCTCGAGGCGTATCCGTCGAAAATAATGCATGCACGAACGTGTACCGGAAACGTCCGTGGACTGTATAAAACTCCACATTTTCCTACTATAAATATAAGAACGTGATCCCCTCCCGCCAACCCTAACTCCGACCCCTGTGGAAACAAATCGTTTTCGAACTTTCTCGCGCAAACAGAATCGTTCGAACGGAAATATCTACTGGCGATCTGCGGACGTCGAAGCATTATAGTTTCAACGGCGGCAATAAAAAGCGCCTCTATACGAAAGTTTTCCTAGATAACTTGATTACCGTTGCACCGATCCGATATACATACAAACACACATAGAAGTTTAACGTTCGAACGAACGACGACGCTTTTGCATTTTTATTACCGATCGGGGGCGAGGAGAAGGATAGACGATAGGGGAGGGCGAAGAAGATCTCGTTGGGGGAATTATTATTATGTTGGAGGGAAAGTGGCGAACGTGAAATACCGAGGGATTAAAGATTTAGTGGTATTTGAGAAGTTAAGTTGGCCGTGTATAACGCACAAGGTTCGATAACTGAACTATGTCTCGAAAAGGAAACAAACTTTCATCGGCGAGTTATGGTAATGCAGCGAAAATGCCTGAACGACACCCTCTACTATATGCGGAAATATATCTTGTGAATTATCTGCACTCAGTCGTGGTGAAATTTGGGGAAAAAGCCTTGCTGATGGTGTTATGCACAAGTTGTCGAAAGATACTTGCTTTGTTCATTGTATTATTGTCAATTTTGTTATTGTTGAATCCACGAACTAAGAGATTTATAATGTATAATACAATAAATTACAGGATTTAACAATAGTAAAAGCCTTATATAAGTTTACGTAAAAGCTTTGCACCGTTTGTTGTACAATTTCTTTTATAAAAATAAAGAACAATGAAAGGATTTTATTTTTAAAATACGACATTCGTCTGCTTTAAAGTTTACTGTACTGCATGCTCTTTTCTAAAACAATTGTATCATTTGGGACATAAAGACCAACGTTAACCTCATCTGCTCTTGTTAGAGCAGGAGCATATCTTTTAGCACCGCCAAATCGCATGTCACCCACGAGGCAGAATGAGAGGTCTTTCGAACCTAGGAAGCTCGTAGAACTTGACTTGAGAGGTCTATCAAGGTCTCACCCGCCATCGTTATTAACCATGCCCAATTAAGGAAGCACCTAAACACAATGGGGTTCGCTTAAGAAGTGGGGTACCGTTTGCGCCTGGAAGAGGAGGAAATACCTAAGCACATACTTTGCCATTGTCTTACCGCGTTTTCTGTAACCCTCGGAAATCTGAGGAAAACCTCGCCGAATGAACTCTCGGAGTTCGCCGGAGGTGTAGGTCTGTTGGGCGAACTACACAAGGATTATATTACCGGCCTACAACAGATCTTATTGACCGATGTAAGTGCGTGAATTAATCCACCCATCCTGTGCTACAATTGTAGTTTTTAGTGCGTTGCTCAAGATTATTACGTAGTTATCGAAGCGTGTATTTAGCGGTAATTTTTATTTATTTCCTATCCTCCCGGATCGCAAGTTACACCAAATACACCTTCCACAAACGACAATCACGTGAGGAGCACATCCTTTGATGATCGCAGAGTTTCGGCACGCTCAAATAAAAGATAAAACCGCATCAGAGGAACATGTGCGTACGTACAAGTAAAAGGCATAACGTTCTGCTTCCAGTTACGGAATAGCGATACTAGCGTGCTTTTGACATTTCAATTATACGTAGGGAACTGATCCGTTTGCCGTAATTTAGATAATGAATTGATTTTCGCGTATTATTTCAGAGGAGCACATAAGCGCGTGTTCTCACTTCAGTTTATATCGAATGCGCGACGTTGTTATGTACGAGATTAATTAAAAAAACATCCAACCTTTATTCTTACACTTCTTCCAATGGCTCTCTTATTGTTTGAAGCAGCGTTGGAACGCCTCTATTGAGATGTAGCGGCCGGTTCGTCGCATTTCTGCATGATGTCTCCTCTGGATTGAAATCTGCGTTGCGTGTGAGCGCAGTTTGGCATGAATCAATTAAACTTGTGTGGTGCGGAGTGTGCCGATACGTTAGTGATGTTTGCCATATACACATATTTATTACATTTGATAAGAGCATCCGGTGTCGTCCTTAATTTCCAGCGTTTGGCTGGTATTTGGCGTTTTCTTTGCTTTTTGTTTCTGTTTGTCCTACGCAGCATTCTAGTTTGCTTCTTCCGTTCTTATGTGAGTAGTTTGCCTTTTTGACTGTTGGTAAGAATTGTTGGATTTTTCGTCCTGTTCTGAAGGGTAAAGCAGTGTATTTACGTTGGTCCATGCTCTTGGTTTTATTGGATTTTCTTGTTTCCCGCTGCTCTAAAGTTATTATGCGTGTTGCCATGTTGGCCCAAGTTGTGTCAAAGAACACCTTACAACATTATCGTTAACTTCTACTATATTACGTTTGAAGCAAGCATTGGGGACTGGAGTACTTATCTCAAATTACGTACTAGATAGTACATATATAATTAATGAGTTAAATACGATCGACTGAATGCGAATAACTGTAATATGGCACTATTGCAACATCTGTATTCAGGGTATGACTCCGATGCTCTTATGTGTACGCATACATGGAAGATCTTCTTACATATTATACCTATATACGTCTACGGCTTGAGTGACACAGGCTGTTCGTCGTGTACTAAATGGATTCTAGCAAATGTGCATGGAAATAGACGCCGCTGCATTTTGGCATGCATTGTGCGCTAGATACGAATAGATAATGGATCTTCTGGATGGCGAACGCATATCGAGGCCATCCTTTACGACCGCATCTATCATTAATATCGACGGCCGAGATGATATTCGCGATGTTGAAGGTACTTATGTGTCGTACGTTGTGGATTTCCGGTAGGAAGCTTTCAATTTTTCGGATAGTTTACCATGTTAGCATCGATCTCTTGCTAGGTAAAGGACCGGTTTCAAATTTGGTTTCTCGCTTGGGTAGTATAGTACGTAGTAAATAAAGAAGGGGAAATTTGTATAGGTAGAGTCCTGTTATTTGATTTTTTTTTATTAAAAAAAATTGGAAGGTATTAATAGCAGCGTCTAAGAATTTAGGTCTCGTTGTTCTATTCATGATCCTGAATCGCGGAAGCTATGCGTTATGAACTATGAATAGTTGTGATATTGTGATATATGGTAAGCTTGGCTTTTTAAGGCTAAAGTTAGCCAAGTTTCATTTATATTCCAAAGCTTGTGTTGTTTTTAGAAATGTTTAATAAACAAAAAAGGATTGAAACTCTAGAACACAGAAACGCTATGAAATTCTTAACGAAGGGGGGAACAATGATATCTATGAGCCAGATGGGTCATCGTATTTTATGGTAAAATTTTGGTGTAAATTGTTTCAATGCGGTTGGGAATCAATTTAAGATGAGTCGAGACATGGCAAACCTGTTGAGCCAAGAACCAACGAAAATATCGAGTAAGTTGAGGAACTGGCCGCAAATCGAATATCGGCTATTAAAGTAGGAATATTAGGATCAATTCAATATATGGAGAAAGGCAATACGATAACAGACTTGATGCAAAACACAAAAGAAACTAAAAACGGTATATGAAAAAAATGCATTATTTCATCCATATCATTGGTAGCTCTGGGAAAGCGAAAATGGGTATCTACTTCACAATTAAAGAAACAGCTATTGAAGACCTACTTATTATTTGATCTTTAACCTAAATTTGTGGCCAAATAATACCATTGTTACACCATTCAGAGCGACAAATATTCAGCACGTCGTCATTGCTGGCAACGTAACATAGAGAAAAAATTAACTTTCATACTTATTCATCAAAGTATTCGATATCCTAATATTAACTGATCAATGGATTAGCTTTGACGGAGTATTGGTTGAAACAACGCAAAAATACATATTTCACTTAGTTAGGGAGGATTGCATATTTCTTAAAGATTAGTTCTTTTCAGAAGTAACGGAGTGCTACGTAACTATTGAAAAGTAACACTGTCAACTGACTCAACAAATTAGAAAGGCAAAAAGTTATAAAGGCCTAAATGTTACTATTTTCTTCACTAGGGTGGCAATGGATTAAAAAAAAATTCATACATTGTCACTCTGATGAAGAATGAATTTACAGTTGAACAATTTTGATTTAGAGCAATTACCAGCAAAATCGACCTAAGCAAAAAATTTTATAATTTGTATAGATCCATAGATGAAGCAACAAAGATCAGTTTTTATAAATGTTCAACAGATTCAGGCGGAAGTTATAGCATTTGGTCTTTCGGACCATTTTACTTAGAAAGTATCATGTTCAACTTCGGAGGTTTCTCCTAAGAAATCAAGAAGCGAAAAGAGATTTATTTTGCTTGATAGTATGCACTCCTTAAAGGTGGAGCTACGGATTGGTTTACAGCATTTCAAGCTGAACAAGTATATCTGACCGTGGAAGCTTACGCCATTAGAACAGGCTCCATTAAGAAAATATTAAATCTTAACTTCATCAGAAATACGGCATTCCAATTGTTTCTTTCTGGAGGTATATCTTGAGCAGCACTAGACACGTTAGTATTTTATTACTTTAACCGATATTGCAGGGTTAATAATAATAAGTTGGCAGTAATGCCCCTTTGTCTCAATGCAATTGCCTAATTTACTAACAGCACAAAGCTGCGCGTATCACCAATTGTGTAATTTTACAAGCCTGTAACTGCAAACGTTCTTTATTATTTTATATTTTCTTCTTAGTCTTAAAGAGTCTTAAAGCAATTTGCAAATTACCTCAAGAAACGGCGAAGATATCGATAAAAATGTAAGTTTTCTCACTAAATATTATACATAAATAATATATTATTTGTAAGAATTAATTTTCTTCTTCTATTCATTAATTTTATGCATTGAAAGGCAGTCGAGGTACATATATATGCACCGCGCATTAGCTAAAGCGTTTACTTAGTTTCCATTAAAGCACCTCTAACTGTTATAAAGCCAGCAGAAACGCCTGAAGGTAAATTCTTCCATTAGTATGCCATAAACATCTGTATAAAATTACATAACGTAATTTCTCGCAGGAGCCATATTATTGATATACGGGCCAACCGTAATTCTGTTGCCTGCATCTTGCCTCCATGCCCTGGATCACTCGGATCCGAGTACGCAACGATTTGAAGTTTGGGAAGGACTTCTGGATTTGAATTTGAAAACTTGGATGCCGCAGGTACCGAAGAAAACAGCTTACACTTACATAGTTTCGTTAATTTTCTCTCGATCGTAAATAATCAAGTAGTTGCCACGATTTAAAATATTAAGAAGCCCTGAATATTTAATTTTAATTCATTTTTAAAAAGAGTCTCGCTACATCTCATTTATATTTGAAAACAGGAATGGAACGAAATATATTATTATTATTATAAATCTGTAAGATAATAATCGAAGAATTACAGTCCGGGCTTGGCGCTGAGCGACCCTAAATTTACAAAAAAAAAAAACTTGAGAGGCTCGCGTTTTTCTTCGAATGGTGGTTTAAAAGTGGCGGTAGAAGGAGGAGATTTTCTTGAAAAAAAAACGTTTATTAGAAAAACATTGGAATAAGCGTTCATCGTTACCAAGCATGACCACGTCGCTCAAAATTTTACTGCGGGATGTGATGTGATATATGGTGCAGAGTCCCCAGAGCACGGTCAATCTTGGCTTTAATTTGCGTAGACGTATTGCCTTTCAAATGCAAGAATTTAATGGCGATCCAGACTATTACCTCGTATTACCCCAAAGTCCCCGCTATCTGTTTCTTTAAGTTTTCTGTAAATTTAAGTGTGCTTTCTTGTTCAATTTCATTGATTTGTACAGCTTTTACAGTTCAAAGAGCACAACAGAAGCGCAATCGACAGATCTCAATACGTAGCCTCCTCCTCCAGATTCATTAATAAAATGATACCTAATTCCACTTATCTTTACCTGCCTTTGATTTATTCCATTATCTCGTAACGTTCGCGAAATACATACGCGATACAAAAGCCCCGTTTCCATTATTTCCCCGTCTAGCATCTGCTAAACGCTCCGAACGAATCTCGTCGGGAGCGAGTGAAATCGGCACGTAATTTTGCGAATTTCGCAGATTGCGCTCTTCTCCGCGCGATATGGCGGGCCGCGCCCCTTCCAGAAAACGGAACGGAACGCGCCACGGGTAATGCGGGAGAGAGAACCGGTCGGTATAATTAGTCTCTTCGTCTTAATTGCAGACGCTGCAAATTCGAAAAGGAAACCGGCGTCGAACGTACCATCACCGCGCAAAAAATAAATCATAAAACACTCCAGAGAAATGTAGTTTGCCGAATACGTAATGATTAATATTTCTCATCTGGGTAAACTGGAAATTAAGTGCCATTCTGCATTTTACCTACCTACCTTTTATATAAAATAAATATAGCGCGGTTTAAACTTAATTAGGGTATCCGCGGCCAAGGCGGGCGTTCTGTTGTTCTTCTCTCGAATTTTTTTCGCGTTAGCTGGAACGTTTCGCGTTTCGACAATTGGAAACGACCGAGCAATGTTTACTTAATCTCATGGTTTTTTTCTCCTATTTTTCATGTTATTATTTAGATTTTTATTTTTTTATTTGTTTTTGTGCTATAGATTTGTCTCCACTTTCATTTGTGATTTTCTTAAATAAAGAACTTTGAATATAAAAATGTCCCAAAAATATTATATTGTCATTCCAACTATATATTCTATTTAGCGTTAATATCAATTTTTTATGAAACCCTTTTTTCTCGGCGTTTATACAAGCAAGGATTACTTGCATGATCGCGTTAATTCCACACCCTATTCGTACCCCACACAAGAATACTGCATGGAAGAGAAGGGATCAACGGCAGGAAGCAACTGCTGGGACATATGAAAGTCTAGATAGGTAGGTAATGGCCTCTATACGTTAGCAGTAACAACAACCTAAACTGTTGAACTGAACTAGGGAAGGGAAAAGCGCGCTCGGCAGCGATCATTGTACATACGTACCGTGTCGGAGTCATTTCGCTAAGTGCCGAGCTATCTGCGTTAAGACAAACAAACATCGCGAGTCATTCATTTCGCGTTGTGAGCGCGTATAAAACGTCTCTATTTCCCGAAGGAAGAAATGGTACGCGCCGAGCGATGCTCGCCTTTCCTCTATCTCTAGATTGACATAATATCGTCGCGAAGGTAGATACGACTGGAATATACACCGAGGTTCAATCATATTGCACCATTACACGAAATGCGGGATATTAGAAGCAGGGTTAGGACGGTAGAGCGCGATAATAGCTATATACATCGATAATGTCCATTCAACTTATGTATATTATTTTCTCATAAGAGGATATTGGGAATAAGCCAAACTATACATTTTATCCACGTAGCGCATGTATATATAGAGAAAAAATTATTAAATAAAGGAAATATTTGGGAAGGAGTTCTGCATAACATAAACACATGTTCAAGTACATAGGATGCTCAGCTTTCACAACAGTTTTTTTTTTAACAACACCTATAATACGACTTGTGTAAATTAAATAATGGCAACGTAGCGTTCGATCTAGCATTCAAACTCAATTCTTTGGGGCGTAGAAATAATAAAATTAACATTAGTTTCTTTTGATATAAAAGTCTTAAATATTGCTCTCTGCCGTACCTCCAAATTGTACAATTTCACAAAATAATAACATTCAACTCATTTCTCAAAATTTCTCAAAAGCCATTGAAGATACTGCAAAATGATTGTAATCCCTGTAATCAACATGTCAAACTGGATAAGGAACCATCATCAAAACAAATACTTTAAAAAAATTGTTGAAATCGTCAAATTGTTCGAATTTCCAAAGATGTACCCCTCAGAGATTTTCTTCATCGTTTTCTTAATTTTCCTTTATTTCTTCAACTAATAGCTTCATTTATAGATTGCGATACGCTGAATCCCCCGATTCTATCTCTTACGGTAAGCGACCTATAAGTTTTACAATGTTGCGCCACGTTGATCCTATCTTTAGCCTTTTTCGCGGCATAATTCGAAAAATAAATAAGATAGGTAAATGAGGGTGGCCGGAATCGATTCTCCGAGTCCGATTTTACTCAAAAATAAAGCCTTAGTATTGCGCTGGAAAGTCCTCAAGGGGATTTAGAGTAAAACACGAGAAATTCAAATTTTTTTGTTTTATGTTGGAATTTATTAAAAATTCCAAAATTTTCAATTTCGCGTAGAAATCATCTGATGGTATCTAGGCATTTTTTACTTAAATAAACGCGTACTTTATAAAAGAATCAAAATTTAAATTTAAACATTTTTATTAGGATGATCTTCGTATATTGTGCTAATTGCATTGTAATGTTACAACGAAACGTCTATGAGGTTGTAAGTCATCTCATTGGCTTTGGCTCAAATGGCTCTTGGCATTTCACATTGTCCACCTATCGAGAATAAGGTCCATCTAGTGGTAGAAAGGCCGATTGCTATAAGAAAATTCCTTCTTCCTCGAAGAGACGACATTTTGGGGCACTCAAAAATATTGGAACGGTTGTAACCAAGCAGCTGAATAGAAATAAAAAATATATATTGACAAAGCACCAGTAAAAAAGAAGAAGGCTAAAATACCAACCACTACCACTCGCTCTTAAACCGATAGTCCGCGACGAGACTGTAAGTCCCATTACATGGAGATGAAAAAAAATTAAGTCGACGAGCTTTTTATTTTCCTGACCTTGCTCTTACTGCGCACTGTGAGGTAACATGTCTTGATTGTAGTTGTGATAGTTTTATTGTATTATTGTTGATGATGTTGTTTATGTTGAATTCCACACCACTGTGTATTCTGACAACAGCGTCTATTATACTAAACATTTTTTTATTGCGGTTCCCGTGGCTTGGTCGGCGGTTCTCTGGTGGTCTATGCAATCGCTCTGAACGAAGAAATCTGTCCGGAGTCCTAGAACTGTAACATATTTGTTTACCGCAATTTTGGTTTATGTGGTACGACAACCGAATTTCTGCCTCTGCTCTGGTATTGCCCTGAGCTTGCATAACATGGCAAAAGATGTATTGATATATAAAAATCAACTAAGTTTTTTTTTGGGCTTTTGGGGTTTAGCTTACGTGCATATTAACTTATGGAAGATTTTTGCTATTGCTATAGCTTTAATCTTCTAAATATTTCCTACAAATTTACAAGACATGGAAGGAAAGCATCTTAAGTAAATTCAGTGCCTTCTGAAACGCCAGCCTGCGTTTTACTCAGAGTACTTTTAATATTCTATTTTAAATTTGACGTCAACTGCATGCAAACTCGCGAACCGTAGTGTATGTATTTCGCAGCCGGGTCTCTTCTATCTTGATCACAATTAGTCGCTCCGCATTACTATGGATGTCTTTGTTGTTTTACGGATGCATTTACAAACAATACAAACGACTTCTCTCGCCTGCGATTTTATATCCTCCGCCTTCCTCTTAGGTCGTCTCTGCTGAATGCGTTAAGGATTATTGTTTCCGGTGCCGTTTGTAGAACAGTGAACAGCGACGTGTTTTTATATGCAGCTATGACGATCTTCAGATTCGGGCAAGATTCTTTGAAATGCGTAACTAAACTCCTGGACAAAACTAATCACCAACATTTCTTCGTTGTATTTAGTTCTTGGAAATTTTATATTATACTATACGTGATTTATTCTATTCAGCGAGTGAAATTAGGTATTAATGGAGAAAATATGAAAAAATATTAGGAAGAAACCAGTAAGCAACACGAGTTTGTCTAGTCTTTCGTAGATTTTTTTCGAGAATATCGTAGAGCGCAATTCGTTTCTGCAGGCTTAGGTCATTACTAAATTTCTACGCCGGCTCTACAATTTTTCCCTCGGGCTTACTTCCAACATATAAGTACGTATATGAGCATTCACAGCAGAAACTGTTAAATTTGGGATCGTTTAATATAGGGTGATACACAAACATTACGGTTCTTCTAACGCAGGAAACTATACAAAACCTACTAATCACTGCATATATTAGAACTGTGTTTACTAGCGGCAGGTGTTGCCATCTTCAGGGTGATCTTGAAGAAGCTACAGTGCATAGTACCATGCGCCGGATCATATATGTCTGTAAGTCTTTTGTTTTCAAGATGCTGGATATTGAATCAAATGGATGGCTTTGTCTTTGGACATATTTTTCCAATTTTTCTGTTAATAATTGACGGCATCTTTATTGCATGCCTGGATTATGATCAGCAGACTTCATACTTTTGTTCAATAATTGCTCTTCATTATTTAATGCTACGTCATGCGCATAAACCTTCATAATGAAAAATCGAGGGGTTTACAGTCGGGAGTAAAACATGGATTCCCGCGACCAGTCCACTTATTCCCAAACAGTCTTTGCAAAAATTCTCCTGTTCTTCGAGAAGAGCGTGCTGACGCAAAGTTATGCATGTGGTACATTCCTTGATTAATAGTCTCTCAAGTCGCAAGAGATTAAAAAAAAATAAAGTTTCTAAGAGACCCAAACTTTCCTGAAAACAAAAAGCTAATGGAGAATAATGTACAAGACCCCCTTGTTAAGGACTTAAAATTTTATTTTTTGTTTTATTTTTTTTTAATAAATGTAACCATTTTTATTTATTTGAAAGTAATATTTTGTTTGTGTCTATTTTATGATAAATTGAATGTTTCTTTTGTTTTGCCTTGTATAAATTTATATATTTCATATTTAGCATCATTTAAACTTTAACGTGTGCGCATTCAATGTAAAAATACGTATAATTTCTTATAAAGTTCGCAAATATTTAAAATTCGTCAATGTTCTAATTAAAAATATCTTTAATAGTCATTTATTATATCTGTTTGATGAAGCTCCTGCTAATGCATGCGTCAGATCGAGCGCTAGGTAAGGAATGTCCGCCAGTTACCGCCGGTAACGTACACTTACGTACAAGTTATCGAAACTTCGTCGGAAGTCGAACGTACGAATTACCACGACTGCCTGCCTTCTCTCTTTCGCTTGTGAGTCACGCAGCGCTCAGAGCCGCACTATCGTTGGTTTTTGATTTTTCCGCTTATACATGGGGACAGCAGCTCGGAGCAAGATACTAGAGGTGGTGTATGAAATAAGTACACGAAATAACGCGACCGTCTGGGTAGCCGTGAGCTGTATAGCACCTTTTTGCGGTAGTGAACGGCTATTTGCTGCTGTCGCCCAACCAGACGCACGGCACGGTAAAAGACGCTTTAATAATGTATTGACTTTAATCTACTACGGCAACAGGCGGCTAAAACTTTAATTAACGAAATAGAGAAAATGGAAGAGGTATATGGAAAGCAAGCGACCTATTCTTGTCGAAACGTAACGATAAAAAAATATCGGTAATGGGGTTTAAAATTTAATGTACTTACACTTACTTGGCTTATACTAAATACTCCTTTTTAAATAATATGGAAGACGACGTTAGACATAGTTTCGTAGATATTGACGCAAATAGCGAGGAGTATGCTGTGCTTAGGGTGCCCTACGTCTGGAAACTGAAAAAAAAATTAAATTGGTTTACAAGTTCACAAGGATTCATTTAGATTAATGAGCATTACTTATCGCTGTTCCTTTATTAGCGACGGTTGTAACTAATTAGTTGATTGCATCTTAAAGACAAACAAAGGTATACTGAATGTTCAGCAGGGTGTTCCACAAGGATCTGTGCTTGGGCCTTTATTGTACGCAATTTATATAACGACTTAGATATGTGCGTAGGATGCGTGTAGGAGCGGATCGAGCCTGTTTATATGCACACTTTTACGAGGCAGAAGTATGGCTTTCTTCAAACGGACTAAAATTAAACAAGAGCAAAACACAGAAACTAGAATATACCACGAGGAAAGGTGGAGACACAAAGAACATAAAACGCTTAGCTCCACATATAGACAATAAATTAAATTATAAGATACAAATAAATGAAATAGGAAACAAACTATTTACTTTTAAGATTACAGCATACATGATCAAAAATATAAGTGGTGAAACGCATAAGTACATACACTACCCGACAAAAACATAGACGCGGTATCGTTTCTATTTACGAATCAAAGTTTATAGACATTATATAAAATGTAAATGAGGGTTATTAATACTTGTTATGTAAATAGTCCATTTATAGATATTTCTGGGTATTTATTGCTTTACGAGGGGTAATTGAGATTTTCCCAGATCAAAATAGGAATTTCAAATGCGACAAAAATTTAGACCCTGTGCATTTAATACATTAATATAAGCGAAAATGTTTTAATTCGATACTTCTCTTTATATGCAGCGGTTGTGCTGGTAAAGTGTACACATTTCACCACGAGAAATTATATTTTATAAAGTGTTTGCAATATGGGTAGAAAAAAGCAATTATCCTTGATAGAAAGGGGTAAAGTTCTAGCCTGGCACCAGGATGGTGTTAGTAAGAAGAAAATTGCTCGTCGGTTACGAAGAAGCGATCATTCCGTTAGAAATCTAAAAGATCCGGAAAATTACGGCAAACCAAAAGACCGAAAGCTGCAAGTGAGCGGGATAAACGCATGATATTACGGTGTGCATCCAATTCTTCTGCGTCGGCGAGAGTTATTGCAGAACAGGCGGGGGTACAAACGCACGTGCGTAATGTTCAAAGGATTTTAAAGGCGTCACCGGTAATATCACGGAAGAAAATATTGAGAAAACCGCCACTTTCGGCAAAACACAAAGAAGCGAGGTTGAGATTTGCTGAAGAATACGTATCCGGGAAGAAACTACGGGAAAAAGTTATATTTTCCGATGAGAAACGTTTTAATTTGGACGGACCGGATGGGTACTCGCATTATTATCATGATCTGAGAAAGGAACCAAAAGTGAAAATGACCAGACGATTAGGGGGTGGATCTGTGATGATATGGGCAGCGATTGGATTCCGCGATAAAAGTGGGATAGTGTTTTGCACAAACAAAATGACATCTGTGACGTATAAAGACTTATTGCGTGACAATCTTCTACGTTTTGGAAACCAATGGGTCGGGCGCAATTTTGTTTTTCAGCAAGATAACGCGCCAATTCATAAAGCAAAAACCATTACTGAATGGTTTAAAGAGAAAAAGATTAAAACTTTACAGTGGCCGTCACGGCCACCAGACTTAAACGTTATTGAAAACATGCGGGGTGAATTGGCACGTCGCGTTTATGGCGGAGGCCGTCAATATTTCACGGTACAGGAACTGAAAACTTCAATAGTGACTGATGATGATGGCAGAATATCACACAAAATTATGCGTTAAATTTATATAAATCTATTAATAACAGACTATTGGAAGTGATTAAGAACAATGTAGGATCTACGCATTACTGATCACTCATTTGTGGATTTTTGTTTTACATTTGCAACAGAGCGTCTAAATTTTTTTCGCAGAAATTGTTTAAACATTGGAGTAACAATTTATTATTTACTTCATATATCACCGGAGCAGATATTTTTAAGTTTATTTTACTTTTATGAATAAAAACTTAATTAGATATCTTGCTAGTTTCGCAAAGAAATGTTGTAACCCTTAAAACCCGTAAAACATCTTACCGCGTCTAAGTTTTTGTCGGGGAGTGTATGTTACGCGCGGGAGATACTAACTGAAAGTGCCATACCATCGTTTAGCAACACACCGATCATTGGGATTTATATATACTTCACTTGACTTTGAACGTAACTTTTATTTCGTTAAATAAGCGCTACTATTACTGTTACAATTAACCTACAAGCAGAATCCCATATATTCGTGATCGTTACCATCTTACAATACTCGCAATGTAATAATACGACGTTGCGGTGAATCCGCGAATCGTCCTTTTATATCCTTTAGCTGGAGCCTGCCGAACAGCCACAGCGGCGGTAAAGTTTGTTGCCCTCGGCGAACGTAAATAAAAGTGGCGTAATTAGCTCCCGGTCCGTGGGATGAATAGTTGGCGCTGTACACTACACCACACTACATTCTCTCTCTTTAGGAAATCGTATACGTTCGCTCTGAAATATTGCGTGAATTATGTGTTGTCCCGTCCTTTTGATTAAATTAGACCGCCGCGCCGCAACCGGACCGTTTTTACGCGGCCGCTTGAGAGCTTGTTTTGCGATATTCAAATGGATGGGCTCACGTGAGGATTATTGTCTTGATTTATTGCCCTGCGACTATCGCAAATTCGCGTAGAACATCGCGAATTATGACTGGCGTGTACCGCGATAGCGATGAAAATTCCTTCGATAGGAGTTTCCGTTGTAAGGTCCTCGAGGGATTGGATGATTACCTTTCATTTATACCTTTTTAAGAATTGCTGTTACTACAAGAATTAATTAGAAACAATTTTAACAAACAATTAATTCAAAAACAACGTATCGAAGAAACGAAACATCCTGTACACTTCAAAATAATTTCCACTCAAAGGTTACTTGATTTTAAATAACTTGCGGCTTATGGGTTTATAAGAAAATATTGCGATTGATGAATGACGATATCTAATTCTTTGTTAGGAGTTTGGTATTAAACCTAGGTAATCGTAGACTTTTGCGTAGTTTTTGATAGTTGTAAGGAGCTATAAAATTTATACAAACATTGATACGCTCTATAAATAGCAATTAAGAAATAAATTGAGGCCGCAGAAATGCAAATTAGTGCTGTTCACACTTTCATTGCTGCTGTAGAAGCGTTAAAAGAATTATTACGTAAACAGCAACTTTCCTGGATGTAGAATATATTCTCTTGCGTATACATAAAAGCACCGTTTACTTCCTCCAAGTAATTATTACTTGCGTCGAGTAATCCTACTAATGTGTACCTAAACATTATCATCTATCATTCTACCTCCGCTTTCCGGCAAGCGACATCCAATCTATCCAAAATACGAGCACGTAAACGGATCCGATGCTAAAAATAGATCTTATGCTGAAGTTTTAAACTCATATTTTCATTACATTAAGATATCTTACGGCAGAAGGTACTGTTATAAAATATTTTCAGCAATTACGTATTTTTTTACTATAATTTTTATTAAAGAATAAAGAAATATACTACTATATTCTAAAGAAAGCCGAAGGAAGAGCTGCTCCTTTTACGTCATTACATTTCCTCCAGATTCTCAGAACCGTCCTCGATTTTTCACGTGCATACTTTCCGCTGTTTGTTGTTCATTATCGGATCCGTTATTAAAAGCGAACGAGCGAAGATCTCCCCGATCTCGTCGACTTGATTTTCGATGATGAATTTAATTTAGCTTTCGCGTTTCGCCGTTTTCCCGGCTCGTTCGACTCGACATCGAGCCATTGCGAAGGAGACGACCGGAAACGCGGATGGGAGGGGGAAGCCGTAGTGGGCGGAGGAAAAGCATTTCGTGTTTTATTGAGTCGAGAATCATTTGCCAGGCCGAGGAGAGATGGATATTTTAATTTAATGATCTATATATTTCGCGCGCGCTATTTTTCCGGTTCGATTCCAATATTTCGCAGGCTTTTCATCTTCCTTCTTTTCCCGTTTTCTTTTGTGCGTCACCCAACAACGTCGTCAAGAAAACAAATTGTGCTTATGGTAAATCGTGCTTTAAAATATTATTTTGCGAATGAAAAGGGAAATGTACCGACTTCAGGGGTAAAATATGCGTCGTTATAATTAAATGTCCGAAGTTTGCCGAGCCGCGGCGCAGCTGCTTCTCATATGACTCTATACGAATGTGGTGATGCATTTTGTGCTCCACACTTATCCAATTTTGATTTTACGCCTTCTACAAAAGCAAATGGTGCGGTTTTCAATTCGTTATCATCAATTCCATATACGAGCGACTTACAAACTTGGTGATTTTTGAATTTGTACCAACGGCACATGTTTTCGAGCTGGCAGGCTGTGGTCTTCGATCTGAGGAGGTTTGGTCGTGTGTAATAATGACATGTAGTGTCGATGATTTGTGTTCTGCTATTCGGGTCGAAATGCTCCGTTTTGTTGTGCCTATGTAAACATGACCGTAACTGTAGGGAATGCGAAAAAAACGCCTGCTGGCGAAAGGGGGTTGGCTGATTTAAATTTGTGGAAATATGATACATCAATATATAAGCGTAGAAAAAAAATTACATTGGGCAAGAACTGATTAAGAGCAAACAAAGGTAATTTAAATTGCAAGTACTAGAAGTAGAGAACGCAGCTCACGCGTCAGCAAATTCTTTCGGGATCTCTGCGCTCGTTTCTACATTATTAAAATATTTTTTTTTAGCGAAGGGGGCTCCAATAAACCACCCTCTAGTGATTTACAATAATGAAATTCCTCCGGAGCAATAAAGTTGCGTTTTCCGTTCAATTTCAAAATTGAATTTTTTCATAGACAAAGGAAGAACATTGCTAGTAAGTCAATAATAATATGGGCAGTCGTTTTGAGAGCTTTTATTATTAAAAATATTAAAAAAAACATCTCTAACTTTTTATGCCAGACATGTTATCCGACTTACAGCATTAAATCCGCGGTGATAAGATCACATGTTTAATAAAGTAATTCTCATCGCTATCAGTTTTATGTTTTAACGCCTAAACCACGGCCGGTTAAATATACATTTTGTCGTCCTTCTGCGAAAGCGTAGACAACAAAATCGCGCAATTTTATGAAGGGGAGGGTGGATATCTCACTTTCAATAAATAAACGACTTCTGTGCGGGCCTTAACTGAATTTGACGCGCGCCAGCTGACAAGCGAGAAAAACCGAGAGGCGCAATAGGGGATACGAGACGGAATGCGAAAGACAGAGGGTACGCCGGGGCCATATACCGTTAACCACTTGCTATTCAGGTCAGATCAATTTTAGTCAGGTGTACTCAGCAAAACCGTGCAAATGTTACTGCTGAAGTAAATTCGCAATGAAGGGATGTTATGTGTGCGTTGCGTAAGGAGGACGACGACCGTCGAGGGCGCCCCAAGGGGACGGGGTGGGGGAAATTAGTGAGTCGTTTTCGAGACCTGGGCGAGCAATTAGACCGATATATGGGGTTCCGTTCCGAGAATAATTAAACGCGCAATTTTCGAAAAGGATTTACCTTCGTTTTATTGTTTAATTTCCGAGGCTATCCTCGCACCATGTTGTTATGGGCGAAGATGTTGTAATAATGTGAATATTTAACTGTTAGAACATTACACCAAAGAAGCAAAAAAAAAATGCAGCCGCAACTTAAAGACAACATCAGCTAACGCACTCTATAATCTTGGAGGAACGTAAAAATTTGTAAATCTGCAGGTGGTATACTGTAGTAGTATTGGTAATTTTTTAACACAACTGCATACCTCTGAAACTACGAGTATAACTGCTACCCGTTCTGCTAGTTTCGCCTCTGCCGTCGTTTACACGTTAAGTTACCGTGCTAACTGTGCCTTACCATCCTTCCTTTTCCTGAAGAAGAAAATATGATTGTGGGCGAAACGTGGAGTTTTCGATTAATCATGACACGGTTCATACCCGGAATACGGTGGCGGAACGTTTAGTTTTAATTGACTCTGGCCGTGGAATTCCAAGCTATTAAATTTTTCTTTTGTTTATTATGATTAACTTAAATTACCACATTAACCATTTACGCCTATACATGAGCTTATTTATATAATTATTGACAAATATGTTAAACAAAGTTTGAAGTTTCAATCTTGACATGATTTAAGCAAGATCCAAGCGTGAAATATAGTTGTAACCAATATCCCTCTCGCTAACGTATTTATGATCATATTGTCCCTTTTTGTCTTTTGCGAAGGCTGAGCTAAAAAGAAATATGATATATTTTATAATAGCTCAGTTCCTTATCTTAATTATTTTCACAATTTGTCCTGCTACCTATTTTTATCATCATTCGCGATTTGTATTTTATATACACCTCGTATACGCATTTAGAATTACGTATAACCGGGGAAAAAAAGCTGAAATATTCAGTATAAAGCCGCCGGCATGCACGTTGATATATAAAAGGAAGTAAGGCATGCAGCATGTCACGAGTTATATCAAAATGTTTCCGCTTTGGTTCGCCGGGGCGCCTATTTCTTTCACAGGAGCGGTAACGCGACACAATGTTATGGGGGCGATTTTTATTTGTGTTTGGAATTTAATAAAATTTCAGAAACAGACGTCAAAACGTGAGTAATAAAGGTGGTTGCTCGCCTTTCTCGACGATAGCTGATATGTTTATATGTGTAGAAACTTACGTAAAGCGTATAATGTGACACTTAACATACTTTGAATATGCTACAGGATGAATGAGCAGCATGTAACCGGAGAGAACTGCACTGGAAGAGAAATTTGCATTATCTCATTGCGGTAGGGCGAAAATAACGAGATGCCCATTTTGAAACATTTTTCTAATTAACATATTTTTTTTTCACACACCAACAGAATTGGTTTTAATTATTTATTTTATTTATTGTATGTTGAATGTGACTTAGAGAAAAGTATTTATTTTTCTCATATGTTATTATTCTATGCACGATGTGATTGACGCCAATTTAGGAACAAGGCGTCCCGAGATAACCCATCAGAGCGTTATAAGGTTATAGGCGTTATAGGAGAAGTCCTTTCCCAGCGGCCAAGGCGATAGGACGTGTTTTAAAGGAGGGAAATCTCAACTCTCAAAGTTGAAAAATGAAAATTCTTTTTTTTTAACTTTGACGCCCGAGAAACCCACCAAAACGAAGAGCTACAGGCTTCTACTTAGTCGCAATCGATCGGTCAATTCTCTATCGAACGCGTGCCGTAGATGCAGCGCAGAGGTAGCGGGCTGAAATTTTTTGCGGAACATATACGGCCATAGGGCCGAATTCCGAACTTCTTTTTTTTGCTTTTCAAAAATTCCATCACTTTGGGTTCAAATTTTTACGGTTTGTCTAGATCTCGGCAAGCGGACGGACTACGAGGATAAGTTCAGGCTCGTTCGAAAGGTCTCGACGGGCGCTTTAAGGGCGGGAAATCTGAACTCCCTCGCTCTAACCGTTCGAACGCTACGGCGTCTCAAATTTGAAAAGTGAAAATTCATTTTTTCTACTTTGACGCCCGAGAAACCCGCCAAAACGAAGAGCTACAGGCGTCCACTTATCCGCAATCGATCCGCCGGTCAATTCTCTATCGAAAGCGTGCCGACTTCGTATACCGCAGATGCATACCTGTGGAGATAATCGACGAAAATCGGAGAGATGTCGATTTTCCGTCCGTTTCCGAACATCTCCGGCGCAGTTTCCGAAAACTTCAAACGCCCAAATCTCCTTGGCCATCGGTAACGTCCATTTCATAAAATGCTATTGTGTCAGGCCAATAAATAATTTGTTCACAATCTTTTCGCTATTTAAATTCAATATCTCCATGAAGTTAATTGTCCCGAATCCTTGTTAGTAAATGAGAGGCATCGTATAACCAAAGAACTATTCATATAGTGTGTTTCGTCACTCTAATTACGTACTTAAATGATAGAAAAAGGGGGATTCTTTAGTTCAAATTATTTCAGGACAGAATAAATAAGACGCAGGTTGGATAATCAAAACGCAGGCAAAACTGACGGGAATCATAATGATAATTACATCAAATTACAAACCGCATCGTTTCTAAGGAGATACTTACTAGCGCAAGCGCATCTATCAACAAATGCGCCAAAATTCGTTGTAAAACTGGTAAGTTAAGGTATGAATCTCTTTTATTCTGTATCTTTATATGGGATAATTCACAGCAGGAGTAGGGTGCTCTACATTACTTGCGTCACGCTATTTGGCCTATGCGAAACTTCAAAATCTTTGTCAGCGTTGACAATTATGAATTCGATTGTAAACGATATGGAAATAGAGGTAAGTAAAAATAATTAAAATTATTACGAAGTTCGCAAACCTTTTTGGCTTATTTACACAAGAAACGCGTCTGCAAGAAAGTGCAATTCAACTAACGTTCTTTAATATTGCTCATAGCAATTTGGTTAAGAGAAATGTAAACACACAAGACGCCTGTAATTGTTACTATCTTCCCTTGGTTTCAGGATAATGACGTAGTACCCAGCAATCAATTTTTCGATGATAATGGTATCGCAAGCTCCTTTATTTCACAACATCTTATTATAAAAATATTCTAGGCACATTTTCTGGTCAAAACTTTTTCCAATATCTTCAAGAGGAAGGCAGCAAAGTTCACTATGACCACAATAAACCAGAATGGGGGCAGTTACCGCCTTACTACGATGAAACTAAGTTCAAGAAGTATTTTTCCGTATTCTTTTAAACTAAGGTTGAAGAGGTACATTTTAGGGCGCAGGATCTGTTTAAAGAGTACGCCTGTAACCTTCTGTTTGTGAAATTAACAGGCTTGATAACGCTGTTGGTTGACGAAGCAGCAGTTAAAATAATAATGTTGACCAATAGATCTAGTACACCTGACTCAGCTTGCAGAAGATATAGGGACACCATGAAGCATGTGATGACGTGGTATGTCAGTGATTTGCGAGAGGGTTCAACGTGAGCAATTCGCACAATAATATCTGCGGTTATTGGTTGTATCCTTTTAGATTATGGCAATCAATAAACCGGGTCAAAATGATGCATCATTCGGCTAATTTGCAAGCCGGTAAAATCCCAGGGATGTCTCAAATTACCCAATTCGAACTAGCCGGCAGCGTATTCGGCTTCGTAGGTTACGCGATCACTAGACCAGGACCATTCGGTATGGACAACCTTACGGATTCAGAAGTCGAAGCTCTATTGCATTTTTGGAGGGTGATAGGATACCTTTTAGGAGTAGACGACAAGTAATATAACCTGACAATCTCCTCAAAGGCTCCGCTTGCCACGTGGGATTCTTTTAGATTCAACGTATGCAGAGACTCGTTAGAAGAGACGAAAGCAATTTTCGACGCTCTCTTAACTAATTACTTCAAGGAGCATATGCTCATGAAAGATCCGATCTCTTTACAAATGCAGTTCGCCGCTATCGAGGGAATCGGCATGTTTGGACCGCCGATTAAGCCGAAATCCTTTCTAAATTTTACCTACAGTTTGATATGTTGCGACGAACCCGTCGATTCCAACTTGTATTTTGAATTAAGCATTTCGGAACGTTTCGAAGCGCTCTTGTTCAGAATTGCATTAAAACTGCTGCATTACCAGAGAGTTAGAAATTTTGTTAATTATAGGCTCTGGCGAATTATAAGTAATTTGAATCTATTAAGTTGAAGGAGAAGGAATAAACCAGTTTAATCAAAAAATATTAACATTTTATTCACAGCGTTTAATATTTACATATTGGCATAATCTCAAACAATATTTCCGGCAATGAACATGTACACTGCCGTTTAGTGAAGTTCGGTCATACAATAAAAATCTATTATATCACACTGTATACAATTGTTAATACATAAAATTAGAAAAATATTAAGCATACACTTTTCTAAGGGATTGAAGCCATAAATTATTATGTAAAGTAGAAATATTGCGACAACCACAATAAAGTCCCTTTTATTATCATTCCAAGAATTTCTCGGAAGTACGGATCTTTTGAAACGGGTCGTTCGAGGATTATTAACGAACAATACATTTAGGAAATATACCGCAGTATCATTCTTGTTTATTTATCACAGGCGTAAAGATATAAATTTGCTTCATTTTACTGTTAAACGTGTGTTGGTGTGCATCTGTCGTTTTTGCGCGAAAGTTTCAAGAAAATTTACTTCAAAATGGTACGTGGTAAGCCTACCAGTGTAGAAAAACGTTCACGCATTATTACGCTCTTTGAAGAAGGATATTCGGGGCAACAAATTGCTGAAAAAATAAATATGAGAAGTTCAACAGTAAATGACATCATAAAGCGATATCGGGCAACTAGAACTATAGAAAATCGTGTTCGTCCCGGAGCATCTAGGAAAACAGCAAAAGCTGAAGATTTGAGAATTGTATTATTAAGCAAACGCAAAAGAAAATTAACAGCGCCACAAATAGCAGCCGAAGTCAATCGCGGCCGTGAAGAACAAGTTTCGACGAGTACGTTAAAACGTCGACTTCAACAAGCGGACCTTCATGGACGCATTGCCATTCGATAACCCTTATTACGTCGGGGCAACAGAGCAAAACGGCTACAGAGGGCCCGTACTCATCTAGATTGGTCGTTAGATGATAGGAAACACGTGCTTTGGAGTGACGAGTCAAAGTTTGAGGTTTTTGGGCAAAATCGACGAGTTTATGTCCGAAGATCTAAAACCGAAAAGTGATCCCGAACTGCATTGTGCCTTCAGTGAAGCAAGGGCGTAGTTCTGTGTTCGTGTGGGGATGTTTCTCCTTTGGTGGGACGGGAGATTTATGCAGAGTGCAGGGTGTAATGAGGAAGGAAAATTATTTTGCAATACTCCAGAATCATGCAGTGCCATCAGGATTGCGTATAATAGGCCGTAACTTGACATTCATGCATGACAACGACCCAAAACACACTGCGTTAGTGTGTAAGAACTATCTAAAGGAGCAAGAAGAACAGCACACCCTGAAAGTAATGACATGGCCCCCACAAAGCCCAGATTTGAACCCTACAGAGTTGTTGTGGGATGAACTGGACAGGAGGATCCGACAAATATGCCCAACTTCACAAGAACATTTACGGAATATTCTGCAACATGAACGGATTAATATTCCACAATCCGTTTTAACAAAACTTATCGAAAGAATGCCTAGAATAGTTCGAGCGGTGATTAACGGCAAAGGAGGTTTTTTCGATGAAAAAAAAAAAAATAATGTTCAGTATGTTATATTAGGCCAGAATAACTTTTTATTTATTTATTTTTGTCTTTTTTACCTATACATACAATAAAATTGCATTTTCTTATACTTTTGTTTGTTTCTGTAACCTTTTCATGTTTTTTAATAACCGACCGAACTTCTCTGAAGGGCAGTGTACATCTTTAAAATAATTACGGCTGTAGAAATTTACGCCAAACAGACCTTGCAATTGCACTGTGTTAAATTTAATTGCGTATGGCTGATTGGCTGAGGGCAAAAAGGTGATGAAAAGTTAATCTTTGAGGAGTTACTCTCTTTCTATAAACATTGCAGTTTTGGAAACGTAAGATAAGTTACTAAAACTATAAAATGCATATAACACACAATAATCAAAGTGGTACTTACCAGAAACGCATATCGAACAAAATAGTCTCTGATAAGCGTTCAACATCGATGTTACGAACATCACTTCACTCTGCCTCGTATGTATTGAGGATGTCCAACGAGGATATATCGATATCGAAAAACCGTACTGTACCCAATATCTTGCCAATGGCAATAGCGATGTAAGTTATTAAAAGGAACCTTATCGCTTGGTGTCCGGGCAGATACTAATCGCGGCATACAGCCTCTCAGACTTGCTATATTGGTCCAATGTTTCCACGTCTCCTAGCTAATATGTAATACTTTGGTAGTAATAACGAATGAAATTATTTTGCTCAGCGCAGCGAAGTATATTTGCGGGTGGCTCCATTGCAAAGATTACATCAACCTAATTAAATTGAAGTTGACGTCGTAGATTACTCGCTCTTCAATTGTTTGTTCCTTATAACCCATTGGAAAAACAAACTGTAAGTTGCTCATCGATTCTTCAAATAAAATTCGCGATCAATGAGAGCATACCTCCTCGATTAAAAACCGATCCATTAATTTAATTTTCTTGATTGTTTGAAAACACAAGAAGAAAACAACAGCGGCAATCTTCTCCGCACACGGCGGTGAATGCCGAGCTGAGCAAATGAATTATTAAGAGCCGTTGAAGTGAAGGGTTATGGATATATATATATATATAGGACGCTCGAAAACAATAGGCTAAACGGTGTCAGCAACTCTCCGTTTGGAAGGTAAGACGATGCGAGAGCGAAACAAAGACGGAGAGAACGCGAGTACCGGTTTCTGCAGGGATCTCCAAAGGAAGCAATCAGAATTATGAAAGGTGTGTGAGCGCGCGCTAGCTGAAAACGCTCGTGTAATGGATGCAAAACTCCATTTGCGCCTCTATAATTTATCAACAGCTAGTTATAGATTTCGTGAATAAGGCATGAGGCCAAACAAATGAAGCAAAGTGCCTGTCGTTGTCAAGAATGAATGGAAAATGAACGTGGGAACCCTCGACGACTACTCCACCCGCACTCTTCTCTTCCATTTCCACCTCCCATTCTCGCCATTCCGATTATCCGATAATCATTTTCTCGAGAATCTCGCGTCATCATCATTATCGAGAGGCCATTACGAAGAGGTACTTACTACATATACTTGATTCAACATTTACAGGCCAAATCCTCTCGCCGTTTCGCAATGACCAAGTCGAAGTTGGCGCATCAATTCGAAATGAATTAGACCGACAGATGGCGTCGTGTCGCCCAATTCTGTACGGTATGTACAGGATGGATGTAAGTGAAGACACAAAGGAGCTTGATGAGTTCAAAGAGATTTCCACGATAATACGACAAAGCCGAGGAATTATTCGCCTTTATAATTCGTCATTGCGCGCTGGGTTCCTATGGATCCGATCCTATTGTTTCCAAGAGGGGTGACGATGCGTTGCGTTGTAGATGTTTGCATATACGTAAGATTTATGCTATCTGCTATTCGAATATGTGTTCTAGGGAAGGTAAATCTACTTAAAGGGGGAGAGGATGTTTAAAATAAACCGTGGAGGGAGTACAGTTTGCGAAACATACACAGAAGAAAAGTTAGAATTGCTTCTATAATTGTAGCCAATGCCACATGACGCCAACAACAGTTAACGAAACAATGTTGTTGGAAACAAAATTGGTGCAAAACTTGCAATGTTTGGCCACTGCGATCTTAATAGATCTGTTGTAACAAAATACCCTTGTACGTGTTAAAATAGACGGAGGCTTCTATCAAGCCTTAGCACTACCCTAGGATATTCTTCCTTCAATTCAGTAGATGTAAGAAATGGCCCACTGAAATGTTGTCGCGACTAATGATTGCGCCGTCTCCAAATCTTTTTGTCATAGACAACAGATTTGACCTTCAGCTTTTCCAAATTAAAATAAGTGATATTGTAGGGGTACATAACCTGTCAGGAATCCCGCCTAAGGTCCCCTTTGTTGAACGATGACACCACTTTTGCTCTCTGTGATATAAGTACGTTTGACTGTTGATAGAAAAGGGGTTACGACCAATGAAAGGCATGTGCGCTGCTTCTTTGGCCAGCTTATCTGCCTTTTCATTTCTTTCAATCACCTGGTGCCTTGGAACCTACTGTAGAGCAAGGTGAATATTGCGTCCCAGTTGCCTTAGGTTGTGTGCACATTCATGTGTAGGACCAGATTCATATGTGTAGGCCTTAATAGCCTTTAGAACTGCCTGACTACCGCTGGAAATATTTAAAGTTGTGCCCCGTATCCCTCCGGATCTCTTATGGTGCACAGGCTCAAAGCAGAAATCTCCGTTTGAAATATGTAATAACTAATGCCTATACCTGGTCCAACTCCTTGTGTTCTCGAGCCATCCGTGTTCCATACCTGGGTGCCTCTTTGAGGTTCATCGGATGCTCACTCAGTACGGCTTTCAGCGATCACCTTGTTGGGCTGATCAAAATTATATTGTATAGGAATTCTTTGCAATGCACATTAGTTAGTTTAAGTTGGGATCTGTTGTGCGCTCTAAGATCCTCAGGCTGTTGTCCCTTCATTCTACAAAGCGTGAGCGCACTCGAACGATATACACTGCCGTTCAGAGAAGTTCGGTCGGTTGGTAAAAAAACATGAAAAGGTTACAGAAACAAACGAAACTAAAAATAAAATGCAATTTTATTGTATGTACAGGTAAAAAAGACAAAAATAAATAAATAAAAAGTTATTCTGGCCTAATATAACATACTGAACATTATTTTTTTTTTTCATCGAAAAAAAATCCTTTGCTGTTAATCACCGCTCGAACTATTCTAGACATTCTTTCGATAAGTTTTGTTAAAACGGATTGTGGAATATTAATCCATTCATGGTGCAGAATATTCCGTAAATGTTCTTGTGAAGTTGGGCATATTTTTCGGATCCTCCTGTCCAGTTCATCCCACAACTCTATCGGGTTCAAATCTGGGCTTTGTGGGGGCCGTGTCATTACTTTCAGGGTGTGCTGTTCTTCTTGCTCCTTTAGATAGTTCTTACACACTAACGCAGTGTGTTTTGGGCCGTTGTCATGCATGAATGTAAAGTTACGGCCTATTATACGCAATCCTGATGGCATTGCATGATTCTGGAGTATTGCAAAATAATTTTCCTTCCTCGTTACACCCTGCACTCTGCATAAATCTCCCGTCCCAGCAAAGGAGAAACATCTCCACACTAACACAGAACTACGACCTTGCCTTACTGTAGGTACAATGCAGTTCGGGATTACTTTTTGGTTTTAGATCTTCGGACATAAACTCGTCGATTTTACCCAAAAACCTCAAACTTTGACTCGTCACTCCAAAGCACGTGTTTCCAATCATCTAACGACCAATCTAGATGAGTACGGGCTCACTGTAGCTGTTTTGCTCTGTTGCCCCGACGTAATAAGGGTTTTCGAATGGCAATGCGCCCATGAAGGTCCGCTTATCGAAGTCGACGTTTTACCGTACTTGCCGAAACTTGTTCTTCACGGCCGCGATTGACTTCGGCTGCTATTTGTGGTGCTGTCAATTTTCTATTGCGTTTGCTTAATGATACAAATCTCAAATCTTCAGCTTTTGTTGTTTTCCTAGATGTTCCGAGACGAACACGATTTTCTATAGTTCCAGTTGTCCGATATCGCTTTATGATGTCATTTACTGTCGAACTTCTCATATTTATTTTTTCAGCAATTTGTCGCCCCGAATATCCTTCTTCGAACAGTGTAACAATGCGTGAACGTTTTTCTACACTGGTAGGCTTGCCACGTGCCATTTTGAAGTAAATTTTCTTAAAACTTTCGCGCAAAAACGACAGATGCACACCAACACACGTTTAACAGTAAAATGAAGCAAATTTATATCTTTACACCTGTGATAAATAAACAAGGGCGATGCTGCGGTATATTTCCTAAATGTATTGTTCGTTAATAATCCGCAAACGACCCGTTTCAAAAGATCGGCACTTCCGAGAAATTCTTGGAATGATAATAAAAGGGACTTTATTGTGGTCGTCGCAATATTTCTACTTTACATAATAATTTATGGCTTTAATCCCTTAGAAAAGAGTGTATAATAGAGCTTAATATTTTTCTAATTTTATGTATTAATAATTGTATACAGTGTGATATAATAGATTTTTATTGTATGACCGAACTTCACTGAACGGCAGTGTACATAGCCTGCTTCTGCATGCACCATGGCGAAGTAGATGGCCTTATAAGACTTGTTAAGTGGGATTATGCCTAAGCTATAAGCTACTTAGTAAATTAGAATGTGGTTAGAACATTTTTGGAATTTCAGTCATTCCTTCTTTTTATTACCAGGCAACGTAAATAAATACTGTTTTTCATTTATCACAAGAGTATAATGATCAAAGTAAATCAATTGCATACATTAGTTTCCTAAGGTACATGTTTACGTTTTCGCATTTGGTTTACAGTAATTTCCTATTGAATACTAATTAAGCAGCTTGTCGATTCGACGTGTGACATAAGCGTTTAAGATATTCCTAACCCATTCGTATCTTACTAGTTTTCGAATTAATTTCAGAGTCATATTGTATAAGATATCGCGAATACTCATATCATAATACAACCAGGAGTATCTGACCGGATCCATAAGTATAACATCGTTCAAAAGGTTTAGAATCACCTTCGGTCTTATGCTGATTCCAAACCTTTGGATTCCTTTAAGTGCCGCGAACTGCATCGCTTCAGAATTCGGATGCCGTAGCATTATACGACGCTTGTAATGATAGTTGACTACTTCGCTGAAGACTGCTCTGGTTTCTGCTAAGGATCCTCTGCATAGGTTAAACCTGCAATCGAAATCGGTTTACTTCAAATCTATTCTTCGTTTCTTAGCTCAGCTGTCGAACCTATCATCTACGCCTAGAACATAGCATATAACCCTCCAAAAATGTACTATTGCCTCCAATTCCTCGTCTGTTAAATCTTGCAAACCGAACCATTCGGGGTGTGTAATGGCAAAACCGATAAACCCATGCACAGTTATTGCTAATTCGCGTTGTGCTATAGTGAGAACGTTCGGTACCCTATCGGCTGCCAAATTTGCTGAGTGATGCATGCCTTTCACCTTGTTGATTGATTTCCATAAGCTGTAAGGATAGACGTGAATTCGTATCTACTGCATGAAGAAGAATCGGATGAGTTTACCTAGAACCAGGTTGGAAGTCGCTAGTGTACCAGGTATTGACATGTCGAAGGGTGTCCCGGTATCTTACGAAGGCAGTTGCTGGCAAACTCGATCTGTTCGTCAACATTATTATTTTCACGGTAACTGCATCAAACAATAGTGCTATTAATCCAGCCAACTGCACCAACAAGAAGCAATATTTGTATTTTTCGAAAGTTAGTTGCGCCCTAAATGGAACATCTCGATATAAATCTGCATGAAATCCAGTTAGCTCTTTTAAGGGCCAGCGAGACGTGATCAAATCGATGGATACCATATATAAATCTTAGACATGCATTTTGTGTCCGTTGTAAACGCATTCTATGAACACTATCAAGGCAATGATAATAAATAGTTAGGCAAAAGTTAAGGTGAGAGAGCACAAGTGACTCGCACAATATTTTTCTTAGGTTTAAGTCCAAACAATCCTTACAGCCATACAAAAGCTTTAAATTATAAAGTGTTTTTTTAACAACAGAAGACACATGCTCCTGAAAACGCAACCCAGTATCCAAAATAAATCCCAAAGTACGGGCACTCTCAGAATGAGGTAAATTCACATTAAAAACGTAGGCTTCCACGGCCAGAGTCAGTTGAAACTAAACGTGTTCCGGGTTTGAACCGTGTCATGTCATTGGTTAAAATAAAACTCGACGTTTCGCCCACAATCGTATGGGGCTTCTTCAGGAGAGTGGTGGCAACAGTTAGCACGGTAACTCAACGTATGAACCACGCCAAAGGCGAAACTAACTGAGCGGGAAGCAGTTGATCACGGTAACTCAACATGTGAACCATGCCAGAGGCGAAAACCAACTGCTCGCAGTTGGTGGTTTCGCTGTTCACTGTTGCCACGACTCTCCTGAAGAGGCCCCATACGATTGTGGGCGAAACGTTGAGTTTTATTTTAACCAACGACATGACACAGTTCAAACCCGGAACACGTTTAGTTTCAATAAATTAACATAATTAATTACTATATTAATGTCATCCAACACAACCGCTCTAGTCTTCTTCCGACCAAAACCACCACAAGATTTTCTCGGATTAATAAATAAAGAGTGTCGTGCAGACTCAGTCACAATCGAGGCCAGATCAGAATTAATTTTAAAAACACTGTCATGCACATTAATGGTTGAAAAAGAGTAATAGAGTTGCATATCGTCAGCATAAATGTGATAATTGCAATATCTTAGACTGTACATAATATTAGATGTATAAAAGAGGTCCCAGTATACTACCCTGTGCAACGCTCGATGTAACCAGCTGCACGGTTGAAACGCACCTGTTGGAGGCGATTAGTTAAGTAATTATGGAAGAAATTTATTGTTTCAGGGGTAAATCCGATATTTTGCATAATGGCCAAGAGAGTAGAATGATTTAGAGTATCGAAGGCCTTAGAGTAACCAAGCAGAACCAATATCGTAACCATATTATCGACAATGCTCCTGAAAATTTTATTTAATACCTTAGCCAATGCAGTAGCACAGCTGAAACCCTTCCTAAACCCTGTCTGTTCATTCGGTAATACGTTGTTTTTATCCAAGCAACAATGTATTTGGGTGTCTATCTCCGAGACCTTCGATAGTACGGGAAGAATAGATATAGGTCTTAAGTTACTCACAGTTGCAGGAGAGTTAGTTTTAGGTACAGCTTTTCAACAGGCCATACATATCCAGCGTATCTCGTTAAAATAAGCAAGTATTTAAAATTTCATGATTTTGTGGACACCCTGTACAATTATCAAAACCACTTCTGTATACAGTCTTTGACAACAAATACAGCCGTTACAATCATTTCCTGCAATTCGAACAAATAAGCATAACAAACGCTATTACGTCTTTAATGTAACACCCTGTATATAAAGAGCTCCGTAAATGGTGTCAGTCTGCTATTGAAACGTTTTTTCTATCTTTAACCGTTTAAACATTATTTACGAAAAACGAAATTTGAGGTGGTTTTAAAAGGTGGATTGCACCACCTAGAAAAGCATCTCCGCAGCAACGGGGGGCGCCGTTGAGCAACACTCGGTGGGGTCTACAAACTGACGCAGTCTCATTGAAATCGGCGTCTGACACTTCCCATACTTCCCTTGTAAGTTAAAAGAGAAGTATCTGCCACAGATACATTATTTTTATAATAATCAATTAGAATGGGATCCGCATTATCACCAGTCATGAAGCTACAAAAATGACTATTAGTCATGTTAACATCTAAGAAATGTGTTGGTAACTTAGTGTTATTGTTTTTATTATAAATATTTTATATATTTTAAATCCTGCCATGACCACTCCTCAAAACATATTGTAAATATTCTCGTTTCTCACGACGTATAGCAGAAGTAATTAGATTGCGTGTCTCCTTATAGTAATTAAAAGTTTTCTTAAGCTTGGCCACTTTAAGTGCGTTATCTCTAAGCGATATCATGCACCTTAAGCTATCAGTTAGCCAAGGAATTCGAGATTTTTCTAAACAGGATTGTTCTATAAGGAGCATGTGAATCAAACAGGTCAATGATAAGGTTATTGAAGATACGTATTTTATCATTAATGTCAACTGTACGATATATACAGCGTAGAGATTCTATATTACTACAAAAGTTGTTAAAATTAAACTTTGAAAAATCTCTAAATGAATGAAGACGAGGAATACGAGCAGGTTTGACAAAATCTAATTGAACATAAACCAAATAGTGATCAGATTTAGACAAATCATTTCGAACACCGGCCGAGATGTAAAGAGTATCACTAAAAATCAAAACTAAATCAATTAATGACGAAGTTGATACTGTCTCCCTAGTAGGACTGTTAATTATCTGCTTAATATCCAAAATATCACACATATTATTATTTTATTAATATCTAAGAGATACATTTATTAAAATTCAATATATTTTCTGTAAAACACACCAGAAAATGCCTAGAAACAATAACCAAAAAATCTAATGCTAAGATAGCTTAGCTTCCTCATGATATTGGTGGAATAATTCACGGCAAATGCAACAAAAGGAGAGAAAAAAATTACACTAACACACGGACATGTTTCTGCCTACTCGGCGCCATCAGCGTGGTTTCGAGAGTATTCTTCATATCTCTACCTTCTATCACTGTTGCCTCGCAGTTAATACCACAATTTCCAAAACGACAAACTCGACATTTCTTGGCGCCCTCTAGTGCCAAAGAAACGCATGCCTGCCGTTCAGGAAGCAGCGACATAAACCGGGTACTGTTCCCCAAACCATCCCTCCAATATTTTCTGTACTTCATAATTTTTTCAATACTATAAATATTTAGGAACATTTCATAATTTTCGCCTTGATGAAGTGTCGGAAATACATCAACTAGGCCTTTCTAATTTTTTCAACTTTCTGGTTTGGTGTTACATTTTAATGATTACTTTACACCCTGTTACTTCTGCTCAACTCTAAATGCATACGTTTACTGAAAGAAGTCAACCAATACCTTTTGAACTTCGCTTCATCGTAGTAAGGGGGCAACCGACCCCTCTCTGGTTTGTTTCTATCGTAAGGAAAATTCCTGCCTTCATTATCTAAATACCTAACGAACTTCTTCGGTGAAAATCGGCCTGTAAAATGTAAAATTATTGGGGCCGGGATAACGAAATATTCTAGCCTACCGGCATTGTCATAAAAGGTACTGTCAGCAGTCGTAATCGTAGCGGTCTGAAACAAAGATTACGCAATTAAAATCAGCAGAAGCGTAAGCGGTTAATAAAGCTATTTTTTAAAGAATTATTGTATTTGAGTAAATACCGAAATTACTAAATATATTCTTCTGTTCATTTGTTGACCTCATTTTCTTTTTTAATTTCAAGATTTGTGCTTTGAAATATTTATCTTTTTTGGCAAGTCTGCAGCCTCACTGGGGTAGTGATAAAGTCCATATAAACCATGAACCTCCCTAGCTATGTGCGCAAGATGGGGGCCGCGATTGCTCACAATGGAACAGGAACAGCGTCGTAAGGAAGTTTCAATCGAGTGTTTGGCGTTAATAAAATTCGAATTGCTTCCTCAGGCGTCCTATTTACCAAATTTAGTTTCCTCGGATTATTTTCTCTTTCCAAACTTGAAAAAGCGACTGGCTGGTAAAAAATTTACCAACAATGAAGAGGTGGAGTTTGCGATTGTTAGTTGTTTTGAGGAGCTCGACGGATGTCACTATAAACGGGGTATCTTAGTATACTGCGTAAAACGGAATGTACACGATTGGTTCAGATTTTTCTTACGTTATTTTTTTCACTCATCAGAAAGAAGTGTTTTCGTATTGTTTTTTGTTTCTAGAATATTTGGAGATTCTTGTCCACTCCGCCACTTTCGTCAAATATCTATTGTTAATTTTTAACATTTCTGGGGCTATTTATATATGTATCGCTATCCGTACGTTTACGCTCCAGGATCTTTTCATAGTGATCAAGGAATTCGTCGGTCCGCAGTCTATTGATAGCTTATTATTAATAAGTTATTATATTATTAAAGAAAAAGAAATTAATTATATACTTACCATCATATACTTCGAAGTATCGCAGTTCTTTTCTTCACTTCACAGAGATTCGCAGTTACACACAATATCTGCTTTACGTCGATAATAACCGAACATCTTTTTGGTAAGACGTTAAAAATAATATGTTGGTACTGCGTACGTAAATATTTGATAACAAGTACAATTTACGTCACGTTTCCTCTCCAAAATTAAATTTATTTGCAGATAAGTGGTTGTTATTAAACACACTTATTATCAAAGGTTAAATGAGGAGGCGTTTTACATACACAGAAGACTGCTGAATGTAGCAAAGAAAGCAAAGTTAATGTAATTGATCTAATGAGAGCGGAACCACAATAGATCTGTAAAAAGGTCGCAGCGGGATAGGTCAAGAACCACCTTGGGGAGTCACCTAATCTAATCAACGGCAAATGCATATTTCGTTAGGTTAAATAAAAGATATACGAGATTCAAAACATTGTCATCGTCCATTGTAACTATGCAGTACAAAGAACGGAACGTTGTATCTCGGTCGTATGCAACTTCATTATCTATTATACAGTACGAGGTCTAAGGTCGCTCATAAAACCCCAGCAGAGTTATTAAATTACATTTGTTCGGCGAAGTAACAAACAGCGACCGCTAAATTTCGTACTAGACACGCTATTTTGGTCATAAATGGGAGGCAGTAGGCGATATTCGTCTGGACGCGGTCATAGGGACCAAAAATTATGCGAAGTATCGTCGTGTTACGTATGCATGCGCGATTTTAATTAAGGACGAAATTGTCGCTTGGCATCAATTTCATTCTTAATGCGTTCTTAACGACGTCAGTACGTAGCCATATACAAAAACATAAATTGTTGACTTCAGCCAATGAACGTTACGATCTGGGACGGATCTGCTTTAATGTGTACGGACTCTAGTAGCTACTTTAACTGAAGGTCCATTTTTTTATAGACGGAAACTTGAATGGGAAAAAGTATTTAGATCCAAAATTATTCCTGTCTTCAACGCAATTACCTCAAAATGTTTAGATGCTACCTTTCCAAATCGATGGATTCGACGTGGGAGACTCATTGAGTGGCCTGCGGGTTCCCCAGACCTTAGTCTGTTAGATTTTTTTCTCTGGGGTCAACTACTTTACAGGAGTTGAAACAAGGAATAGTCGTTGCATGTGAGCGAATCCGTAGTGAAGGTAACTCGGGAATTTCTTAACATGCTTGCATGTCAGGAGACAAACGGCGACCAATTTGAATGTTTGAAATGATTTTGTTTATATTGGACCATTCCCATTTTGTCACTAATTTAATTTTTTTCAGATAATAGTACCAAAACCAGTATTGGCGAATCCAGAAAAACAAGGTCTGCTATAATCTGCAAAAATATACAAGGTATCCTATTTAAATAAAAAAAAGTTCAATACCAACAAAAGATTCGAAATCACATGTATTATGTGTTATTGCAAATATCATTGCTTCTCTTTTAAAGATAATTGCTTGGTTTCATACGTTGTCCCAACCCTATATATTCGTCACTAATATAATTCTTTCTATTTAATTTACTTTCTAATTAATTAATTTTAAGTTTAAATGTGGATTGTTGAATTTTGGATATACGTAAAAAATTTTTTCTTAGAACATTTAAATGTTGTTCAAGCTAATTACAAAGATTATTGTTATATAAAAGAAGTGTAAATGAAGGTGAAGCTAAGAAAAACAACACATAGTTATCGGCAATTTCCGCACCACACAGGTTTAATTATTTATATAATAATTAATCCCGGACGGCTGTTTCGAGGACACGAATGGTCCTCATCGTCAACCGGTAATTGAATGATGTGAGAAACTACAAAAATGTAAAAATTAAAAACACATATTTTACGTCCGCCGGTCGAGAAGAAAAAAAACGAGGTACGACAGAAGAATATAAAATAACTAGAAATTTAACTTTTATATAAAATATTGGAATGCACGTAACAGCGTCTGCAACCTTATACACAAGGAAGCACAACATGGTAGACTAAAAATTGATGTAAGAGAAAATGGTTTTTTTCAAAGGTTTCTAATTGATCATCTAATTTATAACGAGCTTTATGTTTCTCAACTTCAAGCATTTCTAATAGATTTAATTTTTTTCCTGTGATTGTCCACCAGTTTGGTCCATGTGCATGGAATTGCATTTTTATAGTTGCTTAAAAGTTGTTTTAACAGTTTAAATGTTAAATTTTCTTTTTTCGTTTTAGTTTGTGTGTGCTTCTGTAGGTTCTGGGTCATGGCGGCGATCTGCCGAAACTAGTACCAGAGCAAATATAAAATATACTGAAATACGAGGATTTTATTATTTAATTTATTTAATTTATTTAATTTATTTAATTTATTTAATTT
>LR737402.1:762370-813748 GCA_902655005.2 Marronus borbonicus
ATTTATTTAATTTATTTAATTTATTTAATTTATTTAATTTATTTAATATTAAACCTTACAACATGGGCCATCTTCAAATCATTTATTATGTGAAAGTTATCAAAAAGATCAACATTACAATGTAGTTTTTCAATATAGTTTAAATGAACACACTTATCTCAACGTTCGACTAATTTCCTTAAACCATCCTCAAATAAGTTCTTTGGAGTCTCCGCAAACCACCTCTTTATAGCTCATTTCATGTCATTTACGTTCTGAGATACTTGGGCGTTCACTGGTCGGATTATCTAGTTATGTTTTCCCATCTTTAAAACGATACACTTACCGATAATAGTTATTTACGAACCAAGTGTCTGAAAAGGCATTTCACGAATGAGGAGCCAGTTTTATAGTTGCGCATTCGGGAAATCTTGCACGAAATTTGTACAAAATTTTTTTCTACGAATAACAAATAACAAACACTTTTAATTTAATAATACCGAAGGATAAAGCACAACGCTATTGTATCTACTATTGTATTGAGATGGTAATAGGGTAAAAGTTTACTTAGATTTACCTCCAATATTTACGTAAGTCCTCTTCGCCGCCTGGTCTCAATTAAAATTGAAACGTTTAATAGAATATTAAAAACCCACTCTGCCCAATGGTAGCTCAGCAAAGGCAGATAGAGTCAGAATAGTTCCGATAATCACCCGGGCGGAAGCTGTAATAGGCTTACGCGGAAGCTTTCACGTCATTCATATTGCATATGGACTGGCGGAAGATCGCGTACATCAGCAGCAGATTTATTCTTCATTTTGACCGATTCCCGGACGGACACAGAATTTCATAAATTTACTTCGCCGAGGCGGCGACGTCCTTGTCGTCGCACGAGCAGACAAGAGCTTTTAATTATGCCAGCATAAATAATTCCTCCAGCTCTTTCAATCTGTATCTCCGCGTGCTGAGTAGTATCTTTCTAAATTAATAATATTAATTTTCCGACCGAACTGGTGAAAATTTTAATAGGACGTTATCTCCTACGTCGAGACACTGCCGTCGTACACTTCGCTGCTCGCCGGCCTTCTGTTTCTTGAGTTTGTTCTTCTTCTGATTCTTTCTACTCGCTCAGATACGGAAATTTCGCTTGGCTGGTGGAAAATCGGCAGGCGGCAGCTTAAAGGGGATATCTTCTAATTGATTTTGATAATTTGCAGCGATTTTGCGTGTTTTAAATCAGTGGGCATAAAATTATGTCTGCGAATAAGAAAAAAACAATTTAATATGCGGACATTTAGCTCTAACAAGGGGACATCTCCAACCCGAAAATTCAAAGCAAAGTGGAACCCTGCAGCTTAATAGCCAACAATATTAAAGAATCTAATTTCTGAATCGGCCCAAAAACGTTTTAACAGGGTGGAAGCCTCCCTCCTAATTTTCCGCTGTTTTCTATTGTTACGAAATAAGTGTAGCAATTGGAATAAGAAATTATGGCTATCTTTCAGTTCGCG
This sequence comes from Marronus borbonicus, assembly GCA_902655005.2. NCBI lineage: Eukaryota > Metazoa > Arthropoda > Insecta > Coleoptera > Scarabaeidae > Marronus > Marronus borbonicus. The sequence continues at coordinate 763,861 of LR737402.1, forward strand.
AGCACTCAAAAACTTTCTTGGTAATCTTCGGCAATCATCGCATACATTATGATCATTGTCTTGTCAATCGCCAATTTAATCAAACTCCGTTACGAAGCCACCACTTTTAAATGCAGCAAGCAATAATGAAAAACTTAAGTTGAAAGCAATAAAAAGTATTTAAAGAATAAAAGAGGAAATATCGATGAAAACACATCGTAGCACATATGTTTTCAAGTGCTCAATTCAATCTTCTACAATCCAAAATATTCCCCCTAATTACTAGCGCATATGTATGAAACGTGCAAGAAGTAAGAAGCAGTAGAAGTCACAGACCAAAAAACGAAGTAAATTTTCTCGTTAACTTCAGCACATAAGGGTTAAGGGCGTATTGGCGTAATTAAAGTATCCAGACGGCGAACTGCTGCTGCAGAATTTACCGAAAGGACTTGATCACTTCTTAGCGAAATAGCGGGCGTTTTGTGTGTGTGTATTTTCGGGGAAGGCGCACTTCGGAGGTACGGGTAGCAATGTAAACATCGTAACTGCTAACTAGAGAACTTAGGAAACTTATTGAATGGAGGTCGGAATGGTCGTTCTTGTTAACCGTAACGGAGAAGACGCCCGCTGAAAGGCGTGCACGGCATAGAGGCGAGCTCTTCGTATAAATCAAAGCGGACAGCGGATTTAATTGTTGCGAATTGCTGAATTCCATTTATAAACTTGTTCTTCGATACAATAGTGAGGAATGCGCGCATCCGGTACGATCTCTCGCATAATATAATTACATTTCCACTGCCGTTAATTACGTCCTATACGCTCGGACTCTTTTGGCTGCGCTTATGTGTTCCCTACTGCGTTTGCATACCGAAACATGTTCCGGCTGTGGAGAACAGCGGGGTGTTTGCGAGGAGGTTGTCGGCTGCGTTCTTCGCGAATATTCCGACGCGAACCTATATTATATATTATATACGGGGCGTATCAGAGAAAGAAGAACACATTTTTAATTCAATTTGAAAGTAAAGTAAATGCAGTAGCTGGACTTTGTAGCAAGAATAAATACAAGTTGTGATTAAAGCCATAAATTATTATATAAAGTGGAAATATTGCGACAACCACAATAAAGTCCCTTTTATTATCATTCCAAGAATTTCTCGGAAGTACCGATTTGTTGAAACGGGTCGTTTGGGGATTATTAACCAACAATACATTTAGGAAATATACCGGAGTATCACTCTTGTTTATTTATCACAGGCGTAAAGATATAAATTTGCTTCATTTTACTGTTAAACGTGTGTTGGTGTGCATCTGTCGTTTTCGCGCGAAAGTTTTAAGAAAATTTACTTCAAAATGGCACGTGGCAAGCCTACCAGTGTAGAAAAACGTTCACGCATTATAACGCCGTTTGAAGAAGGATATTCGGGGCGACAGATTGCTGAAAAAATAAATATGAGAAGTTCAACAGTAAATGACATCATAAAACGATATCGGACAACTGGAACTATAGAAAATCGTGTTCGTCCTGGAGCATCTAGGAAAACAACAAAAGCTGAAGATTTGAGAATTGTATTATTAAGCAAACGCAATAGAAAATTAACAGCGCCACAAACAGCAGCCGAAGTCAATCGCGGCCGTAAAGAAAAAGTTTCGGCGAGTACGGTAAAACGTCGACTTCAACAAGCGGATCTTCATGGGCGCATTGCCATTCGAAAACCCTTATTACATCGGGGCAACAGAGCAAAACGGCTACAGTGGGCTCGTTCTCATCTAGATTGGTCGTTAGATGATTGGAAACATGTGCTTTGGAGTGACGAGTTAAAGTTTGAGGTTTTTGGGCAAAATCGAAGAGTTTATGTCCGAAGATCTAAAACCGAAAAGTGATCCCGGACTGCATTGTGCCAACAGTGAAGCAAGGGCGTAGTTCTGCGTTAGTGTGGGGATGTTTCTCCTTTGCTGGGACGGGAGATTTATGCAGAGTGGAGGGTGTAATGAGGAAGGAAAATTATTTTGCAATACTCCAGAATCATGCAGTGCCATCAGAATTGCGTATAATAGGCCGTAACTTTACATTCATGCATGACAACGACCCAAAACACACTGCGTTAGTGTGTAGGAACTATCTAAAGGAGCAAGAAGAACAGCACACCCTGAAAGTAATGGCATGGCCCCCACAAAGCCCAGATTTGAACCCGATAGAGTTGTTGTGGGATGAACTGGACAGGAGAATCCGAAAAATATGCCCAACTTCACAAGAACATTTACGGAATATTCTGCACCATGAATGGATTAATATTCCACAATCCGTTTTAACAAAACTTATCGGAAGAATGTCTAGAATAGTTCGAGCGGAGATTAACAGAAAAGGAGGTTTTTCCGATGAAAAAAAAAATATAATGTTGAGTATGTTACATTAGTATGTTACATTTCATTTTCCTCTAAATGTTACAGCAATATCACTTAGTGGTTTGTAGTTTTACGAAATGTTGTTTTTATAGCGCAGATTGTTATAGTTGGACGTAGAAATACAGAATACCTTGTCGTAGCAAAATTTACCATACATTGAGTCAACGGCGCCGTTTGAGCAATGCGGCCAGCCAATTTAGTTAAGAAATATAAGCAATATTAGACCGTGTTTTTCCATTTATTCCACCAAGATATATGAATTATTCGTACAAAAGTTCTAATATCTACTGTGGGGAGTAGGGCAAAACGTGTTTGTTCTCTTCAAAAGACACCTGAAAATTGCACCATTATTGTACCCACCACCAATTTGCATCACTCAAAAACACCTCGTCATCAAATCTATTAAATTTAAATACGGAAACGCGTCCTCGAAACCTAAATACGTACCTTTCTTGTGATGAGCTTGTCTTAGGAATACGAAAATATGGCGCGTCTGATTTCAATCTCGATCTTGTATTTTAATATAGCGCCTATCCGGCTCGACTCGCTGCCTTCGCCCGCCGTTTCATCACTGGGATCGCGAGCAACCACTTTGATCGCGTCGAAGACAAAGTGATATTTTAATTTAAAATGGAAAGTAAGTGAACGGGTGCGGTTTCGTTTCGTATTAACTTCTCCCTTCGCCTTTCTTCTTCCTACAGTAGTATTCTTCGCGCGACATGACGGGGGCTGACGCCACCTTCGCCAGCCTCCCTTTTTCAGTAGTGAACCACGACGACATCGAGGAAGAGGTTGTAATAATGCTCCTAATTATGTCTGTTGAGATGAAGCCGCGGCCTTAACCCTGAAGCGTGCTTTTCCCGGTGAGATCCCTCTTTCTCTTCTTTCCCCATTCTATTTCCTTTTTGCTCGTTTTCCTCGACGAGAGTCTTTAAATGTTATATTTATTTTTAATTTAGACGAGGTTTCTCCCAAACTCGGTTAGGGATCTGTCGGGAGTGGAGCAATTGAATTTAATTTTGTGTCTTCTCTCCAGTTGTTGCATTCTTTTTAACCTTTAGGCGTCGATTTATGAAATTCTACATCTAATTGCGTGATATTCGTATTTTAGCTTGACGTTAAACGGGTTGATTGAATTCGAAGCGATTAACTTTGATAAGGATTTTGTAATTTAATACCATCTTTCTCGATATTCTTCGCTATTTACACATACCTATAACAGGAAATAACACAGTAGGTCTATCTAGAGTTGTCTGGATTTGAGAAATACGTAATTATCGTCATATCCGTTTCCGATGCTAGAATCGTCTAGGAGTGTATAGAAATTCAGCGGCGTCGCAAAGTGGAACGAAACGGTACCTTCCTGGCCAAAAACTACTTTCGTTTCTCTAGAATGAATGTATTTTAAGGTTCCAGACTTATTAGAATAAATGCAGTTATGAGAGTGTTGGTCTCTGGTCCGGAGTCCATATTTGCAGCCTACAGATAAAGCCCAGGAATGATTTAGGAATCAACAAGGAACAGGAAATAGAGGTGATGAAAACGCCGAAGCTTTTTCTCAAATCCAATTCGGAGATCTGCTATTATTTCAATAAACTTACTTAATATTTTGCTAAAAATTAAATTGTGTTCATGACTATATTAATGATACGACATTAACAATATGAACAAATCGATTTCTTCAAACAAAGAGATAACTATTGTAGATCATGTGTATTTAGTTTCATAGGCCTATGAGTATAAATTCAAAAGTTATTGAATTTTCGCCACGAAAACACCGTTTTTCCACGCCCCAGGATTACCAGGTCGTCAACGTACCTTTGCACTTCATACCTATATTTCCATCTTTATTTATAAACCTACCTGCCTGGTAGCAATTTTATTAAGGAATCAGACGTATGCCATTTTTCTCGCAGCGTTCTTTATTCAGAATTCTCAATTATATTTCGATATTTCTCGGAGGCGAACAAAGGAAGGCGCAGGAATTCAGATAGATTTTCGAAGCAATTCGAACTTCCGAAAATATTGCGAAAAGCATGAATTATTGATTGATGAAACGGGGAAACAGTGGGAACTGGAACGGCGCTAGGTACCAGCGACTGTGCGAGGCTGAGCATTTATTACTGAACGGCGAATGTGAAAGCTTAGCTTTGCCCTGTCGTCACTGTAGTTGTATAAAAGGTGAAGCGTTTAAATTGGGAGACAATTGCATAAATCTCCGGGGGAAAAAGTTAAGGAAGATGTAAGTGATTTTTATTGCAGATTAATACATGATATATATTAATATGTCCCAGGATATCCCAGGATGAGCTTACGTTACGTCGTAAATCAGAAATTAAGCAGATTAAAAACTTGTAAATTAGCAAATTTATTTTGTTCGAGGGGGCTAACTTTTATAAAATATCGGCGTGCCTATTCAACTTCCGATTTTACCGGAAGTAACGTATACTTCATTTTCTTGAATGGATTGCCTTAAATCTTACGAAACAATTGAATTCTGCAATTAATATTAATCATTACACATTGTAACTTTTATCTTTTGAGGAAGTCTGGAAATACAGACGAAATATTGTGAATTAAAATAAAAGAATTTATTATTTCACATCCATACAGACAGCTTTCCCAAGTTTCTAGCTGATGTACTGTACTTCCTGACGTAATAAGAAGAAGAAGAAGAAGAAGAGGAAGAAGAAGAGGAAGAAGAAGAGGAAGAATAAGAAGAAGAAGAAGAAGAAGAAGAGGAAGAGGAAGAACAGGAAGAAGAAGAAGACGAAGAAGAAGAATAAATTTAGGAGATTGGGAAATCCTAAAGAAATATTAAAGACCAGAGAAAAAGCCGTTTGGATGGGTTTAACAACCGCGACCTGGACACCTAATTCTCAAGATATTGGAGGAAGGAAAATGTAGAGTCGGAAGGAGAGAGGGTTAGCTTGAAAGACAGCCTAGCACTCATGAAGATATACTCCGAAGGATTTGATTGGTTGGTAGAACCATGACCGGCTACGTTCGCTAATGTTTTACTTTAGTTTCTTTCAAAATTTATTCCAACCTATTTTGATCTACTTTAAACCCGACTTTGACATTTTAATGTTATTTTGTGGTGTGATTTAAAACAAATTTAAATGGGTTTGCCTTCGTGCTACGAAAAAAAAACGACCTTTATTTGATACAAATTCAATCGTTTCGGAGATGCATACAGCTGTCCCGAATTTAAATAATTTCATCCTGTAAATATCCGGTTTTACTGCTACACTTTTTCCACTTCCATCCCAGCCATTTCCGGTTCTATATTTTTAACGGCGGAACAACTTCCCATCGGTCACCCGCCGCCTACTTTCCTACCGGTTATAATGTTCCCGGGCGCTACATACCTATACAACAATAGGAACCGTCCCCGTGCCCCACACTCAACCTACCTCGTTATCGATGCCGGGGAAAATAATTTCGCCCCCGGGAAATGAAACAGACATAACAATGCGCGGAGGTTCGAGCTAAAACGACCCGCCGCCTGCTCTCCTGCTTGCTTCGCGCCTTGAAACTTCCATCGTAGCCGACAGAACTTGTAACGAACAACTAAGTAACATTCGTAACAATGTGTGTAGTGACTATAAAATTACCTTTAAGCAGCGAACGACGGTGCAAAATAATCGTACCGTCCTAGGAGCTAATGTTTAAACAATATAATCGTAAAATTGTCGCAATTAAAGTCCAATAATGCCGGGCGAGATGATGAAGTGTATACATCGGTATCAGGTTGTCTTTATTGTGGAGGGCGCTAACAAAGCGAATGGCCATTCGTGGCGTCTAAACAATGCTGTACTTTAGTGTAGTTGCGTGAAATATGATCTCGAGAGTCGTTCACGCAAAATGTCGTCTGCCTCTTACTGGCTGGGATGTCTCGCGAAGTTGCGTATTTTCGGAAAAAGTCTCTTAAAGGTTATGAAATACTTTGCGCCATGTTATTACAGTAATATCACTAACGCCTATAGCTGTCTAATGTATTACATACCCTGTCGTAATATGGATATATGGTACGTGTATGTACACTGCCTGCAAAAGAAAATGCACCGTGTTGAAATTTATCGTAAAAAGTTGTAATTATTGAAACACATTTCCAGCCATAAAGAATGTGAACATTATTGCGTCAAAAATTTCTCATACCAATTGTTTTCCGGCACATTAGCATTCTGTCCTTCAAAAAGCAGAGCGTGTACTCTTAGGAAGAATGGCGGATACCAACTTTTGTTAAATTGCGGCAAGCGACGAAATGGCAAAATAAAGATGTCGAAAACGAAGTGAATAACCTTCGAAGATACTACTAAAATAGGTTAGTATTAAATACAAAAGAGATGTAAAAAAAAACAAATAGCGACCCGCTCTACAGTAGTTCATAGAAGAAGGTAGTAGCTTCGCGTTGTGCGCACAACATGTAAGTATATGAGAGAGACCGCCCCAACTTTATCGAATGTCGCGGCCGCGGCAAACACAACTTATGGCTATTTGTCATAACCGCAGATTAGCCCGGATGGCTGCGAGGAAGACACTTTATGGAACGCGAGAAAATTATCGGCCGAGCAGCGAGCTCGAGCATAAGTTCTCTTCCTTAAACTAATACGAAGACTTAGGTGTTATTAAGACATCACCTTGATGCTCTCCGAAGAGGTAGATTCTACACTGCCATCCGAAAATTCGATTCCATATGGATTAGTATTTTTAAAGCAAGGTGACGTAACAGAAGTGAGTGGTTTCCAAACAAGTGGACAGACCAGACAGGAGTACCTAATTGCCGAAATCTACGCGGGAAACAGTCCCTCGGCATCGTGACGTACATGGTAGCCTTGATTGATTATCTTGTACAGTTAATTATAAATGCAATGGGGGTACTCGATTTACGAGGGAATTAGGTTAATTGAAAACAGCGTCCAATAACAGACTGTAAACGTATAGCTTTTTTACATTACTCCTTTCTGAACTAGTTTTTACTGATTTTTCAAACTGTTCTAAAGGTCCTGTATGGACCTATAGCTTGTTGAATTTGTCGTTTAAGTTTTAAACTACGATCCATTGCAACTAATACGCCTCCGTCATTCATGTTTAATTGTTTGTGTAGTTGTCGTCGAGTTCATCTTCATTGTCTTTTTCAAACATTCCTATTAGTTCTTCATTTGCTAACTCTTCGTTATGAGACTGCGTGGTTTCCAGTTCTTGTACAGTATCCTCACTATTGGCTTAAGATAGTGACTTGTTTTATTTCTTCACGTATAATTTTAGTTGCAACATTTTTCTTTAGATGTCACAGATCTGGCAATTGCCGTTGATGGTGGTACATAGTAATTTCTTTCAAGATTCGTTTATCACGTCAACGCAGTCAGCTAGTACATAACTCTTATACGCGTCGCGCACTTAACAAGTCTAAGAACTGTATTAATTTCCATATCGTTTAACATTTTTCTAAAAGTACAATACACCTTAAATGTTGCAATAATACCTTGCTCAAGGAGTTGCAATAAGGTCGTCGTATTGGGGGGTAAAAATGTGACTTGTACATTAGCGTTTGCGTTCTGGAGTTGTTGGGATGGAGTTATCTATGATGAGTAAAAACTTTAAATGCTGAGTCTTTTGCAGATACGAACTTATATTTGTTCTTCAAAGCACCTGGATTTAACGCGCGATAAACTAACAGTGGCTTAATAAAAGGATCTCTACTAGCGTTACAAGAAAATAGTAACTCTGCCGGAAATGTCTCTGTTGTCTCATGATCGGCTGATGCATATTCACCCGTCAGTTTTAAATGGTCTCTTTCTAAACCCTTATTATTATTATTGGCCTCAGTTTAGCACCATTAGCCATTTACTGAAATCCTAGCTACCCGGATGGACGCTAGGCCAAACACAAGACACTCTTCACATACGGGGCCGATCGAGTGCCTAACTGACTATTCACAGACAAAGGGTAGGCCATCGGAAGAAATTTCTAAACCCTTGCTAGCGTCGAAATTAGAGATTGTATGGCTTCCAGGTACACTGCCGTTCAGTGAAGTTCGGTCATACAATAGAAATCTATTATATCACACTGTATATAATTATTATTACATAAAATTAGAAAAATATTGAGCATACACTCTTTTCTAAGGGATTAAAGCCGTAAATTATTATGTAAAGTAGAAATATTGCGACAGCCACAATAGAGTCCCTTTTATTATCATTCCAAGAATTTCTCGGAAGTACCGATCTTTTGAAACGTGTCGTTTGGGGATTATTAACGAACAATACATTTAGGAAATATACCGCAGTATCATTCTTGTTTATTTATCACGGGCGTAAAGATATAAATTTGATTCATTTTACTGTTAAACGTGTGTTGGTGTGCATCTGTCGTTTTTGCGCGAAAGTTTTAAGAAAATTTACTTCAAAATGGCACGTGGCAAGCCTACCAGTGTAGAAAAACGTTCACGCATTATTACGCTGTTTGGAGAAGGATATTCGGGGCGACAAATTGCTGAAAAAATAAATATGAGAAGTTCAACAGTAAATGACATCATAAAGCGATATCGGACAACTGGAACTATAGAAAATCGTGTTCGTCCTGGAGCATCTAGGAAAACAACGAAAGTTGAAGATTTGAGACTTGTATTATTAAGCAAACGCAATAGAAAATTAACAGCGCCACAAATAGCAGCCGAAGTCGATCGCGGCCGTGAAGAACAAGTTTCGGCGAGTACGGTAAAACGTCGACTTCAACAAGCGGATCTTCATGGACGCACTGCCATTCGAAAACCCTTATTACGTCGGGGCAACAGAGCAAAACGGCCACAGTGGGCCCATTCTCATCTAGCTTGCTCGATAGATGATTGGAAACACGTGTTTTGGAGTGACAAATCAAACTTTGAGGTTTTTGGGCAAAATCGACGAGTTTATGTCCGAAGATCTAAAACCGAAAAGTGATTCCGAACTGCATTGTGCCAACACTGAAGCAAGGGCGTAGTTCTGTGTTAGTGTGGGGATGTTTCTCCTTTGCTGGGACGGGAGATTTATGCAGAGTGCAGGGTGTAATGAGGAAGGAAAATTATTTTGCAATACTCCAGAATCATGCAGCGCCATCAGGATTGCGTATAATAGGCCGTAACTTTACATCCATGCATGACAACGACGCAAAACACACTGCGTTAGTGTGTAAGAACTATCTAAAGGAGCAAGAAGAACAGCAGTAATGACATGACCCCCACAAAGCCCAGATTTGAACTCGATAGAGTTGTTGTGGGATGAACTGGACAGGAGGATCCGAAAAATATGCCCAACTTCACAAGAACATTTACGGAATATTCTGCAACATGAATGGATTAATATTCCACAATCCGTTTTAACAAAACTTATCGAAAGAATGCCTAGAATAGTTCGAGCGGTGATTAACAGCGAAGGAGGTTTTTTCGATGAAAAAAAAAATATAATGTTCAGTATGTTATATTAGGCCAGAATAACTTTTTATTTATTTATTTTTGTCCTTTTTACCTGTACATACAATAAAATTGCATTTTGTTTTTAGTTTCGTTTGTTTCTGTAACCTTTTCATGTTTTTTACCAACCGACCGAACTTCTCCGAACGGCAGTGTACATCTCTTTGTAGAGTAATGTCATGATTGAGTGACTTAGCTTTTCACATATTATGCGTCCACAATATGAGGGCGTGATTAAAAGTTGTTTTTGTACTTGTAGCTGCACTAGCAATTATGCTAGTTTTTATTTATTCTTATTGCGCGAACCGATGACTCATTCATTCCATATAACCCAGCAACTTATCGAACAGTTTATCAAGGATTGCGTTCTTCTCTGAGAATGTTAAAACTTATCGTTTCTTACCTACACAAAAAATTGTGTGTCAATTGCTCGTCTACAACATTAACAGCTATCCTATTTTCCAGATTCATACTTCGATTTTTTTCTATAATTTATTAAAGATACTTGAATAGATATTACAAAACTTTCGACCCTGCACCGGGCAATTTTCAATCGAGACGATGAAACTTACGGGCGATAGTGTAAACAGACATATTTCTCCGTAGGATCCTTCTTAAGCTTCACCTCTTCTGAAACTAAGAGAGATAGGTGAGATGAAAACACCGCAACTTCCGAAATAGTAGTTTGTCTTTGCGGCGGACAGGACGTGAGCTCAACGGCTCCTAATTACGGCGCCCGACCTCCGTACCTCGCTCTCCCCCTTCATATCCACCCCTCGCGGAGAAATACAAGTGATGTACGTCAGGAGCCCCCGGTTTAATCACGTCAGCGTGTCTCTGATCGCTAATCCGCCCAAGATACACAACCGGTTTCATAAGGAACGCTTATTTGACACCTGTCTACGAATGTCTTCCGGAACAGATTATGTCGCCAATCTTTTACGCGAATACAGGCAAACGCACACCCATGGGAACAGCGGTGTCTGCGGTAACTGGCTCGTCGATAGCTTCCAACTGTTTACTTTCTTTTTGATTTGCTCCAGAGTAAATCTGTGGATTTGTAGAAAGTTTTCTGCTAAATTTTATTCCCTATTCTTTGATGCAAAATCCCTTTTTATTCATTGCACGCATCTTTTGTGGTGACAGCCTGACGACTTAACTGAATTAAGTTGTTATTTTCTGTAGTAAACTATACCATAGGCACATGTAGAAATTGCTACATTTTACGCGGTGTTCTTACTGTCGTGTTAATATCGATGGAAAAGAGAGAGTAAACCAGAAAATCACGAATTATAATATATCCTAGGTTGTAAGAAGAAGTATCATTATTCTTAAAATAACGAGATAACATGTAGCAGCCCAGAAGAAGCTCCATGCAACTGAGAGCGAAACGGCGGCATTCTCATGGAATTACCCGAAAACCTAAATTCTTTAGAAGAAAACATCGGCCGCGAAAGTCTGCAACAACACGATAAGTATGGTTCATAGTATGAGAAGCCTTATGGGTAAAATCGGTTATTCGTTGTCAAAGACACGATTCTAGACGCAATTCCGGATTCCTTTTTGCAATTTCGGATGCCGCCGTTGCAGGTGATAGAGTGCATAGAGTTAACGTATCCGCATCACTTGCCCCTAATTCCATCAAGATTCCTTAACGGCATCCTCAATGCAATAGAATTGTTTGAGGTAAAAATTAACGTTGTTGCTCTGACGACGTTGTAAATAACACTTTCGTTGTTTGATCTCCTTATCTGATTACGAAAGTTTCCCGCTGTATCCTCGCTAACAAGATGGCCTCGTCACGTTTCCTTTGCGCTGCTTTCGTTCCTACCTTTCACGCTGAACTTACATTTTGTATAGCTATACACATCAGTAAACAAGAAACTAAATATAGATTGCAACACCTTGCCGTTTGCGCATTGACATTCATTGTGTTGCGTAATGCGGTTACGCCTGTCTCCTAGCCTGGTCTATACTCTATCTATGTATGTATTGCACTATACGACCTATATAGGCGGCTAGACGAGCATCGACGAAATGCATTGTAACCGGGTTCAAACGAGCGTAACGGGAAATGTTTGCGTTTTATTATTTATGTCGAAAATTCCATAGCGAGTGTCAACTGCAATTCCAATCGCACAGCCGCGGCCATTCATCAATTAACCCGGTCGGTTTCGTTTACAATAATTCTATCTCCGTCGTTGACCTAGATTTATTAACAGCGTTCCGACAAGAGGATATTTATAGAATTTTTTGGACGACTCGCGTCGATAGCATTGATTAAAGCTTGCTGACGATTGAGAAGATCTAATTTTCTATCGTTTCCGTATTTTTACTTGGATATAGCATGTTATACTCCTAGTGAGTACTAGTGAGACCAGACACAGGATTTAAAATCATTGAAAAGATGGTTCCAATGAAAAATATCTGAAATTCCAAGTTGGGACATCAGGAAAATGACGAAAATATATTCTGGCCCAAGCTTCGTCATTACGCCTGAGAAACAACACAATGGTCGGAATGTTTCTTGCGCATAATTCGCCGAACGTGCCTCAAGCTAGGCCTAGTGAAACATTTTGAGTTATTTTAAACTGGGGATTGGATAAGGAATAGGATGCGAACTAAACTTAGAGGAATTGGAGACGTCCGAGCAACATTGCGTCAAATTCATCAGCTTGGGCCACTGAGTGTTATTGACAGTTAGAATTATGGCTGTTTGTACCTGTGTTCCTTTTTCTGTAAGTAATTTCGTAAACGTCTAATTTCCGCGGCGAAGTTACGTTCTTAATAAATTGCCTTTGGCCCGGTTTCGTTTTGTATGATGATTCTATCCAACCGTATCGGTAACACCTAATGTGCTCTTCGAATCTGGTGCCTATCGCTCTTTTCGATTGACGAATAATCAAATACACTCACGCGAAATATCTATAAGCGCAATACACGATTTAAACACACCACAAACCACTGTTACTGTGACATTGGTTAGTTACTCTTTGATGACTCTAAATATGGCTGGTAGCACATTAATAAGCTTCAAATCCTTAAGCTTTTTCACATTTCTTACACTTGGTAACGGATGCACAATAGCCTCCTTGACACAAGCCAACCAGCAATTCGCGGGTCAATAATATTAGCCAATAAAGCAGTATGATAGCATCTTATTGCCTCAATTAATATCTAAAAACTTACTGAATAAACGTGCTATGTTTCTTAACATTGCAACCAAAGGAAGAAGAAATCAATCTGTTAGTGCTTTTCCCCGTTATCCTCCTTTCATCGGTGGAAATCGCCGATTTAAAATCTATTGGTTCCTAAATTATTATAAATGTGCTTTCGATGGAGGCACTTGGGCATGAAATGAACCCGGCATTAAAAATAAAGCAAAGGGAAATCTATATTTGCATACTAAGCGAATCCGACGGTCGCAATTGCGTAGACAAACCGAAAGGAAGTGGGGAACTTCGCAGCGTTCCGTGCACTTTTCGAATGATAATATCGTTCGATTTTATATTGCCCGTCATTAAATCGGCCGCGTCCCGATTGACAATGCGGAAGAGTTCACGACGAATCTCTAGACGCGGATTACAAAGATTTCCACGTCGGACAATTGCGTTGATCGAGCTGCAGCTTTTTTCTGGCTTGTTATTTCGTGTTCTCGTCGTTTCGGCACTTAGTGCTCCAATTAAAATAAATTTCGGAATTATTTTCGATCATATCAAGCAAACGTTTAAAAACATTTCGTATTTTTCTTTTTTCATTTATTCATATTTCATTTATAACGATCATGGTAAATTGCCTGCTGGAAAAACGATTTTTATAAAATGTTTATTAAAAACATAGAACGCTGTCAAACACAATCACTGATTGTTGCAATGGATGGAGCCCTGCGGGGTATCGATCGATACATGAAAGAGTGTGCATTCGAACGTTCTGAAAATGTTGTACGTGCATTATTAAATGTGGTTTGTTGTTAAAATATCTTTAATAGTCTGACTGCCGTTGTACGGGAAGCAGCTCTCAACTCCGTTATTTAAACAGAGTGGCTTGTGTATTATTACATCTTGAGGTTTGTTAGATGAAAGAACTATGTTGCTAATTCTTCCATATTTGAAATATTTGCATTTTTCGACGGGTGGACGACTACGTCTGAACTTTTACAACCGTGAAGGTGTTCAACATTGAAAATTCAAAGATTATGGAACTGTTGGCCAGAGGAACTGAATCGATTTTTCAATAACATTTCACAGAGTGTCCGGTAGAGATTTGCAACTCGTTACTGAGTACTCCTTACTTACCGAGATCCGAAAGAACGATTACCGACGGAGAAAAGTATTCGCTATTTTTAGAGAGCAGTCACTAGTTATTTGCGCCGAAAAACAGACCCCGTGACTAAGCCGGGCCAAGGACACGATAACATCTACAGCAAAGTTTGACGAATTTGTTCAGAAAAATTGCGGCGATGTGAATAATGCCCGCAGAAGGAATGACGTTTAATCTAGTTCGATTATATGAATGCCTAAGATGATCCGACGTGATGTCAATTTTATCGTTTCTGTCTGTGCGCTCCCAATTGAATTTCAAATACATGTAAATCAGGCACGTCGGGGCACAACTTCGACGAGGTTGTGTGCTGCTTTTTTTTATGCGGTTTCTTATGCATGAACGTGAAATATATGACGCAGATGCATCGACGGTGTAAAATTTAAGGCGTGGTATCGACACATTAAGTGCAGGGCTATATGTCACAGAGTTACTCGTCGTGGATGCCAAGAATGGAGGTTGGAATAACATGCGAAATGGTTTTGAAAAATTTGGACGTGCCGACGGCGAAGAATTTCATTATGTTATTAGTGTTTGATGTTTTTACTCTATTTCATCGCAAATTGAATCGTCTTGATCAGTTTTGGATTCCCTCCGAACATTATTGGCGATGGTCCGTACTGTTTAGTCATGGTCTGTTATTATTTCTTCTTCAGAGACAAGCTGTAATGTGAATCGTTCGATAAGAGCATCAATTATTTCTTGAGGGGGGTGATCATATGTACCATTACGAAATAGGACGCGTAAAAAGATAATTTGCAGTGTTTTTTAAACTAATTTTCATCTCGTTTATTTGTCATTGTCCTACAAGGATCTTTTGCTATTTTTGAGGGAGAATGGATCGATTTGCGGATTCTGAATGTTTACAATGGTTGATTTGGGTCCTTTATAGAGCACTTACTTAATTGTGATAAAATGGTTTTAGGATCCAGCAATGATTCTAATTTAGGCTTTTACCGAGCTAAGTTCGTTAAAAAAAAGTAACGATTCCTGGCGATTATTCATAAAAGCGCTAATCACTCCTCGAAGATCGTTACCGCGGTCCGCACGGTAAACAGTAAAAGTACAAATTGCGCGGCCGGCTCCATCATTCGACAGAACTTACCGATTTAATCGGGGACGATCGCTTTTCCAATAACGCGACCCCGGCCGTAAAAGGGACCAATAAAGGAAACTTTATATCCTAATTAGGTAAATTTATCGCGACTGCATTTATCGTCGTGCTTCTCTCCCGGTCTCTGCGATCCTGCCGCCCTTCTTTCTTTATTTTCGCACCTGCAATTTGGATTTTACGGCTTTCGTCCGGCGTCAAATTCCAATCGCGTTCGGCCTTTTGCCGCGCGGCAATAATGCGGGACGTGCGAACATAAATTCGAACGGCCATTGACTTGTCGGTCAACGAAAATGATGGTCGGACATGTTATTTTTCCTAACACACGTAAAATCGAACGAGCGCAAACAAATGACCAGTGTAAAAAAGCTTTAAATGATGGAACAACTTAGGGTTAACAACCGTTGCGATTTATTTGGATAAAATGAACGCATATTTTTGTGCTACAGGCCAGGCATGTTTCCTTTAGTTCTTAATATTTCGCATAAATATCATTTGGCGTAGGGGTAGAGCAAGGCATGCTAGAATTAAAGATTTTCTTTGTGTTTGCTACGTCATAAAAAGCAATTGGATGTGATCTGTGTCACTGGAAAGTCTCCTACGTACACAAAAATAAATTAGAAGAAGTATATCCCCCCACTTAAGGATATTAAATTATCCATTATCCAAACATAATAATCTTTATTACCATCCTAAAGATGAAACGATGAAGATATACGCATAAGTACATAAAATAAGGCGAGGGGGAGACGTGATGCCGCGTTACATTATTATCAGCTCCGGCATTAAATACATCAGCTATGAATACGGCAAGCAGTACACGCGCTGATAAATTGGTTTTACAATTATGGATCGGCGTAACTGTTACTTCTAGCCTTCCCCCGCGTAATTACACGAATGGAGTTATAGGCGTAATGCGAAACGGCGTTTTACTACCAATTAAATTACTGACATTCTAAATTATCCCGGCTCCGTATTAAGTCGCGATACGTCGTGATATCCTCTTGATACTTGTGTGATATCCGCGTATAGCGAAATTCCACGCACGAACTCGAGCATGTAAAACGCGCAACGTCGGGAGGAATGATAAAACAAGTGTTAAATTAATAGCGAACTAGAATCAAAATGCTTTAGATTTGCAGTAGAAGCTCAAGGAATAGCAGTTGAGTTGATGTTGCTATTTCAACAATTTGATTATATTGTTTGCCGATGCCTTCTCTCCAAGTTCGTTCTTCAATCGGTCTTAAATCTTTAATGTTTTCTTTGTTTTCCAAAGATAATGAGTACGACCCCGCCACTCGCTTATTGGTTGATTTGAAATTACCGATTGTTACATTCTGCTTAGGTCATTGGATAGAATCGTCTACTAGAATCGTTTTGTGCAAGCGAACTCGTCGTGAAAACGAACGCGATCAATATATGTATTTTTAATATTCAGGCAATTGCTGCACACCGGTTCTGAAACGCCTCATTAAAGTCTACATCTAATTAATCGAAATATTTCGCCGATCCGACGGAGTTTGTCTGCGCTTCCGCTGCAGCGAACCCTTCGAATCGATACGTTTCGTATAAGCCCGAAGGAGCGTAACGGCCCACCAGGTGGACCCCCACCGATTTTTCCGAATCGCGAGCCATTTATCCAAGATTGATTTACGATACGAGATCGAAGTTCGCTAAAACGAAAATTTTGCTTTTACGAGTGAATAAACATGCAGCCGGCGGTGGTATGGGAAGGTCGGCGGTGTCGACGGGCGAAGAAAAACGTCGAAACGAACGAAAGATCTTCCGAACGATAGATTGGTAAACATGGCTTTATGGATACTTTTATTAGCTTGTAAATAAAAAAAAAATGAATATTTTTTATTCGTGCATGGATAGGAAAGGTAGCCGACTTCTCCTTACTTTAAGCGATCTCTTCGAGCTATAACTGAAAGCGGATAAGAGCATTAATAATGGAGCTTGGATTTGTAACGGTACGCCCATTTTTAAGTGTTATTTGAATTTATATTTATATTTATAATGTCTTTATTTTAAATGTATATAACTTTCTAGTGCATATTTTATATGTTAGAATTAGGTAAGTGCGTGACTCAGAAGAAGTATCGATTTTTTCCCATATATTATGCTGTGCGCGTTGTGATTGGTGCAAGATCGCAAGTGCCTTTGCAACGAAACTGATGTAGAGTTGATGACCGAGCGTTATAAATAAAATAAAACAAAAAAAGGTCTTCTCCCAGCGCGGCCAAGGCGGCAGGACGTATGATCAACGTCCAAATATAGGCAGTTGGCTTTATCAAATCCCAACTGCCCGAAAAGTGGAGTAAAGGGCAAATAATCCGTTATCTCGTAAGAGAAAATATTATTGGCTCTGTCGTGGTTAGAAGAGCCACGATGGAACGACAGAAGTTACGTGCTATTGCACCATGGTGATACGCTAGGTGCCATACGATGCGCAGGCGTTAACCGCAACTTAAACAGTGGTTTAAGTGAGCGATAAGAGTGCATATAGTAAAGCGGGTCACCATCGCCAGGAGAGTCGCAAGCCAGAGCCACTGTTACCATTGTTGTCATTTTTGTAATAAAACATTGTTATTTTTTAAACTCAATTCCTTTGTTCTTCGTTGCATGTCTACTTTTTACTCGAGAAACACAACCTGAAAAGCTGAAGAAAATTTATTAAGAGGATTTCAATTAAATATTTACAAACAAGCAAAAGTAAGTAATAATATCACAATTTTATTGAGTTTGCAAACAATCTCGTTGCAATTTAGCGAATAACGTGGGACCAGTACTGTTGCAACTTGGCGCCGAACATGGGGCAAGACTTACACAGCCAAGAGAAAAACTTCATGGCGTGACCAGAAATTAGCGACTAATGAAGTATTGGTTTTTTGTGCTTTTTTGGTAATACAATTAAAGTTTGGAGTTTCCGTTGGGCCTGTTTAGTTCAAATTTGATCCGATTCGAGGAATACAATGGATGTACTTAATTTTCAAGCGATTTTCCCAATTTTTCTTGCAATCGGCAACCTCACCGACTTGAGGCTTACTAGATCGGTATTTTCTTTCTTGACAGGTTAATTCAAAAACTTTTGAACGGCTTTCTACAGATTCCTCACTTAAAGTAACTTTCACCTTTACCTGGCACAGTATATGCAATTCATAAATAAATTGGAACAAAAAGGTAAGCAGTAACAAAGGCCGTTCTTTAGCGTTAGCGTGGTCCGTCGCAATGATTTAAAACACCGACGGAAATCACGAAAAATGCGGTGTACAAAGGAAAAGTAAGCAAATAAAATAATGTTGTGGAATTCTTTCATTTCAAGAGGATAACCGGCAAGGCAAAAGCACTCGACGACGCAAAAAGGAAAGCATTTATTAATAATTAGAAACTCAGAGGGTAAACAATTGAGACCAAAGGTAAAAGTTACATGAATGAAGTATTTAACAGGTAAACAAAGATTTACCTCAACAGTTGCAGTATAAACATTAGAAAACACAGTGTAAAACAAGAGCGCAAGCAAACACGTATTATCACATCATAAAACTCTAATCAATTAAATTGAAACTAAATCAACAAAATTATTTGTTTGAAACAATTTGAACGAGACAGGTTGCAGGTTGCAGATTGAGATAAAAAAGATCTCTTCATATTTGCAGCTACGTAAGTCAATCATTACTGTCATGATTGGAGGGACTTATGAGTTATTTACCTGAGATGCCCTTGACAGCGGGATGTAATGAAGTATTGCGGGGAAATAGAGTGCAGAAATACACTGCCGTTCAGAGAAGTTCGGTCGGTTGGTAAAAAACATGAAAAGGTTACAGAAACAAACGAAACTAAAAACAAAATGCAATTTTATTGTATGTACAGGTAAAAAAGACAAAAATAAATAAATAAAAAGTTATTCTGGACTAATATAACATACTGAACATTATTTTTTTTTTTCATCGAAAAAACCTCCTTTGCTGTTAATCACCGCTCGAACTATTCTAGGCATCTTTCGATAAGTTTTGTTAAAACGGATTGTGGAATATTAATCCATTCATGTTGCAGAATATTCCGTAAATGTTCTTGTGAAGTTGGGTATATTTTTCGGATCCTCCTGTCCAGTTCATCCCACAACAACTCTATCGGGTTCAAATCTGGGCTTTGTGGGGCCACGTCATTACTTTCATGGTGTGCTGCTCTTCTTGCTCCTTTAGATAGTTCTTGCACACTAACGCAGTGTGTTTTGGGTCGTTGTCATGCATGAATGTAAAATTACGGCCTATTATACGCAATCCTGATGGCACTGCATGATTCTGGAGTATTGCAAAATAATTTTCCTTCCTCATTACACCCTGCACTCTGCATAAATCTCCCGTCCCAGCAAAGGAGAAACATCCCCACACTAACACAGAACTACGCCCTTGCTTCACTGTTGGCACAATGAAGTTCGGGATCATTTTTGATCTTCGGACATAAACTCGTCGATTCTGCCCAAAAACCTCAAACTTTAACTCGTCACTCCAAAGCACGTGTTTCCAATCATCTAACGACCAATCTAGATAAGAACGGGCCTACTGTAGCCGTTTTGCTCTGTTGCCCCGACGTAATAAGGGTTTTCGAATGGCAATGTGTCCATGAAGGTCCGCTTGTTGAAGTCGACGTTTTACCCTACTCGCTGAAACTTTGTCTTCACGGCTGCGATTGACTTTGGCTGCTATTTGTGGCGCGGTTAATTTTCTATTGCGTTTGCTTAATAATACAATTCTCAAATCTTCAGCTTTTGTTGTTTTCCTAGATGCTCCAGGACGAACACGATTTTCTATAGTTCCAGTTGTCCGATATCGCTTTATGATGTCATTGACTGTTGAACTTCTCATATTTATTTCTTCAGCAATTTGTCGCCCCGAATATCCTTCTTCAAACAGCGTAATAATGAGTGAACGTTTTTCTACACTGGTAGGCTTGCCACGTGCCATTTTGAAGTAAATTTTCTTAAAACTTTCGCGCAAAAACGACAGATGCACACCAGCACACGTTCAACAGTATAACGAAGCAAATTTATATCTTTTCGCCCGTGATAAATAAACAAGAATGATACTGCGGTATATTTCCTAAATGTATCGTTCGTTAATAATCCGCAAACGACCCGTTTCAAAAGTTCGGCACTTCCGAGAAATTCTCGGAATGATAATAAAAGGGACTTTCTTGTGGTTGTCGCAATATTTCTACTTTACATAATAATTTATGGCTTTAATCCCTTAGAAAAGAGTGTATGCTTAATATTTTTCTAATTTTATGTATTAATAATTGTATACAGTGTGATATAATAGATTTTTATTGTATGACCGAACTTCACTGAACGGCAGTGTAGGTATGTCCTGATTTCTTTGTAATTTTGGGCTGGAAGTAGGAAGAACGTAATATGAGACTCGAGCCGTAAGCGTTTTTGCGGTCTCGGTGCAGATCTACACTTCCGTCCCTTGTGACATAAATAACATAATAATAATCTTTTCCGAATTTCCGAGACAGTTCCAAATTTATTAAATTATTACGGCTATTGCAATTTCAATAAATATTGAGAAGTAAATACAGAATAGAGAAGTGGTAAGTCACAACATTCTCGCAATGTTCCCAGCGATGTATAACAATACATATTTCAGATTTTAATAATCATAAATTCACCCCGAAGGATGGGCAATCTCCTAAACGACGATATTCGGAAACAATCAAACTCGTATCACCGTAAACCATAACGCTTCCGTCTCGCATACGAAAACAGAATAAAATTTTAAATTCGTATCTGATAAATATTCATAATCAACTTTGATTAAACGAAACCGAACCGGGGATCGCCTGTTTTCCATCTATTATAAAGGAGCCGTCAGCCTACATGGGAGAAGGGTCGCTATTCGAAATCGGTAGTCTTTTTTTCTCATTTTGAACCACTTTGGCGAAGATTTTGTTTAGATTCCATCTTAGGATTCCATCTTTCGATCCATTTACATAAATGCGATATTTTTCGGGAAGACAAACACGGACGATCTCCCGAAGAGAAAAAAAAATGTATTGGCTGGCCATAGCCGCATCGTCTATTCATCTCTTCCTTTCTCTCCCACCCCTATATCCCTATATCCTTTCGCATCGTTTTTTTTTTCTTTCCTTTTCCTTTTTTTTTAAATTCATCTTGGCAGTATTTCTTTCCCTCGCCGAGTCGAATATACATAGGCAAGAACAACGAGATGAAAGAAAAACAAATCAGGCACAAAGGTGATTGATTGCCGTATTATCTTACGTTTTTATCTGAGTAAATTAACAGGTGTTAAATAGATGTGTATTTTTCGCGACGGCGCGGCCTGGAATGATTAATGTATTTTCGATTTTATCGAGGGATAGGAAGGCCGCAGCGATGGGGAGGGCGAATATTGGGGAGTGTATTGTACGATAGTCGTTTACATTATTAATTAATAGCTTAAGAAGAATTTATAGGAGCGATTATATGTTTCTTCAAGCCAATAATTTAAAATATATGAATAATACACATGAAGATTGCTCCATACGGCAGGTCAAGTCGATCACGAGGTCATTTGTGTTCCAAGGATGTTATTATTGAATATTGGTATAATGGTATTTATTGAATAATTAATAGCTGCAATATTGAGCAATGCGGAGCCACGGAGGCTACATACAGAGGCAAACATTAGTTACGCTAGTGGAACCATATTTTTTTATGCAAAAACTCTCACATGTAACAAGAGGGTTGAGCACCAGCTGTTAGAGTCGACGGCTACCAAACGCACCCCTTTATATCTTCATTATAGCGAAGAGCGAAATTATATCTTCTCTTAACGACTATTCATACCAAAAATCAACAATGAATATTGGATATTGGTTGCATAAAAGTTTCTTGGAACCATTGAAATTTATGCAACCAAGCATACGTCCTTAGCCCTTTTAAAAGTTAGTATCAAATATTAATTATTGGCTTTTGGACGAGAACTCATTAAAAAGATATAATTTCGCTGTGTGAAGTCGGCTTAAGTTTGAGAACACTGGGGTCTAGAACATAATTTTGCAGAAAAAAAAAGGGAGAAAGACATGCGATGGACGTATTTCTCGTGCGTTTGGCCCTAAAATGGAGACGTCGGCTGGTTCCCAACACTCTTAAAACTGACAAACTTCAATAAGATTACCTAAAGCCACAAGTACATATTGGATTACATAAAGAAGATATTTAGAAATTTTGTGTGTTGTACATACGTGTATCTCGTCCTCTTTAAATATCTATATAGATCTATTACTGGAAGCTAGGCATCACCGCTAACTTCATTTACCTACATACATACACACAGAGGGTACATAGATAGATGTGAATACTGCTAAACTCCTAAATAAATTACCGCTGAAAAGGTAACGGGAACGTGAGTGTAGATTAAAGTTTGCTCTACGGCCCGCCCTTTTGACCGTCGGTTTTCGCCGGATTTACCGCGGCGAAACGTCAAAGTATACATTTGCGAATAGAGTCGAATCTCGGAGCAGCCGGACCGACAACGCGCTGCGGTCGCCGAAGTCATTGATTCGACGAGAGTTCGACTGCTAAACAAGATTGCCGGATTACCAAACTCAGACTTCCACTGGCTTGTAATATTTCCCCTTTTCGGGACCGTCGGTAAATTCAACGTTACAGGACCGACTAATTCCTAATATAGCACCTTTAATAAAACTTGGGAAATAGCCAAAGCCCGGAGAAAACAAGTGAGCCGTGAGGTAGGATGATTCACGGCCGACTATAAGCCAACCTAATCGGACTACCAAGCGACTTGTAAACCGTTCCGTGAAGCCGCATTGCATAAACACACTTCGGGGGAAGCGCGGCTACGATTTTGGGTTTGGGGGGGACGAGAGGGATGTAGAGGGGCTTGTCGAGGGTACTCTCGGTGAATGGGATCGGTATTACATGCTCCGCAAATTCTTTGTCGCTAATTGTATGTATTGAATTCGGTCGAGGGCGAGTGAGCTAAATTATATGGACGTAGAAGTTTGACGAAAGGGAGTAAGTTCGAAGTGGAGGGACCAAGTGAATGTCGTAAAGATGTAAAGGGGACATTTAAATGTTGGGAAAGAGTAACAAGCTTGAACTAGTTCTATGGTTATATGTTTGTTAGTACTGTGTCTGATGATAATCTAGTACTTACTGTTTAAATGATTACCAATCGCTAAAACCAATGCAAAATAATATTATGCCGTCCTAAATAAAAAAAGTTCGCGTTGACATATGTAGGTCTCGCCCTTTTTATTATTAAGCAATAAAGGTAATTCTTAAGGAAAAGAGGAGAAAAGCACAAAGAGAAAATGCCGTGTTAAAAATTTGTTGAATTAAACCTTCTTGCACTTCCATCTGCTCCTTTATCCAACTCAACAATTTAAGAGTTAAGAAGATTATGTTTGGAGGCCTTGGTACTCAATTATGTGGCTCAATCAAAACAGATACAACGTACAGGGTAATGATCATTTAGCAGAGCTACCACCAAAAAGCGACGAATTCCGACATGCCCAAAATATATTCTACAATTTCGAAGTAATTTCGGTCTTCAAAAAAAGTTTAAATAAAGGGCGCCACACCATACATTAACTCTAAATCAACGTTGAAACATAATAATCATTTATTCCGTTATTTGACTTT
The DNA here is from genome assembly GCA_902655005.2 of Marronus borbonicus. NCBI lineage: Eukaryota > Metazoa > Arthropoda > Insecta > Coleoptera > Scarabaeidae > Marronus > Marronus borbonicus. Next base: position 787,798 of record LR737402.1, read on the forward strand.
ATGCTATAAAGAAATGAATTTTCAATAATCGTAACTTCTGTTAGTTGGCACTTTTTTTACTTAGAACGACCTTAGGAACATGCTTCTTGCATTCCTGAAGAACTTGCGATGCGCCTGTTTACAAGTTATTGTTTTGACCAATGTTTTAGCAGCGTATTTGGATCTAACAATTTTGGAATACATACTTTATTTTAGTTGAAAGAAGGAACAAGGAAGGCAGATAACTTCTCCAGTTAAAAAGCTGCCTTATCTTATTTTCAAGCAAGTCCTCGAAAATGTCTAAAATACCTCCCTTTTTAGAAATTAAAATAACTGCTAATAAAGGCAGTATTGATTTTCTAAGCAAATTATTTAAATGTAATTTTTTCTCAAAAGCTGCAGATTAATCTAATTTTCGAATGAGCTTGAAGGTATTAGACAGTGTGTTCATAGAAAGTAAAAGTAACAAACAAAACTAGCATAAAGGTAAAATAATTCGACAACTACTGCGAGGAACTTTTAGAAGCATGTTTCTTTTGAGAGTAACTTAGACGAATATGCCACTGTCAACTGGTCTTAGAAAGTTAACAGAAAGAATCTCTATCGCAACTACTCTCAGAACTCTGTTTGCGATGATGAGAGAATGAATGCCTAAAAGTTTGCTGCTACAATCAATGAAGAAAGGCTGGAGAAAAAATATTAGATTAAACCTACATTTAATACGAAAAGCGACCTAACGTGTGAAAATGGGTTTTTCGAATAAACCGCTGATGAAGAGGGTGTGGCTTCGATATAGAAAGATAAATTGGTGACAAACAAGAGAAGGAGGAATCCAAATAAAGTGTTTATAACACTCGATTGATTCTCAGACAGCGACTCTGGTACAAAAATCCGTTCGCGACATAAGTTGTCATCCTTTATCGAGGGCTGCTTTCAGGAATTTTACTCTCTAGTGGAGAGCTACCTTAAGAGTTGCCATTATCAGTTTCCGCCACAGTTTTAAGTCGAATTTGGGTGTATTTTTTCATGATTTCAAACGGGTTTCCACGACACTAAATGGTAATTCTTTCAGCAGAGTTTTTAGCTTCTGCACCACCCTCTCTTGTTTTATTTTCTCCTTTCAAGTTTCAACCTTTTATTGCTACATTGCGTGTATAAACTTCTGGGAAATAATTTCAGAGGAATTCGATTAAATGAGCGTTAACATTGTGTGATAGAAAGTTGGTGTCACTGGTGGTTGATACCTTCATTGGGGGAACATAGTTTGCAGGAACAGACGTTGTGGGAGGTAGCAGACGATTACGGACAACCCGAGGATATGGTCTGAAGTTTTGAAGTTGGTAAATTAGGAGCAAGATCCTTTTTATTTACTTCATTGTTTTCCATATTGTTACCCGAACTTCTTTACCTTTTCTTCCCTTTAAATTACAATATTGAGGAGTGCAGAGTTTACTGGGATGTATATTCCATAGCACCAAATACATCAAATACGTGTGTAGACATTTAACAGACTAAATGTGCCGTTTTATACATATTTTGGGGACATTACATCCCAACAGTTTGGTTTGAGGTTAGTTTAGGACATATTGACCCATTATGGGGTAATACCTACCCTTTATTGAAATTCCCATTCCGCATAAATAACTGAAATGATAATTAGGTTTCTAAAACGTGCTTATTGTATTCACTTTCTACTTCATGCAAGTAATACGCGTCTACCTCTTGCACTGCAGAACCCAAAGAAGAATCGATTTTATTTTGGACGAACTAAGCGGATCGTAAATACCGATTAGCTTTAGGTTTCCGCTCGCTTCCGAAAACCAATTCAAAACGTGAGTCGCGAGTTGCTCGCGATCCTTCGCCGCCAGTCGATATTGATAGGTTATTTCCCTTCTTCTCGAAGGCGGAATTTCGGAACGTGTAGCATGTTTTATCGACGGTTGCGCGATGGCACGCATCCCCACGTGCGGTATTATTATTTTTCGTTACTGTCGCAGTGATAATTTTGCGCGTACGTGAATCCTACTTACTACGCCGTAACTTTGAAACGCTAATTTTCTAAATTATAGAAACGGATCTTGTAAATTTACGTTTTTGTTATGGTTAAAGTTCTTCTCATTGCGTTAATTTTAATTTACGCTTTTTATATATTAATTTAGCTTCGCTGATATACATAGATTGATATTTAATAACATCTTCAGTATATTGTTCTGACACTACAAACAGAGAAAGCTGGTTGCAAATTAATTTTGATATTGATCCCATCACGTCGAAAACCAACAAACAATGATAACGAATAGTTATTAGCCCTGCGGTCAGAACATGCAAATGGAAATTAAGTTTTTGCCTTTTTAATGAATCTCGCGCATTGTACACGCACATGTGTTAGTACGTATGTTACGTACGTGGTATGAATGCGTACGGTGATCAATATGCGTCGGCTTTTGCTACAGTTGGCGCACTCGTAACACCGATAGCCGGCCAGATAATCTTGTACATTACGGAACAAATCGACATAATTATTAAAATTGTTCGGTGCTGCGGTTTTCACCATTAGCTACTAAATCATGGCCTATTAAAAAATTCTGCGTATTTACGATCCCGCGAAAATTCACGACCGAACCTCGCTTTAACGATGTAAAAATGAGCACTCAATTTGGAATTTTGTTTTTCTTTTAATTAGCTGCTTTTTGATTATCTGAAATTTATTTATCCCAAATGATTTTGCCATGTATTCTTACTCCCAGTTTATTTCTTTTATTTTCTAATTTACAATTAAATTAATCTCGAATTAAACTTTAATTCGATGTTCCCATAAACATTTTGAGCTGGTTTAATTTGTGATTAGTATTATCGGTTAAACATACGCTTTTTGGGCATTTGGGGGGAAATGGAAGAATCATTTCCGGCAGAAACAAATATCATCTTTGTGGTATAAAAAAAGTGATGAAAACAAAGAAGAGTTTGCAACAGGCATACGCTCAATAATGCTTAATTTTTGGAGTTCATTGTTGAAAAGGTGGTTAAGTACAGTCGATGCTTAAACATATATTATGAACAAAACGCAAATTGGCTCATATTAGCAGCGTTATTTTGCGGCTAATTGCGGAAATTAAAACTACTTTTAATGAAATGCACTTGGTGACTTTTGCCTTTGAAATCGCTAGGGTCTACCATTATTGATACAGAGCCGCTGACCATCTTTAACCGGACACGCGGTATATTATTGCACTCATTAAATTCTAAGATAAGTAATAAGATAAATCTAAGGGTTTCTTTGAAAAAGTCGATATTCTGCCCATGGTACATCAAATGTACGATTTCTGCTATTTTTAAGTTAGCAAAAATTATAGTTAAAACCGCGAATTTTTGAATTAAGCCATATTCATCAATAGCAACACCATATAACCGAAAAGGATACTTCGAACTACTTATCATGTATTAAACATCGAGAACCCGCCATAGTGGGCCTACCTGTTCCTTTGAAACAACGAACCTATTTACTTAAGCTTAGGAGAAATTTCGATAAAGTTTTGATCAATAATAAACAACTTTCATCGCCCCTACACGAGATTACATTTGCATAAATTTGGTTCTCATTTTGTTACCCAGATAGAGGGCTCCCTCTCCTGTAAAGTTATACCTACGTTTTCAGGTGTAATATTTACATAATGTATATGAAATATAAATCTGCAAAGGCAGTAGAATTACGCACGGCGGCGCGTCTATTATGGCAAAGTCTTTTACTAATTCTGCGCAACGGTATCCCGAAAACATCGCCTCGAAGCAGCGAAAACACGTAAATCTTGAAATAACGAAACAACGAATGAATAATTAAATTAAGGACGTCCCAATTCAGCTGCGAGTCCTTGCAGGGAAATCTGCAAAAATTTGTATAAAGTAGCAGGTGGAAAGTGAGCCACGCTTGGAAGTTTTACACCTTCCACAGAATAATGTCTTTTCTAGGTGACAGATTAAGTGAAGAACTGTTTGTAGATTAAAAACGGTATTACCGAAGATTTTGAATAATTCTAACAGAAGCTGCTTCTCATTGCCAGAAACGAGGTGAATAAGAAAAATATTCATGAAATTGAAAAGTTGGCAGCTCAAATCATTTTCAAGACAGATGACTGGCTATGGAAGAACACTCCAAACTTGATAAGGTCTATGTTTGGAAGCAGTTTCGATATATTAAATAATGCACAAAATGCAATGCAAAAATAAGCTCTTTTCAACACGTAAAAGGAGAGAAACCGTTTTTGCTGCACGTATGAGGACTTTAAGTCTGATTTATCGCGACTCACAAGATAATTGGCAAGTTATTTAACGATAATAGAGGTGTATAAGGCGCTTCTGTTGTCGGGGGTGTGATTGAAACTTTTTTGACCCAAGTGTGTAGTCTTGTTATTTTGTTGCATTTGATTTTAGATCAGTTTAACACCAGACTGTTACGGAAGTTTAACTTATACGCTAAACTTGCAATTTATATGAAAAAAATCAATTTATAATTGATCGCTTAGCTATATAATGTCGAGAATGCGACACCAGGCAGACGACGCTAATGCTACTAGAACCGTAACAATGATTACGGCTTGTCAATTGTAACGGTTTGCGGTCTTGTGATCTTCACGAAGAGCTGTTCAAAACTTTTGCAACCGGTACCGGGAGACCGGTAGTGTACACCGACGTTGGGGCTCAGGAAGAAGTCGTGTTACCACGTGTTCAGGAAGAATCAATCCAATAGAGCACCTTTGGAACCAGCTGAGACCTCGGGTCAGGGCATCTCAAGGGGATGTGCGGACACAGTAAAGAAGTACTCAATCAAATAAAATTGGAATCACCGGTCTAGGAATGTAGGACCGGAAACAGCGACATATCGCAAAAATTTCAACTTATGGTATTTCGCAGAGCAAGGTACCAGTTACTTTTTGGACGAATTGAGGATATGGGATGATCGTTGGGAAAAGTGTACAGACTTGCAAGGAAACTAATTTGGGAAATGCAACTGTGTTAGGCTGGAAGCTTTTCAGACTATCTTCGTTGAGCATAATACTAGATGAAGATAACACTTGGTTTATGTTGGCATTTTGTTTTGATAAACATTTTCGAAGCATTTAAATTACGAAAATGACGAGAGGTTTCCTAACATTGCATCCTGCCCGGAATATGAAATGTCATAAATAATTCATTTGACACCTTCTCCAGTCGGATATATTCAGTTATTCATTGGAAGATAGAGCCTGTGAAATATTACGACGATAAATAAGCATTGCGAATGGGGAAATCATGGCATTCGATTAGAATTTTACAAATTAGAAAATTTGCATATTCTAAAACATGCATGCGCGTGTCAAAAACAATTTAATTCAATACTTCATGGGACGGTCAAGGCGCGCGACTACTTCCATATCCGAACTTCGAAACTCCGCCGCTAGCGACGCTCCTAGTACGTTTTTATTGCCAGCCTCGTCTAATTCGCCGCCATCTCGTTCTCGCAATCTTGTTAGAAGTAGCGGCGAATGGAAGGATTACACTCGGGGGGCTTTCTTGATGATCCGACTCAGCTAATGCCGCCTTTTTTTGTTACATTGTTTTTCGTTTTGTCGATAAACTGTCTCGTTAATCTGGAAGGAAATCTCTCACTACTTGCTTTCTTTTTGATATTAATTCGAGGAGTTTGTCAATGGTGAATGGGGGGAAAAAAAAGGGCGATAAGTAGAGGAAAGTCGGTTCTGGGTCGTTACTTCGAAAGAGGATAAAATAGTTAACTTTGCTCTTAATGTAGGTAAGCCGGTTTGTGATATTGTCACGGCCTGTCGTTATTGGGGTAGCTCTTAGTAGTGGGATTCGCTTATCAGTTACTAAAATACGCCTACCTCTTAGATGGGTGTTCTACAGATGTACCAACAATTGAAATCGAGTTGGCTTTACACTGTATTTAATACACACAATACAATTCAATTGAAAGGAATTTATGATGAATCTGAAAACTAACATCTTTAATCGACGCGTAGCCAAAATTGCATTTAATGACAACGACGAGGGTGTCTCAAATAATAAAGTACTTTATTAGTCCCATTTATTAGTCCCCCAAGAGTTGCATGAAAAATTAATTATTACAGTAGGAGGAATAGAGGTAGCCGAAAGAAGTGAATTCAACCAACGGTTGGTAAAAAACATGAAAAGGTTACAGAAACAAACGAAACTAAAAACAAAATGCAATTTTATTGTATGTACAGGTAAAAAATATGAAAATAAATGAATAAAAAGTTATTCTGGCCTAATATAACATACTGAACATTATATTTTTTTTCATCGAAAAAACCTCCTTTGCTGTTAATCACCGCTCGAACTATTCTAGGCATTCTTTCGATAAGTTTTGTTAAAACGGATTGTGGAATATTAATCCATTGGTGTTGCAGAATATTCCGTAAATGTTCTTGTGAAGTTGGGCATATTTTTCGGATCCTCCTGTCCAGTTCATCCCACAACAACTCTATCGGGTTCAAATCTGGGCTTTGTGGGGGCCATGTCTTTACTTTCAGGGTGTGCTGTTCTTCTCGCTCCTTTAGATAGTTCTTACACACTAACGCAGTGTGTTTTGGGTTGTTGTCATGCATGAATGTAAAGTTACGGCCTATTACACGCAATCCTGATGGCACCGCATGATTCTGGAGTATTGCAAAATAATTTTCCTTCCTCATTACACCCTGCACTCTGCATAAATCTCCCGTCCCAGCAAAGGAGAAACATCCCCACACTAACACAGAACTACGCCCTTGCTTCGCTGTAGGCACAATGCAGTTCGGGATCACTTTTCGGTTTTAGATCTTCGGACATAAACTCGTCGATTTTGCCCAAAAACCTCAAACTTTCACTCGGCACTCCAAAGCACGTGTTTCCAATCATCTAACGACCAATCTAGATGAGAACGGACCCACTGTAGCCGTTTTGCTCTGTTGCCACGACGTAATAAGGGTTTTCGAATGGCAATGCGTCCATGAAGGTCCGCTTGTTGAAGTCGACGTTTTACCGTACTCGCCGAAACTTGTTCTTCACGGCCACGGCCTCAAATCTTCAGCTTCTGTTGTTTTCCTAGATGCTCCAGGACGAACACGATTTTCTATAGTTCCAGTTGTCCGATATCGCTTTATGATGTCATTTACTGTTGAACTTCTCATATTTATTTTTTCAGCAATTTGTCGCCCCGAATATCCTTCTTCAAACAGCGTAATAAGGCGTGAACGTTTTTCTACACTGGTAGGCTTGCCGCGTGCCATTTTTAAGTAAATTTTCTTAAAACTTTCGCACAAAAACGACAGATGCACACCAACACACGTTTAACAGTAAAATGAAGCAAATTTATATCTTTACGCCTGTGATAAATAAACAAGAGTGATACTGCGGTATATTTCCTAAATGTATTGTTCGTTAATAATCCCCAAACGACCCGTTTCGAAAGATCGGCACTTCCGAGAAATTCTTGGAATGATAATAAAAGGGACTTTATTGTGGTTGTCGCAATATTTCCACTTTACATAATAATTTATGGCTTTAATCCCTTAGAAAAGAGTGAATGCTTAATATTTTTCTAATTTTATGTATTAATAATTGTATATAGTGTGATATAATAGATTTTTATTGTATGACCGAACTTCACTGAACGGCAGTGTACATTAACCTCAAGAACTAAATATCGCTTAGTCAAGGTGGACAATGTAGTGAATAGAGCCTGTATTTCAGATATCCGAAAGGTTTTGTACGGATTTGTATGGAAAACCACCCTCTTGCATACTATAGTGATCAAATAATACATCGTGGTGAGTCTAAGAAATCATTCACATGTGCAGCTACGCAGAGCGCTCATGTGCGGCGCCCTCATGACCTTTGCCCCAAAAAGAAAAGAATCACAGCACCTGGACGAAAGCACCGAATAAGTAAGCCGTTTGCTTCCTCTAAAAATGTTATTTCGGGAAGTGCATTACTATTAATTACCTCTTTGATATGAATACATCGGGCGTTTTAGGTATTTCAAATAAATTAGAAATGTTAAGGTTCGCTATTTTCAAACAACGCGAAGAATCTCTCTCTCGTAACGCGCCCGGGCAAATAAATAGCAGGCCAGTCGTCAGGAATACGCCGGTAAAACATGCATACATCAATCGAATCCGACCTGACAGCGCGCAATACGCGCGGTACGTCTCCGGGTAATGACGCGGACTCACCGGAAGAATTTATTGCCATTTATTGGGCTTTGCAGATGCGAATACGGTAGCTACGATCGACTGCTCCGATCGAGGGAGGTAGAGGAGACCTTCGCGAGAAAGCTTGCAGTAAAGGCATGCAGCGGTGGTAACGCCAGGATTAAATAGGACGTCCGCTATTTTCATGCTCGTTCTTCCTATTTGTAGGATTAGTCGAAGGCCATATTGCCAATGGAAATTGCTTTCCTATCGATCTATCGATTCGATAAGGTATTCTACTTAAGTAACTCGCTACTTTCCTAGGATTCTATTTAGACGTTGGCGAATTCGAACTTAACTCGTTATAGAAGAGTAAATTCTCGTATTTTTACGTAAACTGAAACTGGCAGTGAGTGGTGCAAAGGAAACACGGAATCTGCTCGATTTGTAATATGTAATTTACTAAGTTAGAAGCTTCTAATTAATGTAAGATATTATATTATCAATATGTACAAGATATATTTATATCTTGTACATATTGTACAAGATATAAACGGCCTGGACAAAAGGGCAACGCTTTAGCTCTATTGCATATAATATAATTCCATCTGGCTTCCATTGTGTTGCTAAAGTAATTATATCGGATTTGCCGCAATGTTCGAATATGAGGCTATTATTTTTCCAATTATTTCACTACTATTGCTGCGGTCGGTGATGGTCTGAAACTTCGGAATAGCTTAACGTCGAGTGCCTCAAACTAATTACTTGTTTCATCAATTCTACTCTATCATATACAGAACGATTTCCGGTCGTATAAAAAGACGTAGTCGCCCGCCGTTCTAATTTGTCATCGATTCCCTGCGGTCTTATCTTTTATCGTAATCTAACGTACTGAATCGTGGAACATTAGAATAACGCACAGGATTTTATTTACGCGCTAATGGCGTTCCCTACTCGCTCGGACACCAAACGCTCCTCATCGGGAGGTCGTAAAAGGGGCCGGTTCGAACAACTTTAATGTTTTCCCATATCTTTACGATAAATGCGATTTCCTGTTATAGCGCCATAAAATCTATTTCGGACAGTCCGTACACATGATGAACGATCGTCCATCGCAGACATACGTGGAAGATTAAGCGACGGAGACGAGGATAAGCTTGATATACAGCGCGTCTGCGGCAAATTTGCTGCTATGGGAATTACATACAAAGAAACTGTATTAATTTTTGGGAAAATTATGGTATTCGTCAAAATTATTGATTCTATCTAGACTAAGGAGGACCCACAGCAGATGTTTGATAAGAAGTCAACGTTTCTTGATTTGGCAAAAGGAAACAATACTGTTGATAACGCAGCTTTTAGTTGTGACTTAAAGCTCACCGTCACTTTGAAAGTGTTAATTATTTAGTTCATTACATTTTTAAACTACAAATGGCCGCTGTGAAATTTTGATTGGTTGATTCAGCAACAATGGCACATATTACCGTAAATACATATCAACCATTACGCTTGTATAATGTGTATAACTCACTTCAAATACGCTTTCGAAGATCTGAATCGATAAAAGAGCGATGCCGTGAGAAATTCATATTCATCGTATTAAATGCTCGTCGAGCAGAAAGTTTTCCGTTCTCGTCCTCGTCTTTTCTTAATAATGTGTTCTCGAGAAGTGGAGCAGCAACAGCGGCGTTCAAGTTACCCGCGGTATAGCGCGGGACATGAATCAGGGAGGTCCGTGTGTATTTACAGCACTCTGCAAACACACTGATGAACCTCCATCGCGTCGCCTTGAACTTCTACGGCCTCTGATTACGGAGACGTCGTTCGTTCGGCGTTTTCACCTTCGCGTTGTCTGCGTCGTTGACAACGCAGTCGTAGCGTTTGTTTTATTTTGTCCAATTCGGATCGGAATGGATTTGAATTAGTCGGAATTTCGTCTCGGTTCAGTTGTGTATCGTAGCTTTATGGTCGAACGATTCGCTCGGCTTCATTGTCCTTATTTGCGCGTCGCTTTAAAACAGCCGAATGTCGAAATCGGAGAAGCAACGCTTCGCTACGTTTCGTTTTGCTGAAATATCAAGTCGGGGCTGTAAAAAATAATTGGGTGCCTATTGTGTTACGCCATAAGGATCAATAGATTTATGATACAATGTGCCCTGTGAAACGGCCGTAAAGGGCAAGAAGTTGAACTAGTACGAAATAAGAGTATGTAACGGAAGTTAAAAAAGCTGGAAATACAGCAGCAACTAACATAATAAACGCTTGAAGTATGATAAAGCAATGATGGCTGGTGGGGAAGCCAACGACAACGCTTCGAACCGTTTCAGTTTCCAATGCTTATTGTCATAGTTCGTAGTTTGTGCCCGCGAATTTTGTAGCACCCTGTATATAAACAATATATAAAATTTCAAAGCGTCTAGAGTTCAGCTGAATGCAGTCTTGTACATGTACCACTGGTCAAGCATTTCTCTAGCTTCTCACAGTAAGTTAATAAACGGGTATTGATTATTTTAACAAAATCAAATCATTGCACGCGATTTATTGGCTTATTCTTTTCAGTGTGCATTTATTGTTGGCCTCTGTTAAATGGTCACATTATTTTTAAATTATTACTACCATTTATATTAATTTCAATTATGATGTATTTGGTTCCAAGAATTCGAATAATATGGTACCCCCTTGAGTACATCCTTATTCGAAGAGATTTACTACTATACACAGGAGACCATTATCATGTTTAGAATCGCTTCGACGCACTCACTTTCAACCAGTTCCTTTCCATGGAACAGGATGTCATAACAAATACTTCTGGCGCAAATGCCTTCCGCCTACGGAGAATAGATGCGAGCTTCGATACTATCCAAGAACGTTATCTGCTGACGGAAATTCCACTAACGTGTGTACAGAATCTAGATTCGAAGAAGGGGATAAACCGATGCATACCCCGTGAAAACAATCCACCGTATTTCATCAAGTAAATCGCCCTTAACCTTACAACATTGATCTTCTCGTGATTCGATTGGTAGCGGGTGATTCAATCTAGGAGAGTGTTTTTTATCTCTTCAGCCATTACTGCAGACGCGTGTACATATATATTCCGTTTTCGGATACCGGCGCTAAGCAACGCAATTTGCCTCGATTCTTCCTCCTTGGAGAGAGATCCCTTTTTTCTGTCCATACCTTTCGGCTTGAAAGGAAGGAAAAAGAACAACAACCGCCGCGTGAGAAATGTGACCATAAATAAGTTCGACATAATATACGGACCTTGTTGGTTTTTTTTTTCTCTCCTGGCCACACTTCTAATACAATTCCGGCATATGGGAAAAATTGTTTGCCGGTACATATATACGTGCAGGTAAAGTGAAACGGTAAAGATTTCTTCTGCCGGAAGTACGTGTATTATATATACCTTTATATGTATGAAATTGCCGGAAATATGTTAAAGTAAACGTAAAGACCGATGTAAGCGACAGGCATTATTAGGAAACACCAAGTAAATTGTTCAAATAGGCAGCTTCCGCAAGGCACAGCCCATGTTTGGTTTTTTAAATGGAGTTTTCAGATCTTTCAGTCCTTTCTCTAATACAATTTTTGTTATTCTTTCACTCTCCAATCTTTTTATATGTCTTGCTCGCCTTATTCTCCGTGCTCTTGCTATTAACGTTACTTTCGGCTGCTTACGCAACAGTTCTAATTTTTTATTTGTTTTGTGCTCCGTTTTCTGTACATTTTCCATCAAATATGGACTTTCGCATTTTTCTTCCTCATCTTTCTAGTTGATCTGTTTGGGTTTTATTTAGCGTCCATGTTGGTGTAATCATAGTTTTATATCTTCTTATCTTCAGGTTTCTAGAGGTGTGTTTAAACTTAAGAGTTTATTTCAACATTCCAAATTTTTTATTTCCCCTCATTATCCTCTTGTCGTTTCTCGTTGATCGCTGCGACAAAATCGTTATGGATGACCCCGTATACCGTTTGCGGCGAATCGGCGGAATCGAATGTGCGGCCATATCGACACACAACAATAATCTCCGTGTTCTGCCCGGGATTATAATTTCCTCCCGCATACACGCTGGAAGGAAATAAAACGCAAAAGAGAAAATTGAATTTCGATTCAGCGCCAGTGTGCAAAGAGAGAAAAGATCTCACTCCTCCGCCTCGTCTACATACAACCACGCGCAAACGTTCACCATATCGGGTCGGCAGCATACTCTCAATTATTCGCACCGTAAACCGTATCAATAAATATGATTTCATCGGCATGGTTATTTCGCGGGATCGAAATCGCTCTTTCTGTAATACCCCCGAACAGAGAAGAGAAGCAATAGGATAGGAAGGGCATATGGCGATCATCGAAAAACCGAGAAGCGCGATAGAGAACGGAGCCGAGCGAGAGGACAAGCTGCGAAGTTTAAAAGCCATATCTAAAAGCGAACGCGTGCATAAACCTCTCTCGGCGGCAAACAAACAGAATAAATTGAAGTTGGGAAAACTATGATAAGTTCGTGAAATATTGGTTTAATTAAGTGATACGCTATCGAGTAAAATATAATCGGGAGGATGTCTAATTTTCGGGCGGTTATTCGCCGGGTAGGAGCGAATTCCGTCGAAAGGCTATCTCCGGAATCCTGTAATCGACTACCAGCACCGCCACCGCCGCCACCGCCGCTTTCATCTTCTCAACACGTTGTAGACCCTAACGATGTTATAGAATCGGACCTAAATTGGCGTGAAGATTGAATATTCCATCCGAATGTGAAGCCGTATTTCTTGTCGAAATTTGATTACAATACAAGCGCGTACTGGCTAACATCGATGCCTAGCGTGTTTTTCATAGTTGAAACTTCTTAGTTTTCGGATAGAAACGTTTGCAAACTTCTCATTTCATTGTGCGTGGGGATCTTGAAGGGCATCTCAGGATTCTTGAAGATGCCAATTTGCCTGATGCATATTTCAAGAGACAACATCTCTATACAATATAATTTTGCCTTACAGGGTGATCACTGAAAGTCGGAAACGTGCATCCGGGCGGCCCCAAAGTAAAAGAGGTATCTTGGCATGGTACACGGACGGCTCAGGAATAGAAGGTGTTGGAACAGGTATCATCATTAGTGGGCCTAGCTACCATCTTAAAATGTCTTCGGGACTCTACACCAACATATTTCAAGCAGAGATTTCTGCTTTGAGCTTGTGCGTCTTAAAGAACCTCGAGACAGGAATTCGAGGCGCAACCATAACTATATTCAGTGACAGTCAGGCAGCTCTAAAGGCTATCAAAGCCTATTCATACGAATTTTGTCAGATTCACGAATGTATACACAATCTAATTAAACTGGGACATAAGAATCACGTTACCCTGCGATGGGTCCCAAGACACCAAAGGATTGAAGGCAGTGGAAAGGCAGAGATGCTGGCTAGGAAAGCAGCCAGCATTCCTTTCATTGGTCCTAGCCTCTTCTGTGGCCTACAAAGAGAGCCACATAAAACAAGTAATAAAAGTATGGGAGGACCTCGTACTGGAGCAATGTTCCTGGACAAAAACAGGCAAAAGCAGAAATATTGCTATCACTAGTCAGCAAGAGGGACCTTAGATTACTGGCGGGATTTCTGACAGATCATGCAGCCCTAAAATATCACCTATTCAATCTAGGAAAAGCTGAGGATCAAATATGCCGTCTATGTTTAGAAGATCTAGAGACGGCAGAACACATTTTATGTAACTGTGTTGCCATCAGTCGCACTCGACAACAATATTTCAGTAGACTGTTCTTGACATCTACTGAACTGAGGGACGAAGATCCTAGAGTAATATTGAGGTTTATTAAGAGCCTCTAACTTCTTTAACATTGATAAGGGCATTTTGTTACAATAGATCTATTAAGGCCACAGCGCTCAAAGGCTCTGTGCCCCTGCACAATAATACTAATAAGGTTGGAATCGCATCTTTGTCGTAGCTCTTGCCTTCACTCGTATGGAACAAATTTTTCGCCACCACTTGGTTCCTCCAATATTGTTTCACTAACTGCTACAAATTATCTGCTTTACAGTCCCTACAAGCATTTCCAGCGGCATTTTGCTACAATTCTAGAAGTGATTCTATTTTTTCTTGTGTGTGTGTGATAGTGTTGAGGTTTGATTCAATTCAATTTTCCCTATATTATTTATTCATTCAAAACACCGTAATTCCCCACGTTATTTTGGCGATATTGATTATTGTGTCCTTTATTATTCTAAACTTAGCCCGAATCCGTATTTCCAATTCAAATGGTACATTTGACAATTTCAAAGAGTACCTGGAATATTCGCAGCGGAAAAATTGAAAACTGTCGATAAAGGAACTCCATCGGACGACATTAAAACGATCAACGTCAAAAACGCCAACATCCAGCCTCCGAACGACATATGATTTTCGTCCATTGTATATGCCTTTGTATCGGCGCATTCGCTTAATTAGTTCATTTGTTGCTCATATTTGCCGGGTTTCGCCGAATGGAAAACCAACCGCGGCCGCACACTCACACACAGAAAAAAATCGAGCAGAACAAAAACGTTCGGTGAAGTAAAAGCACATCAGGTTAATGTCAGTTCACCTCAATAGAATAAATGGACTAACCGGGAAAACCGAGGGCTGATAAATGGTACAATTTCGATTTTATTTAAGATACAATTTCGAATCCCGCATAAAATGGAAGTTGAAAATAGGCTGGCTCTTTTATGTTGCTTGGTGCGCGTTTTTTTTTTGATTTTCCCTAAAGAGCAATTTGTTTTGGGCGAACGTTCTAAATAGAAAAAGAAAAAACAACAAAGGAGTTGGGCAGCCGAACATATTAGAGAAATGAAAAATGAAAATTTAAAAACAAAACAAAAGACTTCTTCCCGTCTTTTGTTTTGTTTTTAAATTAACTATATATGTACATACTTCCGCGAGCTTGGAAGATCGTGCCTTTGTGACTGGAGATATATGGAACGTTAAATGTGTAGAAAACAGAAAAAAATAGAAAAACAGGAGAACAAGTTGACACAAATGTTGGAATTGGAATAATCATGCCCATCCAACATGCAAAAATTCTAAATAAATACATGAAAAAATAAATAATATTAACACAAGACAACGATCAGCCGTTTTCTAGGTGACACACATTAATCGTGTGGCTGTATTGAATTTCCATTTCTTGAAGTAATGTGTCCTATGCTCCCAAATATTCCCTTCGTTTCCCTTCGTTTCCCTATATTTGCTTTTCACTTTTACCTATAAAAATATTGTGGTAAACGCTCTCGAACAGATACCTTCGAGAAGATGCAAGAATAAATTTTCTTTCACCAGCGTATATTTCTTAATGTTAGCTCGCGCCTTAAGTAAACCTCGACGAATTCCACGCGTATCAGAGAAGCGATAGGTGGTCGAAATAAATACGACAAATAAACTGAAATTTAAGCAGGATGGATAACTTCTCCGTTGCGCGAAAGGAACGAATTAAAACTGTAATAAATCTGCGTGAATAAAATTTTCCACGGAAAATATTTTTATTCTCTCGCGTTTAAGGCAGCGGCGGATGATGAATTTTCACTGTCGCACACTCACGTAGACGCGCAGAAAAAATTTAAGCCGTAATTATTCCCCACACAATTCGCCGCGACGAATCTTTCGACTTCTCAGGCGTTCCTCGTCGAGTTTTTTTCTCTCCTGGGCGTAATGCGTTAAATTTATTGACTATTCTAATAAAAGACTTTGGGATTTAACCGTATTTGGAGTTTTCTTGGCTTCTTTTATTGTTATCGGAGTGAACGACAACATTGAAAAGTGCGTTGTTGTTTTTCAGTTTTATAATTGAGTTTTAGTATCATTGCGCGCATAATTTAATCTTGAAAGAATCATTATGTATGGTAAATATTATAGCGCCTTCAATGTCTTGAATATTTCCAACTTCTTTCGGTAAGGGTTGAATATTTTGGGCATTTCGCTAGCTTTCGTCTTTACAGAGTTGAGAACCATTTTCCTTTCTCTCTTTATAAATTAATATTTTTGAAATGCATATTTGAAGGTGAAGTTCTTCAATTGCCTTCAAAATTTTCTCTTATCTCATTTCTATTCTTATTTATTAAAATATTTAGGTCATGTCCTTTTTGGTTAAAATAAGAACTCGACGTTTCGCCCACAATCGTATGGGTCTTCTTCAGGAGAGGGAAAAATTGGTAGGCAACAGTTAGCGCGGTAACTTAACGTGTGAATCACGCCAGAGGCGAAACGAACTGAGCGGGAAGCAGCTGATCACGATAACTCAGCATGTAAACCATGCCAGAGGCGAAAATCAACTGGTTGAGTTGATTGCCAAGACTATCGTCCCATTAAGTTAACTCAAGATTAAATTATAAACTCGTGCATCACAAATCGCTATAAATCACTCAATTCCTAAATTTTGCAGTGTAAACGCGACACAATTTATAATTAACAAACACAAGCGTTCATTTATTAACGGCTATTATATTAAACGAAGGACGTTTTTTTCCCTAGTATACAGTTGTTCGCTGCGTATATGCTTGCAGTGTCACCATTCTACGTTATAATAAATTATTTATTTATTGATTGTTCATATTTTATAAAGCAGTAAATGTATGTCCCGTTCGAAAAATATTAGTAGAACGGGAACTGCGGCAAATATATCATAGATTGTCAAGCGGCGTCTATTAATATTGATTTAGTAGGAATAATATTAATTACGTTGTACGCGCCAGTATAAACGATACAATTACATGTATTACTGAACAATCCGGATCCCGCGGGTGATTTATAAAATAACATCTGCAATCAATCTCTACAACGACCGAAAAACCCAGACTGGCAATTGGGATTTATTTATCGACATGTTTATGTACATTATCAAAAAAAAAATGCAGGAAAAACTGTAATGGCAAATAACCCTGGGGATGAAACTCAACGCAAATATCGACGAAACAAAATTTTATAGTTTATTTTTGAATACAACCATTACAAATTTCTCTATTTCATAATTGCCTTGTTAGGACCTTTTTCAAACGAATAATGTTCGTTCTTAGTATTAGTAATGTTTAGTAAAAGCATTGATATTGTTCCGGAATTGAGAGATACAAACAAGGATTAAAACAAAAAAAAAACTGTGGGGATTTATAACAGTTAGTCTTCTGTAGATATTAATCCCACCTTTAAGAGAGTTAAATATGAGAAATTGTCCGACAAACTAAATGAAACGTAGCCAGTTGCATTATTTGGGAGCTTAGAAGGGAAAAAATTACATTGTTGGAGTTTAATTTTAATACCGGGTCCGACAATGAAGTGAGATGATTTAAAATTTTAATTATTTCTTGACCGTGTATAATAATAAAGTACAAGAACAATCCATAAAAAGTAGCCGATAAATCGGGAGAACGAAGAGGCCAAACGATATCCCCGTTGCGAGAAATGCCGCAGCCTGGGAACCAAGCATTCGCAGGATCCATTGAAATTCTTGCTGTGTGGCTTGTTGCCCCATCTTGCTGGAAAAGTGTGTTTTCATTCAATGGAAAATTGGCAAGTTGTCACGGACACCGCATTTTCGAACTCATTCTCGAAAAAAGAGAACGGGTCGATGATTCCATTCGCCGAAATCGCCCACCACACTGTTACTTTTTCAGAATGAAGAGGCCTTTGATGAAGTAAACGATGGTTTGCATCCGTCCAATATCTGAAATTTTGTTTATTGACAAAACCTGATAGGTGGAAATGCGTTTCATCACTCATCCACAAGTTGTTCACTTGATCCTCATTTTTTTTTCGAGTCGCCTGAGCATATCCTCACAAAAACGGTTTCGCTGTTCGCTATCATCCGGGCGGAGAGATTGCACCATCTGAATTTTGTACGGATGAAAATGTAAGTCTTGGTGGACAGATGTCATTTATTGCTAGGTGTACGGCATGACGTACGACCGATTGGCGTGGATTTCTTAGCACCGCCTGTCGAACAACTTTGATGTTGTTATGGGTTCGAACTGTTTTTGCACTTCCACCTTTTCTTTGTCGTTGATCTAGTTTCCTCAAGGTTGTTAATCCCACGGAACAGGTTAGTTGCGCGATGCATTGAAATCGCTTCGAAAAACGCGTTTGAATAAAACTCTCGTTATTCTGATAATTAGGCTTTAACTGCGAAGCCGCGTTGTTCACCCGTCCAACGGTTCATTGTCAACTAAACGGTACACTGTGTGTTGATGGTGGGGGACCAACGACATTCGTACCCACTACCAACTTATGTACATTATCCCGTTTCATTACCGGACCCTGTATAATTTTCGGTCCTTCTTAAAATTTTAAGAAAAAATGGTAAACACACTCCTCACTAACTATTTGATTAATTCGGAACAATTGTTTCGAGAATTCATGGATTCCCATTGTCAACCGTACGTCCGAATGATGTGAGGAAAAGACTGTAATTCTAACATGTCTTATGCCATCTCTATTTTAAAAGATATTTACCTTTACCGCCTATATTCCCTAAAACATGCGAAATATATGAGCTCCATTGCGGATCGCTAATATTTTATCCGCGGTATCGTATCTATATATAGGATGGAAATAAATATTGCAATCACCATTCTCTTTTCGAGGATATTATAGATACAAAGAAAGAAGTTTTTGGTACTTTAGTACAGATCCGAATTAAATTAAAAAATTAAAAAGAATTAAATTTTCGTGGACATTACTGATTTTATACTCTTTTTAGACGGTACATCCTGTATATTTTTATACCAGTTAACAGAAAATATTTCTTACTTTAAAAAGTATCAAGGTTTTTCGTTCTAAGCTTGATAATTTTGGGGACATTAAAGAAAAAGAAGGAATGTTCCTTTTCAGAATAAGGTATAAGAATTAAAAATAGCGTACAAGACAAAAGCGAATCATGGTAACGATGACAATGTTAATGTTTAAAATCGCCATAAACATAAAGTATTTTTAACAAATTCTGATTTATATTGTTTGTGTTTAATTCGCCAACAGCTTGGCTTATTCTGATTCTAAATTCAGCTAGAGCAACAATAGACGTTGCAAAAACTTTACATTCCGCCCCACAGAAAAAATCTAATGGCGTGGCGCCAAACTTGGAGATCCTGCAATCCACATCTACCGATTTGTGTGGAGGTCGAAATATCATTCTACGTCTAATTGCTGATGGGATATCATCAAAATTATTTGATGCGTTTCAAATATGGACCCAAAATAATACTATTTATAATTACACACCATACATTGATCGAGAAACGTATTTGGACATCACGCTAAATATTTCATTCCTACCAAATATATATTGATGAGTTTGGAAAAGTACATTGAAGCAGACCCACGTAGCGTGTTTTTTGACCACTGGCTGTTAATATTCATCGCAGCATTGCTCCCAATTGATAGCGAACGTTGCAGTGTGGATTTCTGGCGTTATTCCGAGGTTAGTTGACAATAGCTGGGAACACGTTCGTGACGCTACGTAGGACATGATACAATATGATCATAAAAAAAAAAACGTATTCGAGGGGTCACGTTTCTTTTTTTTAATTACTTTTATGTTAGTTGTAATCAATTGCATTTGACTGTTAAATCTTGCTTAAATCATGTCAATATTCAAACTGAAAATTACGTTTGATATATTATCTCGTCGTGTCATTCGTCGTTCCATTTTCCTAAAATGGGCGTGGACGAGAAGTTGGCGCGTTATCGTCTCGTAATCATTTTGAGTTACTTGATTTTTTAGGCGTGGGAGAATAAGATAGTAAAAGTTAGATCAAGACAACGTGGACGAAAATCTAACACACGGAACAAATTCATTATTTGTAGTGTTTGATCTGTAGAGTAACAGCCTTTATTGGGCGTTTACAAACTTGCATGATTCTATAAAAATTAAATTAAATTCAGAACAAGCCTTCAATTTCAGGACGAGGTCCAGTTACATAACGTACTATGTGTATTCGGTGAAATAAATGCCATTAGATTGCTGGGAAAGCAACAACATTGATTTTAGTTTAATTCTGAATTGGGTTCTTTCAATTCAGTGTGTACTTTTTGTGTAAGTTGTATGAAAATGACCTTCCAAATAGAACGAGATTATGAATGGTGGGCGAATTAAGATCGCGAAGACGCGCGCCCAAATTACGCACATCTGTCCTGGATCGTGTTGAATGCGGTGATATATCTCGGAGCAATACGTAGAACTAGAAAGTGCATAAACACCGCAGAGAGTTCGTTTAATACTTTTATTAAGAACCGATCTGCGGGGATGAATTCTCTTTAAAGTAGCAAAAGAAGATCTTATATTGTTCGTTATGTGTTCGCGAAAGCGGGCTGGCGCTGGAAACAACGGGAACCCTAGCACCTCCGCTGCTAAGGCAAGACAAGAACTTGAGATTTAGCAGGATTAGCACTTAACGAGAAAATGTTTATCTTCTTTACGGCAGTAATCCATTTTGGTGGCCGGGTATATTACAAATTTTTAATTTTTATTCTAGAGATCTAGCCGACCTATTTGATGTTTTCCTTTCCACTTCGGCTATTAACTAACCTACAAAGCTAGGAACATATCCTCACTTATTAACGTAGAAGACCTACATATTGGATGTCGATTAGTAGAATCGTATAAATTGAATCAGATTCTAGTAGACCATTCGCGATTTAGCTAACATAAGACAACAAATCCTCTTTAACGGTTTTATTTATTCAAGAGTTTAATCCGCTTAATCTGGTAGCTCGGCTGCGGGGCACGACGATTTGTAACAAAATAATTTAGGCGAACGCCAGTTTTAATCGCCCGAACTACTTAAATTATTGATTGTCGCGTCACTACGAATCCCAGGCGCATAAACTATAATTGACAAACCGGATAAGCTAGCGCTCACGCTTATGCGGCGATTGGAAATCGCGCTCACGTGTTTCCCATTCGGTCGTCGGTGTTGTTCCGAACTGACGGGATGTTATTTCAAAGTGTTACGAAGGAACAACAACGAAATAAATTAGCAATAACAGTGCGTATTCGTATTTTGTTAGAGTCCTGGGAGTATGCTGAATCCAAATGAGGTTATTTTAGGTTGTAATTAGATCTACTTAATTTAACAAGGTTAAAATAATAATAACAATAACAATAACTATTTATTAAACGGAAAGCAAGAGGGGATGCAATTCCATCCGAGCACATTAAATTAACTTGAATAAGGGCGCCAATTATCGATCGGATTTATAGGACCCATCGAGTGCTGTAAAACACCGCTTCCCATTTTAGCGCGTGAATCGCTGAATCGAAATTTGCTCAAAATATCAGAAGCGTTTAGCGTTACGAGACATTAGAGCGTTCAATTTACTTTTAGCAGTAGGATAGGGTTAGGAAGATACGTAATGCTTCTTCGAGATTTGGAGAGTTGTACAGCTCGGATATTCCTTGAAATTTTGAGGTAGGTGCAATCGTCTTCGAAATTACTTTCTATGTCTTCGGGGTAAAATTTACACAGTCTGAATGCAGCTTGGGCGATGTCTTCTTTTGTTGAGTCCTTCGGTAAAAGAAGAGAAAGTACTTCAAAGCTGTTGGCCAAATTTTCATAAGCTGTTTCTCGCCTTGACAGATTAGCTATTAGCTGTGATTGATGAAAGTGATTTATTTCTTCATTCAAATACTGTCCAAAGTTTATAGCTGCTTTGTACCAGTTACAAAGTTGAAGGTCTCGCTTTGTAAATTGTTACTGCATTTATCAAACTTCTTCAAAAATTCACTCCACAAAATAGAAAGAAAACTCTGTTTGGAAACTCCTAAACTTCTTTCCAAATCCTGTAGCTTCAACTTGTGTAGCAGGTTCCGGAACGGTCTACAGAAATTTCATTGAGAGAACTCCAAATCTCGTTGTAGCCGCGGACCAACGTTTTCACAACATCTGCTCTTGCAGACCATCCAGTTTCTGACAAAGTCTTCACCACAGGAGCTTTATTTTCGACTAAACATGTTTTTGAAATATCCCTTCTATTGATACAGCGAAAAAATTAAATAGTTCTTGGATAAACCCAGAAAACACAGCAGCTTCAGTGCTGCACTCCGCAGCAATAGAATTAACCAGGTTGAGCGAATATGCTACACATGGAACAAACTTTGCAACTGGGCAGAGTTGTTTGATTCCAGCCTCTAGGCTGGAATTAAACAACTCTGTCCGGACCTTATGCAAGCCTCTAGGCTTGCATAAGGTCCGGACGCATCTGTTGCATTATCGTAGCTTTGTCCATGGCATAACTTAATATCCAAACCTAACTCTGAAACACAGCCTATAACTGCCTCTTCTAAACTACAGGTTTGAGCTATCCCAGGGAGAAGCTTAAGAAGACGTTCCTTTGAGGCGCACGATGCGCAAAACAAACTCGCTTATTAATTCGAGGCATCCAAGATATAGGAGATCCTAAATGAAAGATATCCTTTATTTTATCTACTTTACAAGATTTAAGCGTAACGCACCTTTCTTATGCTTCTTCTTTTTATTTTGTAATTTTTTTACGCAATGGACAATTTCACCTTCTCCACAGGTGACCACTACTGGAAGGTTTTTGCAGTATTTTCAGTTGACGTTGCAAAAATAACCGCAATTGGACATTGAAATAAAGGTAAGAACGCAAGAAAAAATAAAGTTGGCGTAGGACATTGAATCTTTTTCCATAGGTCCGTACATCTCAAATTTCGCGTCATTTGGAATTCAATGTTATCTTAGCGTAAATCTGCCTCATGAATGCAGTAAAATCAATTTTCGAAGCGCTTTCTTCCGTCCATCGCTTAGAACGGCGCACGCAAAACTTTCCCAACGGAATTTCAATAAATCTCATCCCGAGAAGGTTTTTATTCATTTTTTAGCATAATAATGCGGGTCGAATCATTTTAGCAAATGCACTTTCCTCGTAGCGGTGACAAGAGGTAATCCTTTATGAGAGAGCGTGATAAATTCAGATTTCCCATACGCAGGAAAGGGAAGCGGGCAGCGGAAGTGGAAAAATGGCGCTGGAGGTACGAAAACGAAAAAAAAAAAAAACAACAATCGTTTCCATTTTTCAATGGAACCGAATCGCCCGCCCGTCGTAGATGCTAAAACGCTTTGTAATACTAACATTTTTCTTGTGTATTTATTTGCTGATTGGCATTCTTTTTTCTTTATTGAAATCCATTTGTTTGCTTGGATGCTAATGTTTTCCATGGAAAGAGGCGAATCCTTCCAGCGTATTTCCTTTTGTTCGGAAATTCTAAGGAGAAATATTGGAAGTCCTTTAATGCTCGCCTATCCTTTCAGTGGGGTAGGAAAGCTTACCAGAAGAAAAGAAATGAATAATTTCATTACCGCGAAGTATTATTGCGTATCGAAAGGTCTTCATATATATTGACTTGCGTCACAGGTAAGACGAAACGAAACGATATTCGGAATACTCAAAATCATTATTATTCTTTCCAATTGTTTATTTTAACAACGTTCTCTCACAAACCCACTGTTTGGCTAAAATTCCCCAACGCTATCAATACAAATATCTTTTTCCAAAAACCAGCAAGGAAACTTCATTTGCAAATACTAGGCTGCAAAATAAAAAGAAGTATGCGTCATGTTCTGATGTCAAATCAGTTTCGGCCTAGGTATGAATTTGCATTTTCAATGTAATTGTTTTACTTTTCGATTGTTCTATGTGTTTCGCCATCAAATTTTTCTGCATTTTAAAGAAACCTAGATTTTGTTTTGGATAAATTTATAATCTCAAAACTTTTTTTTTTAATAAGCCCTGAGCAGACCATTGTTTTGTTTTCTTTTTCGATCCTAAACAACTCAGATCATTAAAGGACCACTCCAAGAACCATGAAAGACCAGCCTCTTCAGCATTTCTGCACCAGGAAACCAACCTGATTTCCAACCTACGGATATATGGAGAGATCCATCTTGATCGACTTGCTGGTTCACAATTCTGGTTCCCGGTCAGGGTTATTAATCATTACCCTTTTCTCTTGTTACTTACATTTTTGTTTACTGTTAATATACTTTTTTGGCGAAAAAGAGGATTTTTTTTGTATTTGATTAAGGATAGCAAGCCTTGAGGACAGTTTGATACTTTTTCCCTAAAAAATACCTGGCGTTCTCTTTCTTTGGATGCAGATCTTCGAAATTCACTTTTCAGTTGAGCTCATCTTTTGCTCGCGGGAAAATATCGAAGATAGAACCGTTAAGTTCAGTCGCAACTAAATTTCAAACGCATTTAGCACCATTATATAACACGGCAAATAATACATGGCTACCTACACGTTGCGAATTTGTACAGATAGCAGGTAATCGCAACCGTACACGTAATTTGCTTAATATGTACTTCATTGGCGGACGGCCTAGATTCCGGAGATAGATGAAATCAACATGACAATCCCATAGAGTCGCACTATAAAATAGCACCGGCAATACAGGACGCATTAGACGATATACCGCCACCGACATAGTTGTGTGTACGTTTCGGTATTGTTTTCGCAATGTGAGGACAAAAGGCAACGAGAAGCATCAATCATTGGCCGCCTGATAAGCAAGACCGTATCGGAGACCCGGCCCGGACAAAAACCGCACAGGAATGATTAATACCGTACAGACTTATTTCGTTTCTGTTAGTGCTGTCTTTGTTTCGTTGTTAGTTGTATGCACGCGCTTAATATGTAGTGGAATTATTCATAAGTTTTGCATTAGATTTCAGGAATGTTTTCTCGCATCAAGGAAGAATATTTTCTCTATTCAAGAAAATACTTAAAATAAACGTAATTGACTTTATTTTTTTACCAAACTTTCTCTATGCAACCGGCTTCGGGAACAACTCTTCTTCAGGATTTAATAATCCAAGAATGTTCCTCCTGTTTCTTCCTGCAGCACAAAACGTAAACATGTGTGTCTTTTACAGCAATAATCCCATCGAAACTGAGTGGCTACGTGGACCTTTCATTTGAAATTTTCTAATTTAAAATTACTCTCGTTATTTCGTTTGTGTGTTGCGCTACACTTAAGAATTTGATCCCTCTCTAGCGGTCATGGGCTGTATGTTCTTCGAGTCTGGTTCTTATCACAGTTACAGCATGCGGTTTATCTTTCAGATTGCTTAGATAGTTTCTGAGTGTACTTCGCGAATTGAAACACAGTTTCATATATTGTCTCCTCAAAATTTTACTGGTACTTTTCAATGTTCTGTGAAAGGGAGTTTAGCCGAAGTTAAGGTTATAGAATTTCTTGCATAATGCCTATGTTAGACCTTCTTAATGATGCGATCGATATCTATAGAGTAGTAACCATAATAAATGGTTATAAATGGAAATGGTTACGTTTTGTCTATTTTTATTCAAGGGAAATTTAACCAATATATTAATAAGAAACTGGCTATTTTGCGTTGTACACAGGGCTTAGATCTGTCATAATGGGTTTATTAGTGTTAGCTTCTATTCCGTAGATGACTGATGAGAAAGGAGCAAGCCAAAGAAAAATATACATATGTGAATTTCTGTGCAGTTAATTCTTATCTTTCGAAATAAATAAACATGGATAGCGTCATAAAAAAAGAGTTGCTAGAAGAAGAAGACAAATCAACGTAATCTAGCCTTAGCGAACAAAATACGCAGTAATTGAATTTATTTTTATTTCCATTTTCATGCGACGTCCTAATACCATTTTAATAGAAACGGTGGGTGAAAATGATTCAACATTCTATGCGCCCAAGTAGGCAATGCAAATGGAAGAATAATTTGTACCTAAGGTTTTGCAATAACCTAATTTCG